>JAPDOI010000575.1:0-379871 GCA_029168955.1 Aplectana chamaeleonis
CGCCGCTGCAGGACCAGACAAAAGCTGCTGCGATGGCGATGGGGCGTGGCTAGAGTTTTGCTTATGAGCACCACGTGCTTCTAATACAGCACAAGGCAATGTTGCGGAGAGATTAGGTGCTGCAAAAGTATTGTATGTGAGCGCAACGTTTCTGATGAATCACAACGTGCTGCCGCGAGGGAGATGGGGTGGACAAAAGTTTTGCCTACGAGCGCCATGCAGTTGCTTTGAATCGACCACGTGCTCCACGGAACAGCACGTGCTGCTTCTGAGGAGCTATTCAATTCCACGAAGTATCGCTCCAGCTGCGAAGCGGCTGGAGAGGTTTGGTTTTGCCCAGGCCTTGTGATCACGTAGACTTTTATAGAGAAGTCTATAGAATCCTTGAAACAAATTAGAAAGCGTATTTTGGCCTAATAGGACCCTCTAGGTGCGTGAGTTTTTGTTCTATTCTTCTGTAATCAACACTGCATTCATCAACCTGCTGGCGAGCTTGGAGTGTTTTTCATTCTTGGTTCTATGTTATGTCCTATTCCCCAGTTCTCCATTTTCGGGCAATCTTTCACCCCCCCCCGCCCCGCACCCCTTGCCCCTTCGGGATAGTAACCACTTCGCACTGTGTGTTCGCTCTTAAAAATGTGATCGCGTTGTGTTCTTTTTTTTTTTTTGTGCAAGAGGCATAGTTTCGGGAAAGACTAATTTCTTTTTTCTCTGAAATCAACTTCGTTGACCACACACATTTTTGTCCTCCGGTTTGTCCTACTAGTAAGGGATTCGTTGAGTCTAACGTGTTTATTCTATTTTGAGTTTTTCTGACTTTCAGATATCGGAGCATGAATCTTCGTATGCGTCTAAAGGAGGACGATACAAGATGGATCTCATCTGATGAGGTTTCTTTGTATAGCCTGTCCCAAACGAGATGGCAAGCCTAGAGTCCGAAAAAACAGCGCGCCGCCCTCTGCGTCTCTGACATCATCAGCGACCTGAAGCACCTGGATCGATGTTAAAGTGTCTGAGAGTTTATAGAGACTGCAGCCAAACAATGAAGTGAAATATTGGCCTCAGACATGTTAAAACGGCTAGGTTTTATCGAGTTTACGGTGAAATCGACGTGTTAGACGACTCTGACGGCGCGCTGCTTCTTTAGGCTCTACGCTTGCCATCTCGTTTGGGACAGGGTATATCTAAAATTGCAAAAGCCAAGGTCACTTATATTTGTTCTGTTGATTATTTCAGGTTGAATGCGTGGAGCGTTTGCTAGAATACTTCCCAGAAGGCACAGACCCCAGTCTTGGTCGATGCCTCTACAGCTCCTGTACTGATGTTGCTCCGTTTGAAAATATGCATGCACTTGCTTACCACATGTGTGTCAAGCATCTTCGAAGGGAAAGTAATGCAGCGGCGATTCCTTGTCTCTTGTGCCCAAAAAAATTTACAACGTGAGTATTTGAGTTGGCTTTCGATGAACCGTATAACACATCTTTTATCCTGTTTCAAGATGGACATTCTTCTACGGTCACCTGGAAAGGAAGCATGCGGAAGTCAAACAAGGTCACTATACTTATAGGCAGAGGGAGGCAGATGACTCCACATGCAGAAGGAGATCGAAGAAGCTGCGACTAGTTAGTTTTTATCGGCAGTTCTGAGTGGTTTAACTCATCATTCATCGAGAGAATGATCCTCATTCGCTTTCTCTTCTTAGCTTGAACAGCGTGAGCAAATCATTACGTTTCCTCTTACATGTGACACATTTTCAGAGGATTCAGAGAGATATCTGGTCCATACAGGGGCACCATATTCTAAGACCGGTTGCACCGTGGTCATACGTAGCACTTCCTTTGTGCTGCCCCAGGTAGTTCCAGCCAGGGCGCGAAGAATGTGGTTGCGCGAGTTGGCTGCGAAGTATATGATATGCCATAGTTCTGTGGTAATCATCAGTACCACCTATGAGTGCTTCTATTTACTTCGAGGTAAACCGTCAAGCCTACCAGAGTTGACAGGATATTTGAGCCACCCTAGAATTAGATGATAGGGTTTGCGGGAAATTTCGGCGAAGCGTAATTATTGAGTTTTATTTGTGATTTGTGATTTTGCAACTTCGGTCTTTTCTGGCTTATTCGAGAGGTTTCGGCCTCGGAGCTTCAAAGCTGCTCTGGCATTCGCTCGCGTGTTGCCCCGGAAGGCGTGGCCAATTTGCGTATTGCCCGTCGGCGCTAGACGTTCCACATATTCGCGCCGGCGAGTTTGGCGTCCACAAAAAAGATTGTGAGCAATGCCGTCACAAAAACTTTGTGAGCATTGTGTGGATTGTCACGCCCCAGCCATGCCGGCAGCGGGGATATGCCTGGGCGTTTGGCGGTGTGCGGTCGCGTCGCGTGCGCCCGCGTGTTGCCTTTCTCTCCTGGATCATCCACCCCTCAATCTTCCTCCATTTTCCACTTTCTTCTATAAGCTCATGTCTAGTGAGGCTCTTAAGGAGGCTACTTTAGCTAGTTAAGCCAAACTATTCTTGGAAGAAATATAACTCCCTAGAACCGTTTTTGGTGTAAAACCGATAATGGTCTTTCGCATCTGCTAAAAACCACACCGAAAAGAATATGACGTTTTTCGTCAGATTTCTGCACCTAATTGCACCTTCCAAAACGTGCACTAGTCTTCAGAGAATTCGGAAACTGACCTCATAATTGTGCTCCAGCGTCAAAACAACTAACTTCTGGCCCAAGTCGAAGTTTGGTGAGAAGGCACATTACCCAAACTTTGTACAGGCTGATAGCGTTATGGATTAAAGTGTACGGATTTTCGGTTAAGAGTTTTTTCTATATCAATTAGGTGGCCCTGAAAAGTTGCTTTTTAAAAATGTTCCAGATTTAACTTAATATCCTCCCAGTTATGTTATTTGGGGCGCTGATCACGATTTTGGGGTTTATTTGTAAGAATTTTCTGGAGCTTTTCGAATTGATTCTTTCTAAAGCTTTTTAGGTAAATTTGATGGCAAATCGCTGACTTTGACGATTTTGAAGTGGCAATGCCAGATACAAACTTCAAATTTGCCAACCGGCACAAAATTCTCACGAAGTGTAATGGTTTTTCTTTCAAGAGTTCTCCATGTTTACTGCCTGGATACCGCGACATATTATTGATATTGCCCCTGATTGCCACTTTTGAGCAGAATCCGATTTTTTTTCTCAATATACCCTAAAATTCTCATGTGTGGGGTGGGAACTATATTTCTGACCAAATCGAATGATTCGTAAATTAAATATTCGAATAAAGAAGTGCGTCTTTGAATCATTCGAAAATGTCGAAAACTCAATAAGGCCATCACTTAACGATTGGTACCAATATCCAGGTAAGTGAACATTTCCGAATTATTTGGAGAAATCGAATATCCAGGAAAGTAGAACATTTCGAATTATTCGCAACACCGAACATCTGAAAAAAACGATTTATCTCTGATTTCGCTTCTAGAGTATGTCAACGAATATTCAAAGAACGAATATTTGGCCGAATAAACTTATTATCGAATATTCGGATAATTCGTGGATTCTGAAAAAGTCCCACTTTTTCTGAATAATTCGCTTATTGGAGATATTCTGTTATTTAATTATCCACTATTCGTTTATCCTAAATATTCGGTACCTTTTTATTCGTTCGTTATACTTTAATTTTATTCCGTGATTTTCTCTAGTCTGATGGGGAGCATTTAGAAATAATTCTGGGGTGGTAGTAAATGGGTAGATAACCATGAGTTAACTCGCGGTTTAAACCGCAGCTGACCAAGTGAGCTTTTCAGTTGACCATTTTTGTGAGATGCGCCAGGCATTTCTGAAACTAAGCACACTCATGGCAACCAAAGTGAGCCATTAGATAAGCACTGAAAAAAAAAGATTTCAAAAATATCTGGTCTGTTCATGCCTTTTTTTTTTAGAAAAGTAGTGATTCAAGAATTTTTTCAGAGCTTTTTTGAAGCTTTTTTCAGCTCGTGGTAGATTCCACGCAAAATCTGCAAATTAACGTGAGCTGAGGGGAGGGTCGAATAGTGTGGTGAATGACAGCGAAAAGATGGATAGCTTCCGAAAAAGTCCTCCGGAGAACTTTTCGGAAGCTATCCATCTTTTCTTCATTCACACACTCATTTCCATTTTTCTCTGTTCAGCTCCCGTTTGGTTGCAGTTTTGCGCGCGGACTTAACGCGAGATCACTATACGATAACGCGTTTTCCTTACGCTTACGCTTCTACTGAAGAGTATGCAAGTCGTCGTGAATGGGGCGCAGGATCGTTTATGATTTGGTGCAGTACCACAGTGTGAGTGTGCAGGATGTGTGCAAGACCTCACTGGGGGTGTGCAGGACTTCACTGAGAGTGTGCAGGACCCCATTGGGAGTGCGCAGGATGTGTGCAGGACCCTACTGGGACCTGCACCTCTACTATATGTACTGCGCACATGCACATGACCCCCTGCACACTCCCAGTGAAGTACTACGCACATTTCACGACGACTTCCTTAGCCCCACTCGGGTCCTGCACACTTTCTCTGACGTCGTGCATACCCTCAGTGGGGTCCTGCACATATCCTGCACACCCAGTGGGGTCCTGCACACCCCCACTGGGGTCCTGCACACTTTTTACAGCGTCCTGATCACTTTTTTCACCAAGTAGAAAGATTGGCAAGCTCGCATAAACCTGGCCGTTAACTCGCGTAAAGGTGGTGGTTACCTCGCGGTTCAAAGGTGATGGGTAACTCGCGTTGAAAATGCATTTACTACCTTCCCTGGATTTTAGTTCAAGTATTTTTGTTGATATTGACAGATCTCAACGAAGGAATCCCCTCATCCGCCCATACCTGAAGCCACACTCACAAGCGGCGAGGTAGAAGAGGAAGAATAGGAAGAAGAGGGGGAAGAAGAGGAAGAGAAGAAGAGGAGGAAGAGGAAGAAGAGGGGGAAGAGAGAAGAAGAAGAAGAAGAAGGAGAAGGGTTCGAGGAGTACAAGGTGTCTAGAGGGTGGACGGAATCCGTGAATAAACAACGAAGTGGGGTCCGAACGATCAAATGATGATTCCGAGCAACAAAGTGGTTTTGGCAGGGCAACAAAATGATTTTGGTGGGGCAACAAGTGATTTTGCGGGGGAAGAAGTGATTTTAGGGTCAGCAGCTGCTGTTTTGGGGCAACAAGTGATTTCGCGGGGCGACTAGTGATTTAGTGGGGGTACAAGTGGTTTTGTGGGCACAAATGCTCACAATCGCCCCACACTTTCCATTACTTCGCTGGGTTCAGGCCGACTTGTTGCCCAGGTGTCACTGGGCAACAAGTGAGTTTGTGTAGGGCTACACGCGAGCGAATGCCAGAGTGAGCGTAAAGGCCAACTCCCCTATCAAAAGTATTTTGTCGTCAATTATCGATAGTTCTTTCGGAAATACCGGATTTTCAAAAATATATATATATATATAACGCCATATATATATATATATATATATAGAGTATATATATATATATATATATATATATATATATATATATATATATATATATATATATATATATATATTGACTTAATTTGACTTACTTAATCGGTTGGCTTTCGCCTGACGCGGTCATTCCGCATCTTCACCGAGGTGTGCCGTCCCAGTAATGGCCGTGTCCATTTTTCACGGTCTTCAGCCACAGATTTGAACACATTCCATCCAGCTGTCACTATTCCATTTCCTGCAGGAAACGAAACATCGCGCCTGAACTGCTTCCTTCGATGCCGAGTGACTTTAAATCCTCTTTGGCAACCACATCCGTCCAGAACTTTCTTCGCCTACGCCCAGGTAATGCCGTTTCCAGACAGGGTTTCAAAGCATTTTCAAAGCGTGTTGTACGAGACGATCCGGCGTTCTTCTTAGTATATGCCTCGGAGCAGCTCAAATCGACTTTCCATTGCTTGCTGCTTGAGATGGCGTTAGGAGATGCTGGCACCTCCCTCGTCAATCAAGCGTTGATGTACTGCGTCGATTTTCATGTAAAGGTCTTTGCTATAGGGCTACGCGGCCAGAAATATCCAAGCAAACGCCCTAAAAAGCTTCCTCTCCGTGCAATCCAACCTTTCCATCTGCGTTTTCGAAAGCTGCCCACGTCTCCGATCCGTACATCATGATAGGGCGAATAGCGGATAGGTAGACGCGCGCAACTTGACTTCCTTCGCGATGGTGGTAGTACCTACAAACACTTGGTTAGAGAACGAATGCAGACGCAGCTTTCGCACATCGTTGTCGAATATCCGCTGCATAACTACCATCGTTCTTTCAGCAAACAGCCCAAATAACCAAGAAATCGTCCACCAGTTCGATACGTTGTCCGGGTCCACACAAACTCCAGTTGAAGGCCTCTGAGAGACCCACACATCTGCTTGCATTTGTCGGGACAGGAAGACGAAGTCCATAGGCTAAAAGTATTACTTCGAAACGAGGTTCACAATCCTTTGCAGTTTTGCGTTGTTTTCCAGCGGAATAACACAATGTCGTCGGCGTACTCCAGGTCGACAAGGAGCGTCTCGGATGGTGTTAGTGATCACATCACGCAGGAAACTGTTCTGCAACTCTACGCATGATGTCATCAACGGCGAAGTTGAGAAGAAAAGGTCCTGGTAACGGCTCCTTGCTTTACTCCTGGTTTTCACCTCGGAAAGCTGACGTAAATCCGACAGGTATACGAACTGCTGTTGTTCCTTTGTTCCATGTCCTCGATTAGTGCCGAACATACTTTTCCGGGACTCCATCTGCTCGCAGAGCATTGAGCAATCGATCACGATGAGGAGAGTCGAACGCGGCTTCAAAGTCCAAAAAAGCAAGCTGTAATGGCTTCGGAAAACCGCCACGCCACGATTCAATTACTCTTTTCACGACGAACACTTCTGGTCTGATGGTCGATCTTCCAGGTCGAAAAACCGGCTTGCTCATCTCTGGTCGTTCCTTCACGATGTTTGATAAGTCGCTCGAGAATGATAACGTTCGAAACCTTGCGGCGATGTACGAAGTAGAGAGATTCCTCTGTAGTTCTTAGGATCCGTGACGGATAGCTTCTTTCAGAAGAGGTACGATGATCTGCATGTCTCTCCACGAATCGGGTATCCTTTTCGCTCATCCATATGAAACTGATGGTGCTGGTCATTTCACGAATCCCAGACGGAGGAAGAGCTTTCAGCATTTCAGCAGTGATGTTGTCATCTCCACCTGCCTTTCCATTCTTCATTTTCCGGACACAATCCAAAACTTCCAGACTCAGTCGGCGGTTCCTCACTGACATCGTAATGTGCTCTCTGAACATGTGCAGGAGCTCAGGTACTGATGGCGCTGGACGATTCAGTAGTGAACTGAAGGCAATCCTTCCATATTGGCAGCGTCGCATCACCAACTGCAACTCCATTGGTAGTGTTCAAGACAGGAGAACATATCTTCATCTTCCCGCTATACTGTCGCAGCAATCGTGTAGCGCTTTCCTCGGATTCTTCTCCTCCCAAGCCTTCTCGAACTCCTGTAGCTCTACACGTCCACTCTCGTTCGCGCGGTCACTTTGAAGCTGCCGACGCAACTTCCTCCTCCAGACGCTTCTCCTCCACAGAAGAGTTTCCTGCAGTTCGGAGAGCACATACTCTGGTTGTAGGTAGATGTTGTTGTTTCTTCCTGAGACGTAGGCGAACTTCTTCCTTAGGCTGTACAACCGGGAGTGCCTCTTCTGAAGCGTCCTGGATGCATTTGACAAAAGAATCTATGTCGCAAAGTTTCTTCTTAGTCCGTAATTCCGATGTGAATAGGAAACGCGTTGTCGGAAATTCCTTCTGCACTCTTCATCTCTGAGACTTGTCATGTCAATCCCTCTGGAGGAGGCTGGAGCCCCTCGCTTTTCCTCTTATGAATCCTCGCAGTGAAGTTCAACAGAACAGGACAGGTGATCCGAATCGAATGCGACATCCCACACAGCTCTAGATCTTCGAATGTCCGACACTGGAATATTCCTCGGCAATACATAGATCAAGCTGTAGTTTCAAAGAGTTGTCATGCTTCCGTGCTCACGCTGCTCTTCTGGAGATAGCCGGGTTGGTCCCTGCCACGTAAGCTGATGGCGGCGATGATTCCTCTTGAATGTCGATGCAATAATCAGACCACTGCGTTCACAAAAAGTCGATCAAGGCGGCAGCCATTGTCCGATGTTTGCTCCACTGTGGCGTGAACCATTTACCGAGTACTTCGGATTCTCCTGATTAAGTTCCATCATCTCGCATTTGCGTCAATCCCTTCACGACAACAGCATGTTGACAAGGTATCCTGGCCAGCAACGTATTGAGTTCTCATAAAACGCATCCTTCAGAGTTGTATTCGGCCCGGTTTCGAGTGGGCGCATGAGCACTCACTATCCACAGATTGAATCCTCTGTGATCCCGCAGTCGTACTGAATGCATTCCGACACTTTGACGTTGAGCCGAATTCCCATGACCATACCATTGAAATCGCTTCGCTTACAGCTATTGCACGGCCTCCCACTTCTCCTATCGTCAGCGTTACCGCGATAGATGGTATACTCTCCGACGCTGATGACCGGGTCTATCGCCGAGGCGGGTTTCACTGCAAAGCAGCAAAATCGGTGCAGTGGAAATAGCTCAGGAAGTCTGGAATAGCGCAGTTTTTTTGGATATCACTCGACAGCGATCGACGAGAAAGTTCAGGGTGGCAGAAATTGTGGCTTGTGGCCAAAGACTCCATGA
Source organism: Aplectana chamaeleonis (assembly GCA_029168955.1). Taxonomy (NCBI): domain Eukaryota; kingdom Metazoa; phylum Nematoda; class Chromadorea; order Rhabditida; family Cosmocercidae; genus Aplectana; species Aplectana chamaeleonis. Next base: position 8,745 of record JAPDOI010000575.1, read on the forward strand.
CTCCCTAGGTACGCGGATCCTAAGGTGTTATGGGACCCAGAGGCCTTAGTGTGCCGGACGGCGACACCTTTATACAATGTGCGGGATACTTTGCGCGATATAGTTATTGCACGCTATATCGCTCGAACGTTCCCTGTGTACACTCAAACGTCTGCTGGGTTCAGTAGGAAGCAGAGGGCACCAACGAGCAGGTACCAACAGACTTGTATACACACCCCTATATATATATATATATATATATATATATATATATATATATATATATATATATATATATATATATATATATATATATATATATATATATATATATATATGATATATATATATATATATATATATAGTATATATATATATATATATATATATATATAGTATATATATATATATATATATATATATATATATATATATATATATATATATATATATACAAATACTTCGGACCAGATTATATTATTCGAGAAATTATTAGAATGATTTTTTTCGAATATCGAATCATTCAGAATTCAGAAAATTTTACTCGTTTTCGAATAATATTCAGAAAATTAGAATATTTCAAGAAAACCGGCTTCTGGAATATTATTCCAGAAATTCGAATATCTCAAAAACAAGGCTCTCTCGAGATAATATCCAGAATTTCGATTATTTCCAAAAACCGGTTCTCGAAAATATTCATTCAGAAATTCAGATATATTTCAAAAACAGGCTCTCGAATAGTAACTTCCAGAAATTCGAATATTTCAAAAACAGGCTCTCGAGATGATATTCGGTCTGAAATTAGAATCACTTGTGTATGGATTTCCCATCCCGAATTATTCGTCAGCCTTCCAAGATAAATTGGAGCGGACAATACCAATTCGTGGCTCAACCACATCCACTTGATAAAGTGGTCTTCTGAGGAGGGTACATGGATTCGTATGCACATCTGCACGAGTCTAATTAAGGAGCCCGTCATTGAAGCGTATAGCTCGCACCCAGGGTGTGCGTTAATAAAAAGTATTTTTTCGTTAAGCGTTAATCGTTAATTTTCCGGGAAAATACCGCGTTAACCTTACGTTAATGCGTTAACACGTTAATTTTGGTGATTCACGTTAAACCATTAAAAGAGGAAAAAGCACAACCACGTCAATAATCAACAAAATACCAGATCTCCCATATCCAATCAGTGCCATACAGAGTTCCCGGAGTGCAGGATAAGGCCCTACAGAGGTTTGAGCTTCGGAGATGTCTGACCTCTGGAGAGATGACCCAATGAATGTGTATTGAAAACCAGCTCGGATGCAGTTTTCGCATGGGATTCAACTATGCATTGCGATTTGACTGAAATGCTGCTTTCAACTTAGTTGTGAGTGAAGAGAAGTGTTCAATTAGGAATCTTAAGGTACACGATTATCGTGCGGTGTTCCCAAAATGATAGACAAGACATATGAACCCTCAATGTAACAAGTGCCTAAAGCAGGGCTTGCCTAATAAATACTCGTAATGATTTCTGCGAAAGATTTTTGTAGGTCAGTAGAGATTGATATTTGCGGTTGAGTGTGGTCACGGTTTACGCTGTACAAAAAAATTCCTCGCTCGCAGAGATTCAGGCCGAGCACCGCTAAATATGAGGGGCTCAGGTGGCAGGTCACCGTCGAAGGGAGTCTGCGCAATTTTTGAAAACTTAGAGTCACGGAAGTAGTATATTTTGGAGTCCAGCGTGGTCGATTTTTTTCTATAAGTTGAGTTTCGGCGTATGGAAAATGAACGCCGAAGACCGCTACACCCGATAGAGGAAGAAGACAAAAAACATTCAAGAGTTTACGAATCTAAACCAGGGTTTAAAACTGCAGTAGTTTAAGTTTTAAATGAAGTAACTGGAAAAAATTCACAGCTTTAGGAAACTACACTCATGTACCCTACCGTTTGGAAGCCTACGGCACCTCTGGAGTGTGCCCTTTGCGAAATTTTTCCTGGTGTGGGTTCTGCGTCAATATTCGCGTTTTCTCAGTACTTACTTTGTCAGATGTGGATCCACAGTGCATTTTAGAGAAGAACCCACAACAGGTAAATGTTCCTAAAAGGCACTCTTCAGATTTGCAGAAGGTTGCACACGGTAGAGTATAAAGTTTAGTTTCTCAAAGCCAGGATTTTTCCAAATAACTCATTTACTACTTAACCTGTCACCTTTAAAAAGCCTATTTTTTTTTGAAGTCGCACGTTTTTTTCTTCGACGTTTACGAGTACAGTGTAGCGCCCTTCAGCGTCGGTCTCACAATCAGACGGTGAAATTTCATATGCAGAGTAAATCAGCGACGCTTGACTCGAATATTTTACTCTCGTGACTCACAGTTTTCAAAATTGTCGGCTTCACTGCCCAGGACCTGCCCCGAGAGAGTGTGAGCCCTTACACTGTATCAGTGTTCACCCTCCATCCTAGACGGTGAAAGTGTACACAAAGGGTGAATACACCCTGCTTGACTCAAATATCCTGCTATCGTGATCCGTACTTTGCATAACTATGAACTTCAAGCGGGATCGAACTCCCTTCCTCTCAAACATCCGCATTTTCTTACACAGCCTAGATTGTAACCAGTTATAACGTAGTGCACCGAAAGTTGCACATCTAATTACCAATGAGAAGCTATTGGTCAAAGACAGATATGCTTGAAACTTATGGGAGCACCGCCTCCGCTCAGCCTGTGGCGAGCGTTTTGCATTAGAATTCGCGCACGCATATTGATCTTCTGCCGACCTCTTCTCATTGATAAGTACCTGTACGAAAATTCGCTGGACTGCACTATACATACACTTTTGCACTTTAAGCTCTTCTCTGCATAAATGCGATGGGCGCTGTTCGTCTTTGCAAACATCCGCATTTTTTCTGCATAGCACTAAACTTCACCAGTCTAATACGACAAGAGTAATTTAACTGCAATCAAACGCCAGAGGTAAACCTGCTAAATAAACACTGTTTGAACACATCAGCTCTAGGTGGGGAGGTGGAGTGGTAGAACACGGTTAAAACTTGACCTTCTAACGCTCCTGGGGAGGGGTTCCGAGCGAAATGGATATTGGAGAGGGTTTGAGCAAAATGGGTCGACCCGTACCTCGTGAAGTACTCTGGTGCCATAATTCTACGACAATTAACGAATTATAAATTTTTTAGTTCCCGGACAGACCGCCGCGAAGCGGCTCGAACCCCCCGGCTTATGGTTCCCGGACAAAGCGCCGCGACGGCGCCCGGCTTATGGTTCCCGGACAAAGCGCCGCGAAGCGGCGCCTGAACCGGCTTATGATTCCCGGACAAAGCGCCGCCAAGCGGCGCGACCCCGGCTTATGGTTCCCGGACAAAGCGCCGCGAAGCGGCGCTTTGGCCGGGGTTTTCCTGACCGTGAGGGTTTTAATTTGTTCGAAAGCCACATAGTTTCCGGACAGAGCGCCGCGAAGCGGCGCGAACCCCGGCTTATGATTCCCGGACAAAGCGCCGCGAAGCGGCGCGACCCCCGGCTTATGGTTCCTGGACAAAGCGCCGCGAAGCGGCGCTTTGGCGGGTTTCCTGACCGTGAGGGTTTTAATTTGTTCGAAAAAGGCCACATAGTTTCCGGACAGAGCGCCGCGGCAACGCGAAGCGGCGCGAACCCCGGCTTATGGTTCCCGGACAAAGCGCCGCGAAGCGGCGCTTTGGCCGGGTTTTCCTGACCGTGAGGGTTTTAATTTGTTTAAAAAGCCACATAGTTTCCGGACAGAGCGCCGCGAAGCGGCGCGAACCCAGCGGCTTATGGTTCCCGGACAAAGCGCCGCGAAGCGCGAACCCGGCTTATGGTTCCCGGACAAAGCGCCGCGAAGCGCTGACCCCGGCTTATGGTTCCCGGACAAAGCGCCGCGAAGCGGCGCTGGCCGGGGATTTCCTGACCGTGAGGGCTTTAATTTGTTCGAAAAAGCCACATAGTTTCCGGACAAAGCGCAGCGAAGCGGCGCGAACCCCCGGCTTATGGTTCCCGGACAAAGCGCAGCGAAGCGGCGCGAACCCCCGGCTTATGGTTCCCGGACAAAGCGCAGCGAAGCGGCGCTTTGGCCGGTTTTCCTGACCGTGAGGGTTTTAATTTGTTCAAAAAGCCACATAGTTTCCGGACAGAGCGCCGCGAAGCGGCGCGAACCCCGGCTTATGGTTCCCGGACAAAGCGGCGCGACCCCCGGACAAAGCGCCGCGAAGCGGCGCGAACCCCGGCTTATGGTTCCCGGACAAAGCGCCGCGAAGCGGCGCTTATGGTTCCGGGGTTTTCCTGACCGTGAGGGTTTTAATTTGTTCGAAAAGCCACATAGTTTCCGGACAGAGCGCCGCGAAGCGGCGCGAACCCCGGCTTATGGTTCCCGGACAAGCGCCGCGAAGCGCGCCCCGGCTTATGGTTCCCGGACAAGCGCCGCGAAGCGGCTTTGGCCGAGTTTTCTTGACCGTGAGGGTTTTAATTTGTTCGAGAAAGCCACATAGTTTCCGGACAGAGCGCCGCGAAGCGCGCCTGAACCCCGGCTTATGATTCCGGACAAAGCGCCGCGAATCGGCGCGGAACCCCGGCTTATGGTTCCCAGACAAAGCGCCGCGAAGCGGCGCTTTGGCCATGGTTTTCCTGACCGTGAGGGATTTAATTTGTTCAAAAAAGCCACATAGTTTCCGGACAGAGCGCCGCGAAGCGGCGCGAACCCCCCGGCTTATGGTTCCCGGACAAAGCGCCGCGAAGCGGCGCGAACCCCCCGGCTTATGGTTCCCGGACAAAGCGCCGCGAAGCGCCGCTTTGGCCGGGGTTTTCCTGACCGTGAGGGATTTAATTTGTTCAAAAAAGCCACACAGTTTCCGGACAGAGCGCCGCGAAGCGGCGCGAACCCCCCGGCTTATGGTTCCCGGACAAAGCGCCGCGAAGCGGCGCGAACCCCCCGGCTTATGGTTCCCGGACAAAGCGCCGCGAAGCGGCGCTTTGGCCGGGGTTTTCCTGACCGTGAGGGTTTTAATTTGTTCAGAAAAGCCACAAAGTTCCCGGACAGAGCGCCGCGAAGCGGCGCGAACCCCCGGCTTATGGTTCCCGGACAAAGCGCCGCGAAGCGGGGCGAACCCCCACCCGGCTTATGGTTCCCGGAGAAAGCGCCGCGAAGCGGCGCTTTGGCCGGGATTTTCCTGACCGTGAGAGGTTTAATTTGTTCAAAAAAGCCACATAGTTTCCGGACAGAGCGCCGCGAAGCGGCGCGAACCGGCTTATGGTTCCCGGACAAAGCGCCGCGGCGCCTGACCCCCGGCTTATGGTTCCCGGACAAAGCGCCGCGAAGCGCGCTTTGGCCGGGGTTTTCTGACCGTGAGGGTTTTAATTTGTTCAAAAAAGCCACCATAGTTTGCGGACAGAACGCCGCGAAGCGGCCCGAACCCCCCGGCTTATGGTTCCCGGACAAAGCGCCGCGAAGCGGCGAGAACCCCCCGGCTTATGGTTCCCGGACAAAGCGCCGCGAAGCGGCGCTTTGGCCGTGGTTTTCTGACCGTGAGGGTTTTAATTTGTTCAAAAAGCCACATAGTTTCCGGACAGAGCGCCGCGAAGCGGCGCGAACCCCGGCTTATGGTTCCCGGACAAAGCGCCGCGAAGCGGCGCGACCCCGGCTTATGGTTCCCGGACAAAGCGCCGCGAAGCGCTGCGCTTTGGCCGGGGTTTTCCTGACCGTGAGGGTTTTAATTTGTTCGAAAAAAGCCACATAGTTTCCGGACAGAGCGCCGCGAAGCGGCGCGAACCCCGGCTTATGATTCCCGGACAAAGCGCCGCGAAGCGCGAACCCCCGGCTTATGGTTCCCGGACAAAGCGCCGCCAAGCGGCGCTTTGGCCGATTTCCTGACCGTGAGGGTTTTAATTTGTTCAAAAAGCCACATAGTTTCGGACAGAGCGCCGCGAAGCGGCGCGAACCCCGGCTTATGGTTCCCTGACAAAGCGCCGCGAAGCCCGACCAACTTATGGTTCCCGGACACTTTGGCCGGGGTTTTCCTGACCGTGAGGGTTTTAATTTGTTCGAAAAAGCCACATAGTTTCCGGACAGAGCGCCGCGAAGCGGCGCGAACCCCCCGGCTTATGGTTGCCTGACAAAGCGCCGCCAAGCGGCGCGACCCCTTCCCCCGGCTTATGGTTCCCGGACAAAGCGCCGCGAAGCGGCGCTTTGGCCGGGGCTTTCCTGACCGTGGGGGATTTAATTTGTTCGAAAAAGCCACATAGTTTCCGGACAGAGCGCCGCGAAGCGCGCGAACCCCGGCTTATGGTTCCCGGACAAAGCGGCGCTTTGGCCGCTGACCGTGAGGGTTTTAATTTGTTCGAAAAAGCCACATAGTTTCCGGACAGAGCGCCGCGAAGCGGCGAACCCCGGCTTATGGTTCCCGGACAAAGCGCCGCGAAGCGGCTACGACCCCCGGCTTATGGTTCCCGGACAGCGGCGCTTTGGCGGGCTTTCCTGACCGTGAGGGTTTTAATTTGTTCGAAAAAGCCACATAGTTTGGACAGAGCGCCGCGAAGCGGCGCGAACCGGCTTATGGTTCCCGGACAAAGCGCCGCGAAGCGCGCGAACCCCGGCTTATGGTTCCCGGACAAAGCGCCGCGAAGCGCGAAGTTTTTGACCGTGAGGGTTTTAATTTGTTCAAAAGCCACATAGTTTCCGGACAGAGCGCCGCGAAGCGCGCAGAACCCCATTTTATGGTTCCCTGATAAAGCGCCGCGAAACGCTGACCCCAACCATAGTTCCCGGACACTTTGGCCGGGTTTTCTGACCGTGAGGGTTTTAATTTTGTTCAGAAAGCCACATGGTTTCCGGACAGAGCGCCGCGAAGCGGCGCGAACCCCGGCTTATGGTTCCCGGACAAAGCGCCGCGAAGCGGCGCGACCTCCCGGCTTATGGTTCCCGGACAAAGCGCCGCGAAGCGGCGCTTTGGCCGGGGTTTTCCTGACCGTGAGGGTTTTAATTTGTTCGAGAAAGCCACATAGTTTCCGGACAGAGCGCCGCGAAGCGGCGCGAACCCCCCGGCTTATGGTTCCCGGACAAAGCGCCGCGAAGCGGCGCGAACCCCCCGGCTTATGGTTCCCGGACAAAGCGCCGCGAAGCGGCGCTTTGGCCGGGGTTTTCCTGACCGTGAGGGATTTAATTTGTTCAAAAAAGCCACATAGTTTCCGGACAGAGCGCCGCGAAGCGGCGCGAACCCCCCGGCTTATGGTTCCCGGACAGAGCGCCGCGAAGCGGCGCGAACCCCCCGGCTTATGGTTTCCGGACAAAGCGCCGCGAAGCTTCGCTTTGGCCGGGGTTTTCCTGACCGTGAGGGATTTAATTTGTTCGAAAAAGCCACATAGTTTCCGGACAGAGCGCCGCGAAGCGCGAACCAGCTATGGTTCCTGACAAAGCGCCGCCAAGCGCTGCGACCCCAACATGGTTCCCGGACAAAGCGCGCCGCGAAGCGCGCAGCGATGTGATTTTCCTGACCGTGAGGTTTTAATTTGTTCAGAAAAAGCCGCATAGTTTCCGGACAGAGCGCCGCGAAGCCAATGCCGAACCGGCTTATGGTTCCCGGACAAAGCGGCGCTTTGGCTTTCTTATATGACCGTGAGGGTTTTAATTTGTTCGAAAAAGCCACATAGTTTCCAGACAAAGCGCCGCGAAGCGGCGCGAACCCCCCGGCTTATGGTTCCCGGACAAAGCGCCGCGAACCCCCCGGCTTATGGTTCCCGGACAAAGCGCCGCGAAGCAGCGCTTTGGCCGGGGTTTTCCTGACCGTGAGGGTTTTAATTTGTTCAAAAAAGCCACATAGTTTCCGGACAGAGCGCCGCGAAGCGGCGCAAACCCCCCGGCTTATGGTTCCCGGACAAAGCGCCGCGAAGCGGCGCGACCCCGGCTATGGTTCCCGGACACTTTGGCCGGGGTTTCCTGACCGTGAGGGTTTTAATTTGTTCGAGAAAAAGCCACATAGTTTCCGGACAGAGCGCCGCGAAGCGGCGCGAACCCCGGCTTATGATTCCCGGACAAAGCGCCGCGAAGCGGCGCGACCCCGGCTTATGGTTCCGGACAGCGCCGCGAAGCGGCGCTTTGGCTGGGGTTCTCCTGACCGTGAGGGTTTTAATTTGTTCGAGAAAGCCACATAGTTTCCGGACAGAGCGCCGCGAAGCGGCGCGAACCCTCCGGCTTATGATTCCCGGACAAAGCGCCGGCGCGACCCCCCCGGCTTATGGTTCCCGGACAAAGCGCCGCGAAGCGGCGCTTTGGCCGGGGTTTTCCTGACCGGGAGGGGTTTAATTTGTCCAAAGAACCCACGTAGTTTCCGGACAGCGCGCCGCGAAGCGCCGCAAACCCCCCGGCTTATGGTTCCCTGATAAAGCGCCGCGAAGCGGCCCGACCCCCCGGCTTATGGTTCCCGGACACTTTGCCGCGAAGCGCGGGTTTTCCTGACCGTGAGGGTTTAATTTGTTCGAAAAAGCCACACAGTTTCCGGACAGAGCGCCGCGAAGCGGAGCGAACCTCCCGGCTTATGGTTCCCGGACAAAGCGCCGCGAAGCGGCGCGAACTCCCCGGCTAATGGTTCCCGGACAAAGCGCCGCGAAGCGGCGCTTTGGCCGGGGTTGTCCTGACCGTGAGAGGTTTTAATTTGTTCAAAAAAGCCACAAAGTTTCCGGACAGAGCGCCGCGAACCCCGGCCTATGATTCCCGGACAAAGCGCCGCGAAGCGGCGCGAACCCCCGGGCCTATGGTTCCCGGACGAAGCGCCGCGAAGCGGCGCTTTGGCCGGGGTTTTCCTGACCGTGAGGGTTTTAATTTGTTCAAAAAAGCCACATAGTTTCCGGACAGAGCGCCGCGAAGCGGCGCGAACCCCCCGGCTTATGGTTCCCGGACAAAGCGCCGCGAAGCGGCGCGAACCCCCCGGCTTATGGTTCCCGGACAAAGCGCCGCGAAGCGGCGCTTTGGCCGGGGTTTTCCTGACCGTGAGGGGTTTAATTTGTTCAAAAAAGCCACATAGTTTTCGGACAGAGCGCCGCGAAGCGGCGCGAATTCCCCGGCTCATGGTTCCCGGACAAAGCGCCGCGACCCCCCCCCCCGGCTTATGGTTCCCGGACAAAGCGCCGCGAAGCGGCGCTTTGGCCGGGGTTTTCCTGACCGTGAGGGTTTTAATTTGTTCAAAAAAGCCACATAGTTTCCGGACAGAGCGCCGCGAAGCGGCGCGAACCCCCCGGCTTATGGTTCCCTGACAAAGCGCCGCGAAGCGGCGCGACCCCCCGGCTTATGGTTCCCGGACACTTTGGCCGGGGTTTTCCTGACCGTGAGGGTTTTAATTTGTTCGAAAAAGCCACATAGTTTCCGGACAGAGCGCCGCGAAGCGGCGCGAACCCCCCGGCTTATGGTTCCCGGACAAAGCGCCGCGAACCCCCCGGCTTATGGTTCCCGGACAAAGCGCCGCGAAGCGGCGCTTTGGCCGGGGTTTTCCTGACCGTGAGGGTTTTAATTTGTTCAAAAAAGCCACATAGTTTCCGGACAGAGCGCCGCGAAGCGGCCCGAACCCCCGGCTTATGGTTCCCGGACAAAGCGCCGCGAAGCGGTGCGAACCCCCCGGCTTATGGTTCCCGGACAAAGCGCCGCGAAGCGGCGCGAACCCCTCGGCTTATGGTTCCCGGACAAAGCGCCGCGAAGCGGTGCGAACCCCCCGGCTTATGGTTCCCGGACAAAGCGCCGCGAAGCGGCGCTTTGGCCGGGGCTTTCCTGATCGTGAGGGTTTTAATTTGTTCAAAAAAGCCACATAGTTTCCGGACAGAGCGCCGCGAAGCGGCGCGAACCCCCCGGCTTATGGTTCCCTGACAAAGCGCCGCGAAGCGGCGCGAACCCCCGGCTTATGGTTCCCGGACAAAGCGCCGCGAAGCGGCGCTTTGGCCGGGGTTTTCCTGACCGTGAGGGTTTTAATTTGTTCGAAAAAGCCACATAGTTTCCGGACAGAGCGCCGCGAAGCGGCGCGAACCCCCCCGGCTTATGGTTCCCGGACAAAGCGCCGCGAAGCGGCGCGAACCCCCCGGCTTATGGTTCCCGGACAAAGCGCCGCGAAGCGGCGCTTTGGCCGGGGTTTTCCTGACCGTGAGGGTTTTAATTTGTTCGAAAAAGCCACACAGTTTCCGGACAGAGCGCCGCGAAGCGGCGCGAACCCCCCGGCTTATGATTCCCGGACAGAGCGCCGCGAAGCGGCGCGAACCCCCCGGCTTATGGTTCCCGGACGAAGCGCCGCGAAGCGGCGCTTTGGCCGGGGTTTTCCTTACCGTGAGGGATTTAATTTGTTCGAAAAAGCCACACAGTTTCCGGACAGAGCGCCGCGAAGCGGCGCGAACCTCCGGCTTATGGTTCCCGGACAAAGCGCCGCGAAGCGCTGCCCGGCTTATGGTTCCGGACGCCTCGAAGCGGCGCGAACCCCCCGGCTTATGGTTCCTGGACAAAGCGCCGCGAAGCGGCGCTTTGGCCGGGGTTTTCCTGACCGTGAGGGTTTTAATTTGTTCGAAAAAGCCACATAGTTTCCGGACAGAGCGCCGCGAAGCGGCGCGAACCCCCCGGCTTATGGTTCCCGGACAAAGCGCCGCGAAGCGGCGCGAACCCCCCGGCTTATGGTTCCCGGACAAAGCGCCGCGAAGCGGCGCTTTGGCCGGGGTTTTCCTGACCGTGAGGGTTTTAATTTGTTCAAAAAAGCCACATAGTTTCCGGACAGAGCGCCGCGAAGCGGCGCGAACCCCCGGCTTATGGTTCCCGGACAAAGCGCCGCGAAGCGAGCCGCGAGCGACGCGACCGCAGACCCCAACTTATGGTTCCCGGACAAAGCGCCGCGAAGCGGCGCTTTGGCCGGTTTTCCTGACCGTGAGGGTTTTAATTTGTTCAAAAAGCCACATAGTCTCCGGACAGAGCGCCGCGAAGCGGCCCGAACCCCCCGGCTTATGGTTCCCTGACAAAGCGCCGCGAAGCGGCGCGACCCCCCGGCTTATGGTTCCCGGACACTTTGGCCGGGGTTTTCCTGACCGTGAGGGTTTTAATTTGTTCGAAAAAGCCACATAGTTTCCGGACAGAGCGCCGCGAAGCGGCGCGAACCCCCCGGCTTATGATTCCCGGACAAAGCGCCGCGAAGCGGCGCGAACCCCCCGGCTTATGGTTCCCTGACAAAGCGCCGCGAAGCGGCGCTTTGGCCGGGGTTTTCCTGACCGTGAGGGTTTTAATTTGTTCAAAAAAGCCACATAGTTTCCGGACAGAGCGCCGCGAAGCGGCGCGAACCCCCCGGCTTATGGTTCCCTGACAAAGCGCCGCGAAGCGGCGCGACCCCCCGGCTTATGGTTCCCGGACACTTTGGCCGGGGTTTTCCTGACCGTGAGGGTTTTAATTTGTTCGAAAAAGCCACATAGTTTCCGGGCAGAGCGCCGCGAAGCGCGCGAACTCCCGGCTTATGGTTCCCTGACAAAGCGCCGCGACCGCGAACCAGCTTACGGTTCCCGGACAAAGCGCCGCGAAGCGGCGCTTTGGCCGGGGTTTTCCTGACCGTGAGAGACTTAATTTATTCAGAAAAGCCACACAGTTTCCGGACAGAGCGCCGCGAAGCGGCGCGAACCCTCCGGCTTACGGTTCCCGGACAAAGCGCCGCGAACCCCTCGGCTTACGGTTCCCGGACAAAGCGCCGCGAAGCGGCGCTTTGGCCGGGGTTTTCCTGACCGTGAGAGACTTAATTTATTCAGAAAAGCCACACAGTTTCCGGACAGAGCCCCGCGAAGCGGCGCGAACCCCGGCTTATGGTTCCTGACAAAAGCGCCGCGAAGCGGCGCGAACCCCCGGCTTATGGTTCCGACAAAGCGCCGCGAAGCGGCGCTTTGGCCGGGGTTTTCCTGACCGTGAGGGTTTTAATTTGTTCGAAAAAGCCACGCAGTTTCCGGACAGAGCGCCGCGAAGCGGCGCCAACCCCCCGGCTCATGGTTCCCGGACAAAGCGCCGCGAAGCGGCGCGAACCCCCCGGCTCATGGTTCCCGGACAAAGCGCCGCGAAGCGGCGCTTTGGCCGGGGTTGTGCTGACCGTGAGGGTTTTAATTTGTTCGAAAAAGCCACATAGTTTCCGGACAGAGCGCCGCGAAGCGGCGCGAACCCCGGCTTATGGTTCCCGGACAGAGCGCCGCGAAAGCAGCACCTGGCAGGCTTATGATTCCCAGACAAAGCGCCGCGAAGCACCTGAACCATGGTTCCCGGACAAAGCGCCGCGACCCCGGCTTATGGTTCCCGGACAAAGCGCCGCGAAGCGGCGCTTTGGCAGAGATTTTCCTGACCGTGAGGGTTTTAATTTGTTCAACAAAAGCCACATAGTTTCCTGACAGAGCGCCGCGAAGCGGTGCGACCCCCCCGGCTTATGGTTCCCGGACAAAGCGCCGCAAAGCGGTGCGACCCCCCCCGGATTATGGTTCCCGGACAAAGCGCCGCGAAGCGGCGCTTTGGCCGGGGTTTTGCTGATTGTGAGAGATTTAATTTGTTCGAAAAAGCCACATAGTTTGGACAGAGCGCCGCGAAGCGGCGCGAACCCCGGCTTATGGTTCCCGGACAAAGCGCCGCGAAGCGGCGCGAACCCCGGCTTATGGTTCCCGGACAAAGCGCCGCGAAGCGGCGCTTTGGCCGGGTTTTCCTGACCGTGAGGGTTTTAATTTGTTCGAAAAAGCCACACAGTTTCCTGACAGAGCGCCGCGAAGCGGCGCGAACCCCTTGGCTTATGGTTCCCGGACAAAGCGCCGCGAAGCGGCGCGAACCCCTTGGCTTATGGTTCCCGGACAAAACGCCGCAAAGCGGCGCTTTAGCTGGGCTTTTCCTGACCGTGGGAGACTTAATTTGTTCAGAAAAGCCACACAGTTTTCGGACAGAGCGCCGCGAAGCGGCGCGAACCCCCGGCTTACGGTTCCCAGACAAAGCGCCGCGAAGCGGCGCGAACCCCCGGCTTACGGTCCCCGGACAAAGCGCCGCGAAGCGGCGCTTTGGTCGGGGTTTTCCTGACCGTGAGAGACTTAATTTGTTCGAAAAAGCCACATAGTTTCCGGACAGAGCGCCGCGAAGCGGCGCGAACCCCCCGGCTTATGGTTCCCGGACAAAGCGGCGCGAACCCCCCGGCTTATGGTTCCCGGACAGAGCGCCGCGAAGCGGCGCGAACCCCCCGGCTTATGGTTCCCGGACAAAGCGCCGCGAAGCGGCGCTTTGGCCGGGGTTTTCCTGACCGTGAGGGATTTAATTTGTTCAAAAAAGCCACATAGTTTCCTGACAGAGCGCCGCGAAGCGGCGCGAACCCCCCGGCTTATGGTTCCCTGACAAAGCGCCGCGAAGCGGCGCGACCCCCCCCGGCTTATGGTTCCCGGACAAAGCGCCGCGAAGCGGCGCATTGGTCGGGGTTTTCCTGACCGTGAGGGTTTTAATTTGTTCGAAAAAGCCACATAGTTTCCGGACAGAGCGGCGCGGACGCGGCGCTACCCCCCCGGCTTATGTTCCCCGGACAAAGCGCCGCGAAGCGGCGCCAACCCCCCGGCTTATGGTTCCCTGACAAAGCGCCGCGAAGCGCCGCTTTGGCCGGGGTTTTCTTGACCGTGAGGGTTTTAATTTGTTCAAAAAGCCACATAGTTTCCGGACAGAGCGCCGCGAAGCGCCCCGGCTTATGGTTCCGGACAAAGCGCCGCGAAGCGGCGCTGAACCCCCGGCTTATGGTTCCCGGACAAAGCGCCGCGAAGCGGCGCTTTGGCCGGGGTTTTCCTGACCGTGAGGGTTTTAATTTGTTCGAAAGCCACATAGTTTCCGGACAGAGCGCCGCGAAGCGGCGCGAACCCCGGCTTATGGTTCCGGACAAAGCGCCGCGAAGCGGCGCGACCCCCCGGCTTATGGTTCCCGGACAAAGCGCCGCGAAGCGGCGCTTTGGCCGGGGTTTTCTGACCGTGAGGGTTTTAATTTGTTCAAAAAGCCACATAGTTTCCGGACAGAGCGCCGCGAAGCGGCGCGAACCCCGGCTTATGGTCCCCGGACAAAGCGCCGCGAAGCGCCGCGAACCCCCGGCTTATGATTCCCGGACAAAGCGCCGCGAAGCGGCGCTTTGGCCGGGGTTTTCCTGACCGTGAGGGTTTTAATTTGTTCAAAAAAGCCACATAGTTTCCGGACAGAGCGCCGCGAAGCGGCGCGAACCCCCCGGCTTATGGTTCCCGGACAAAGCGCCGCGGAGCGGCGCGAACCTTCCGGCTTATGGTTCCCGGACAAAGCGCCGCGAAACGGCGCTTTGGCCGGGGTTTTCCTGACCGTGGGGGTTTTAATTTGTTCAAAAAAGCCACATAGTTTCCGGACAGAGCGCCGCGAAGCGGCGCGAACCCCCCGGCTTATGGTTCCTGACAAAGCGCCGCGAAGCGGCGCGGTTCCCGGCTTATGGTTCCGCGAAGCGCCGCTTTGGCCTGGGTTTTCCTGACCGTGAGGGATTTAATTTGTTCAAAAAAGCCACATAGTTTCCGGACAGAGCGCCGCGAAGCGGCGCGAACCCCCCGGCTTATGGTTCCCGGACAAAGCGCCGCGAAGCGGCGCTTTGGCCGGGGTTTTCCTGACCGTGAGGGATTTAATTTGTTCAAAAAAGCCACATAGTTTCCGGACAGAGCGCCGCGAAGCGGCGCGAACTCCCGGCTTATGGTTCCCGGACAAAGCGCCGCGAAGCGGCGCGAACCCCGGCTTATGGTTCCCGGACAAAGCGCCGCGAAGCGGCGCTTTGGCCGGGGTTTTCCTGACCGTGAGGGTTTTAATTTGTTCAAAAAGCCACATAGTTTCCGGACAGAGCGCCGCGAAGCGGCGCGAACCCCGGCTTATGGTCCCCGGACAAAGCGCCGCGAAGCGCGCCTTTGGCCCGGGTTTTCCTGACCGTGAGGGATTTAATTTGTTCAAAAAAGCCACATAGTTTCCGGACAGAGCGCCGCGAAGCGGCACGAACCTCCCGGATTATGGCTCCCGGACAAAGCGCCGCGAAGCGGCGCTTTGGCCGGGGTTTTCCTGACCGTGAGGGGTTTAATTTGTTCGAAAAAGCCACATAGTTTCCGGACAGAGCGCCGCAAAGCGGCGCGAACGGCCCGGCTTATGGCTCCCGGACGAAGCGCCGCGAAGCGGCGCGAACCCCGGCTTATGGTTCCCGGACAAAGCGCCGCGAAGCGCTGGCCGGGGTTTTCCTGACCGTGAGGGATTTAATTTGTTCAAAAAAGCCACACAGTTTCCGGACAGAGCGCCGCGAAGCGGCGCCAACCCCCCGGCTTATGGTTCCCGCACAAAGCGCCGCAAAGCGGCGCGACCCCCCCGGCTTATGGTTCCCTGACAAAGCGCCGCGAAGCGTCGCTTTGGCCGGGGTTTTCCTGACCGTGAGGGTTTTAATTTGTTCAAAAAAGCCACATAGTTTCCGGACAGAGCGCCGCGAAGCGGCGCGAACCCCGGCTTATGGTTCCCGGACAAAGCGCCGCGAAGCGGCGCGAACCCCGGCTTATGGTCCTGGACAAAGCGCCGCGAAGCGGCGCTTGGCCGGGGTTTTCCTGACCGCGAGGGATTTAGTTTGTTCAAAAAGCCACACAGTTCCCGGACGGAGCGACGCGAAGCGGCGCGAACCCCCCGGCCTATGGTTCCCGGACAAAGCGCCGCGAAGCGGCGCGAACCCCTTGGCTTATGGTTCCCGGACAAAGCGCCGCGAAGCGGCGCTTTGGCCGGGGGTTTTTCTGACCGTGGGGGGTTTAGTTTGTTCGAAAAAGCCACATAGTTTCCGGACAGAGCGCCGCGAAGCGGCGCGAACCCCCGGCTTATGGTTCCCGGACAAAGCGCCGCGAAGCGGCGCGAACCGGCTTATGGTTCCGGACAAAGCTTCCGCGAAGCGGCGCTTTGGCCGGGGTTTTCCTGACCGTGAGGGTTTTAATTTGTTCAAAAAGCCACATAGTTTCCGGACAGAGCGCCGCGAAGCGGCGCGAACCCCGGCTTATTGTTCCCGAACAAAGCGCCGCGAAGCGGCGCGAACCTCCCGGTTTATTGTTCCCGGACAAAGCGCCGCGAAGCGGCGCTTTGGCCTGGGTTTTCCTGACCGCGAGGGTTTTAATTTGTTCAAAAAGCCACATAGTTTCCGGACAGAGCGCCGCGAAGCGGCGCGAACCCCCCCGGCTTATGGTTCCCGGACAAAGCGGCGCGAACCCCCCGGCTTATGGTTCCCGGACAACGGGCCGCGAAGCGGCGCTTTGGCCCGGGTTTTCCTGACCGTGAGGGTTTTAATTTGTTCAAAAAAGCCACATAGTTTCCGGACAGAGCGCCGCGAAGCGGCGCGAACCCCCCGGCTTATGGTTCCCGGACAAAGCGGCGCGAACCCCCCGCCTTATGGTTCCCGGACAGAGCGCCGCGAAGCGGCGCGAACCCCCCGGCTTATGATTCCCGGACAAAGCGCCGCGAAGCGGCCCTTTGGCCGGGTTTTCCTGACCGTGAGGGTTTTAATCTGTTCAAAAGCCACATAGTTTCCGGACAGAGCGCCGCGAAGCGGCGCGAACCCCGGCTTATGGTTCCCGGACAGCGCCGCGAAGCGGCGCGAACCCCGGCTTATGGTTCTCCGGACAAAGCGCCGCGAAGCGGCTCTTTGGCCGGGGTTTTCCTGACCGTGAGGGTTTTAATTTGTTCAAAAAAGCCACATAGTTTCCGGACAGAGCGCCGCGAAGCGGCGCGAACCCCCCGGCTTATGGTGCCCGGACAAATCGCCGCGAAGCGGCGCGACCCCCTCCCGGCTTATGGGTCCCGGACAAAGCGCCGCGAAGCGGCGCTTTGGCCGGGGTTTTCCTGACCGCGAGGGTTTTAATTTGTTCAGAAAAGCCACACACTTTCCGGACAGAGCGCCGCGAAGCGGCGCGAACCCCTTGGCTTACGGTTGCCGGACAAAGCGCCGCGAAGCGATGCGAATCCCCCGGCTTACGGTTCCCGGACAAAGCACCGCGAAGTGGCGCTTCGGCCGGGGTTTTCCTGACAGTGAGAGATTTACTTAGTTCAGAAAAGCCACACAGTTCCCGGACAGAGCGCCGCGAAGCGGCGCGAACCCCCCGGCTTATGGTTCCCGGACAAAGCGCCGCGAAGCGGCGCGAACCCCCCGGCTTATGGTTCCCGGACAAAGCGCCGCGAAGCGGCGCGAACCCCCCGGCTTATGGTTCCCGGACAAAGCGCCGCGAAGCGGCGCTTTGGCCGGGGTTTTCCTGACCGTGAGGGTTTTAATCTGTTCGAAAAAGCCACATAGTTTCCGGACAGAGCGCCGCGAAGCGGCGCGAACCCCCCCGGCTTATGGTTCCCGGACAAAGCGGCGCGAACCCCCCCGCTTATGGTTCCCGGACAAAGCCCCGCGAAGCGGCGCTTTGGCCGGGGGTTTCCTGACCGGGAGGGCTTTTATTTGTCTCAAAAGCCACATAGTTTCCTGACAGAGCGCCGCGAAGCGCAGAGAACCCCCCGGCTTATGGTTCCCGGACAAAGCGCCGCGAAGCGGCGCGAACCCCCCGGCTTATGGGTCCCGGACAAAGCGCCGCGAAGCGGCGCTTTGGCCGGGGTTTTCCTGACCGCGAGGGTTTTAATTTGTTCAAAAAAGCCACATAGTTTCCGGACAGAGCGCCGCGAAGCGGTGCGAACCCCCCGGCTTATGGTTCCCGGACAAAGCGCCGCGAACCCCCCGGCTTATGGTTCCCGGACAAAGCGCCGCGAAGCGCCGCTTTGGCGGGGTTTTCCTGACCGTGAGGGTTTTAATTTGTTCAAAAAAGCCACATAGTTTCCGGACAGAGCGCCGCGAAGGCGCGAACCCTCCGGCTTATGGTTCCCGGACAAAGCGCCGCGACCCCCCCGGCTTATGGTTCCCGGACAAAGCGCCGCGAAGCGGCGCGAACCCCCCGGCTTATGGTTCCCGGACAAAGCGCCGCGAAGCGGCGCTTTGGCTGGGGTTTACCTGTCCGTGAGGGTTTTAATCTGTTCAAAAAAGCCACATAGTTCCCGGACAGAGCGCCGCGAAGCGTCTCCAACCCCCCCGGCTTATGGTTCCCGGACAAAGCGCCGCGAAGCGGCGCGAACCCCGGTTTATGGTTCCCGGACAAGGCGCCGCGAAGGGCGTTTTTGGCCGTGGTTTTCCTGACCGTGAGGGTTTTAATTTGTTCGAGAAAGCCACACAATTTGAGGACAGAGCGCCGCGAAGCGGCGCGAGCCCCCCCGCTTATGGTTTCCGGACAGAGCGCCGCGAAGCGGCGCTAACCCCCCGGCTTATGGTTCCCGGACAAAGCGTCACGAAGCGGCGCTAACCCCCCGGCTTATGGTTCCCGGACAAAGCGTCACGAAGCGGCGCTTGGCCGGGGTTTTCCTGACCGTGAGGGTTTTAATCTGTTCGAAAAAGCCACAAAGTTTCCGAACAGCGCCGCAAAGCGGTGCGAACCCCCCGGCTTATGGTTCCCTGACAAAGCGCCGCGAAGCGGTGCGTACCCTCCGGCTTATGGTTCCCGGACAAAGCGCCGCGAAGCGCGCTTTGGCCGGGGTTTTCCTGATCGTGAGAGCTTTAATTTGTTTAGAAAAGCCACAACGTTTCCGAACAAAGCGCCGCGAAGCGGCGCGAACCCCCCGGTTTATGGTTCCCGGACAAAGCGCCGCGAAGCGGCGCGAATCCCCCGGCTTATGGTTCCCGGACAAAGCGCCGCGAAGCGGCGCTTTGGCCGGGGTTTTCCTGACCGCGAGGGTTTTAATTTGTTCAAAAAAGCCACATAGTTTCCGGACAGAGCGCCGCGAAGCGGTGCGAACCCCCCGGCTTATGGTTCCCGGACAAAGCGGCGCGAACCCCCCGGCTTATGGTTCCCGGACAAAGCGCCGCGAAGCGCCGCTTTGGCGGGGTTTTCCTGACCGTGAGGGTTTTAATTTGTTCAAAAAAGCCACATAGTTTCCGGACAGAGCGCCGCGAAGGCGCGAACCCTCCGGCTTATGGTTCCGGACAAAGCGCCGCGACCCCGGCTTATGGTTCCTGGACAAAGCGCCGCGAAGCGGCGCGAACCCCGGCTTATGGTTCCGGACAAAGCGCCGCGAAGCGGCGCTTTGGTCGGGGTTTCCTGACCGTGAGGGTTTTAATCTGTCTGAAAGCCACATAGTTTCTGACAGAGCGCCGCGAAGCGGCGCGAACCCCGGCTTATGGTTCCCGGACAAAGCGCCGCGAAGCTGCGCGAACCCCCCGGCTTATGATTCCCGGACAAAGCGCCGCGAAGCGGCGCTTTGGCTGGGGTTTTCCTGACCGTGAGGGTTTTAATTTGTTCGAGAAAGCCACATAGTTTCCGAATAGAGCACCGCGAAGCGGCGCGAACCCCTCGGCTTATGATTCCCGGACAAAGCGCCGCGAAGCGGCGCGAACCCCCCGACTTATGGTTCCCGGACAAAGCGCCGCGAAGCGGCGCGAACCCCCCGGCTTTTGGTTTCCGGACAAAGCGCCGCGAAGCGGCGCTTTCGCGGGGTTTTCCTGACCGTGAGGGTTTTAATTTGTTCAAAAAAGCCACATAGTTTCCGGACAGAGCGCCGCGAAGACGCGAACCCTCCGGCTTATGGTTCCCGGACAAAGCGCCGCAAAGCGGCCCGAACCCCCCGGCTTATGGTCCCCGGACAAAGCGCCGCCAAGCGGCGCGACCCCCCCGGCTTATGGTTCCCGGACAAAGCGCCGCGAAGCGGCGCTTTGGCCGGGGTTTTCCTGACCGTGAGGGTTTTAATTTGTTCGAAAAAGCCACATAGTTTCCGGACAGAGCGCCGCGAACCCTCCGGCTTATGATTCCCGGACAAAGCGCCGGCGCGACCCCCCCCCCCGGCTTATGGTTCCCGGACAAAGCGCCGCGAAGCGGCGCTTTGGCCGGGGTTTTCCTGACCGCGAGGGCTTTAATTTGTTCAAAAAAGCCACATAGTTTCCGGACAGAGCGCCGCGAAGCGGTGCGAATCCCCGGCTTATGGTTCCCGGACAAAGCGCCGCGAACCCCCCGGCTTATAGTTCCCGGACAAGGCGCCGCGAAGCGGCGCTTTGGCGGGGTTTTCCTGACCGTGAGGGTTTTAATTTGTTCAAAAAAGCCACATAGTTTCCGGACAGAGCGCCGCGAAGGCGCGAACCCTCCGGCTTATGGTTCCCGGACAAAGCGCCGCGACCCCCCGGCTTATGGTTCCCGGACACTTTGGCCGGGGTTTTCCTGACCGTGAGGGTTTTAATTTGTTCGAGAAAGCCACATAGTTTCCGTACAGAGCGCCGCGAAGCGGCGCGAACCCCCCGGCTTATGGTTCCCGGACAAAGCGCCGCGAAGCGGCGCGAACTTCCCGGCTTATGGTTCCCGGACAAAGCGCCGCGAAGCGGCGCGAACCCCCCGGCTAATGGTTCCCGGACAAAGCGCCGCGAAGCGATTTGCACGGAGGTGATGTTGTTTCCTCCACACTGCCACGGCACGAACGTTCTCTTCAGAATCGACACTTGTCCAAGTGGTCAGTCACTCGAGTTGAGTCCTTAGCCACTTCCGGCATGGTCTCTGGTAGCTGTTGGGAAGAAGAGTCGGAAGTCTTTATTTCGCGAGCAGATGTGAAGCTCTTTGCTTCATTCGTGCTCCATGAATAAAGCTTTCAGCTTCGAGCTTGCTGCTTTAGTGACGAAGCTGAGAGTTTTGAGCTTTCTGCTTGTGGGTTGGAGCAACTGCATTGGAACCTAGGATGTTCTTTAGAGCTGTGAGTTGAAAACCGGCTGCTCCAACCCTGAGTGCAGCATGCCTAAACCACGGAAGTGAAATTCTTGCTATCCAAGTGTCCGTTACATGTATCGTAAGTGTATGTTGCTTGTGAGTTAGAAGTATGATGGTTGAAGACTTCATGTAACATATTCTGTACCCACATTTATCTCACACAATCACCGCATTGAGTGCGTGTCAAATATGCATCCAACTCGAAGACAAAGCGGTGTCGAGCGCAGTAAGGGGAAGTGCTGCTAGGAGAGCACGTGCTCCTATTGTATGTCAAATTACAGCATGTGCCCCATCAAATAGTACGTCAAATGCGTGCATAATACACATTCATCTCGATGACAAAACGATTTTCCGAAAAAGGAAAGCATACGATGCACTCTTGAGGAGGGACTGAGATGCAGATAGCGTGGCCGGTTCGATTACCCAAGTTTGGGTACTTTGCACATCCCGCCGCTGGAGACCTTGCAGGTCAGCGAGTTGGCCGCGTCGCATGTGGGTGTTCCGGTCGCTTCGCGTGACGTTGTGCTGCTATGGTAGCGCTAGGCTACCCTTCACCACGTGCCCCTGTTATAAATTTTCGCAGGACGTGCTCCTGCGGTATAATTTTGCAGCGCGCGCTGCTGTCTGGAGCACGTGCGCCTGCGAAAAAGCCTTTCGATGAATGTGGTCACTCGAGTTGAATGCATATTCGACACGCATTGGATGCGGCGGTTTTCTGAGATGGTTTGTATCATATCTGTAAGGAGCCGCGATGCAACTGTTATCTCGCTATCTTAAGAGCGGAGCGGTTGTTTGTCCATTTCTACCATTGGGTTAGCAACCGCTCGACTTTTATGATAAGGCCATCATAGCAACATCGCGGCTTTCACCCATTTAGAGATTGGCGATAACTTGATTCAGAACTTCTGAGGATGTGCTGTTCCAATAGTGCTAAACGGAAGGCGCGATGACAATTAGTATGACATGTCAGTGGCTGACCAACAACGGCGTCGCGCGTAGCAGCTGCCCAGCTTGCATCGCGTGCGGCTTCTTTGGCGGGGCCTATACCTACATCGCCAAGCGACGCGATGGAATGATTTAAATGTGGATCGACTCAGTAGCGCACTGATTCATCACGCGTGGCACTCTCGGCTCACTTGGTACAAGCGATCAATTGCTGCGACGGGAAGCTTGGGAAATCATTGGGAAAAGTGGTGTGCCGCTCCCTTATTTTTGCAGCTTTCCATGGATATTGTGCGGTGTGAGGGCCAATGCTTACTTACCGCCGCACATCGGTCATATCGATTCTTGTTTCCACTCTGTCACGTAGCGGGAAGTATAACCGAGCTCCCTCATTTCGAGACGGTCGAAGGAAGGCTTATCGGGCGGTCGAAACTTCCTTATTATTGCTGTATTTTGCAATGACCGACTGCTCAGCTGCTTGCTCCACCCGGACGCACCCGAGCAAGCTAGGCTTCATGTTCCAGATGAATGTAAGAAGCAGTTCATCTGAATTGTCTTCATCCTCTGATGTCATCTATATCGAGTGTTTTTTTTTTCAGTCTCAACCTGATGATGGGATCCGTTCGCGAAGCCTGAGTCCGAAATGGAAAGGGAAGGTCAGAGATCGGCGCGAATTGGATGGGGTAGGTAGTATACTTATGTCAAGTCGAGTCATCGAGTCTTGGTATCGACTGAAACAGTCGACATCGAGTCATTCAACTACTCGATTATTCGAAATTTTGAAAAATCCAATGAGTCGAAAACTCGATTATTCGAAATTTCGAAAAATCGAGTTAGTCGAAAACTCGATTATTCGAAATTCTGAAAAATCGAGTTAGTCGAAAACTCGATTAATCGAAATTCTGAAAAATCGAGTCAGTCGAAAACTCGATTATTCGAAAATTTTGTCGAGTCGCCGAAGTATATTAGGTAGGACATTTTGTAAGGGTACTTCTCTACATCTCTACACAAGAATGTTGCATCAATATTTCAATTTTTTTTTGATTCCCTAAATCATTCCCAGATTTCTGAATCAGTGAGAGCCTATAATCTTATCCATACCTTCAGGGATGTGCGTAATATAAATTTTGTAATTCGTTAGTCGTTAGTCGTTCAACCGGCCAAAACCTCGTTAGTCGTTAGTCGTTAAAAATCTAGGCTCTGAAAATAAGCACAGTTGGGGCACAAAAAAAGTCCTTATGAATAGAAAAAAGGAAGGCGTGAAGAGATGTATGTTTTCCAAAACATTCGTGGCCATTAAAGGCACAAATCACCCCTTGTTAAAGAACCTAGTCCAATCTGCAAACCTACATATACATCATTTAAAATATGCACGAAAACGTGATACTCGAGAGTGTGTGTTTATCGATTTTTGTCATTTTTTCGGTAAGAAAATAAACAATATGGGAAACCGAGAAAATCTTTAACACTTCGCTTTTTTCAGTGCGAAATTCGCCATTCTGATTATATTATGTTATTTGAGATCTACCCGGTGGTGGCAACACGGAGAATCGCACCGACTTTGCACTAATTGGTCTTTACTCAGCGTCGCGAGCCGAGCGCTTGCGTGGTTTAGAGCTTGTTCCCATGATGGGGAAAAACCGGAAGAAATTAACACCCAATTTAAAATTTTACCCCTGAGGGGTCCCAGCACCACTTTACGGAAACCCCGTATCTCGAATTTATGACTGAAAATCGAAGGACGGCACCCGTTACAATCCAATCATCGGATACAGATCCCGTCGTTGGGCAGTTGTGGCCTGCAGGTACCGCTCCATCTTATCACCTCTGATAGTGCCCTCTGCGAAAATCTCCGCTGGAGCCGTTCAGTGCCGAAACCGCTTCAGTGAGCCTACCATAAAGTAGCGTGGCCGACACGAAGTCGCATAAATGCTGCGCCTAACCTTGCCCAACGTTTCGCTGGGGTCTTAATACGGAGGGTTCCAGAACTGCGAAGCTGTGTTAGTAGATATAATAAACACTGGAAGCTACGGTTATTTTAAACCATTCAACTAGAACAACTAACAGGGCAATATGTATCAATCCTGGTGTAAGCCTTGGGTTGGAGCGCGATTTGAATGACTACTGACTTTCTAACGAATTTTGGGATTGCTTACGAAAATATTTGTAATTTCGTTAGTCGTTAGCCGTTAGTCGTAACACCCAAAAAGCTCGTTAGTTGTTAAATTCGTTAGTCGTTAGTCGTAATCACGCACATCCCTGCATACCTTTCCCTTAAAGGCATCGTACACGATGAAAACCATATTTGGGTTTTTGATGCTTTCGTGTTGTACTATCCCTATAGTGACTAACGGTAGCAAAACGCCCCCTCAAAAACGTCAACTTTTTGAGAAAAACCCATTTTTAGAAAGTTCATAGCAAATTTGAATTTCGCGCCGGCATCAACTTAGGATAGTTGCGCAGAGAATGCAAGGAACAGTTTTACGCTTCGTTCCTTAGCGCAGCGTTGGAAGCAATTCACCGAGGATGCCGCTCAACTACGACTTCAGCGAAATTAAAATGGGCTACCCACCTGCTGCGTCCAGTGCTGCCGGCTGCTTTCGATCGATGCCGAATTCGAAATCGACTGGCGTGTGTATTGCGCCCTACGACGCGTCAAGGCACGCCCGCCGTCAGCAACCCAGGAGTTTGTTCCTTGTAACAACGGATCGACCCCAAGGCCGGCCCCCCAAACCCAGTAAGCCATTTTGAGGTAAGCGAATCTTCATTCAGAGACGGTTTTGTAACTCCAAACTTTCTGAGTGACATTGTCATGGCCCACTAGTCCGAATGAACGCATAAACCCAAATTCGGTTTTCATCGTGGACGATGCCTTTAAGACACTTGAACTGCAATTATAATTTATCAGCCAATTCGGAAAAAGGGTACGGCGCGGGGATGTGGATATCCACACCGGGGTCTGAGCTGTGCAAGGTTGGAGGGAGGGGGGGGGGTCTGACAAGGGAAGTGTTTAGAGTGGTAAACGCATCTGCGAAAACGACCAGTATCGTTAATATCTCTTCTGGCTCAATAGTAAAATTGCGCACTATCCCGCCCCGAGCTGCAGGTTCGAACAAGTTATGGGCATTTTTTAAGCCTCGCAAAAAAAGCAGGCTTTCTTGGGAGTTTCGAAAAAATTTCTCGGATTTAGCTCAAAATTTGTATGTAGGGGTAATCTATGGTGGTGAACACGAATCTGGAGTCCCTCTGTCGAGGTTCCGAGGTTTACTGTAGGTTACGGTAGGTAGCATGTCATTTAGGGGGGAAAAGCCACCTTAGTATTTTGAAAATCGACAAACGGACGTTAAATTCGTATTCTCCACCCCGAATAACCCCCGTATACAATTTTTGAGTAAAATCTGAGATTTTGACCAAACTATCGTATACCCACCGTAATCTACTGTAATTTGCTCAAAGTCGATAAACGGACTCCAGATTCGTGTTTAGCACTCCAACTAAACCCCAGATATACCCTGTCCCAAACGAGATGGCAAGCCTAGAGTCCAAAGAGGCAGCGCGCCGCCCTCTGCGTCTCTGACATCATCAGCGACCTGAAGCCCCTGGATCGATGTTAAAGTTGTCTGAGACACTATAGAGACTGTAGCCAAACAACGAAGTGAAAGAATCGCCTTAGACGAGTTAGAACAGCTCGTTTGTGTCGAGTTTACGGTGAAATCGACGGGTTAGACGACTCTGTGCGCTCCGACCTGGTATCCATTTCCTGAAAAACTTTCCCTGCCATGTGAAGAACAAAATATGTATCGAGAGTGAATATCGCGAGCATTTCGAGAAAAAAGAACGCAAAAGAGCAATGGAGTGTGTAAGAAAATAAAGTGAGAGAGTAAAAAGAACGCCCAAAAATACTAAAATGTCAGAGACGCAGAGGGCGGCGCGCTGCTTCTTTGGGCTCTACGCTTGCCATCTCGTTTGGGACAGGGTATAAACAATTTGAGCAATATCTACCGTAGCACTCCGAAAATCTCGAGAGTGGCGTTTTTCCCTCGAAATTTCCCCCCGGTTGGGAATCTCTAAACGAAATTAGCCGAAAACTTTAGAAAATCGACTAATTAACTACAGATTCGTAATCAGCGCCCCAAAAAAACCTCCGGGATAATTTCAATTCAAATCTGGAACATTTTTCTACAACGCTTCCAGAGCCCTCTATTCGGTATAAATATTCGCCCAACCGAAAATCCGTATAGGAGGGCCCTATATTCGGTATAAATATTTGCCCAACCGAAAATCCGTACAAGTCTAAAACGCTGTCAGTCTGGAAAAAGTGTGGAAAATGCGCCCGCACCCAAGTTTTGCTCAGGGGTATAGTTTTGGGCGCTGAACACATTTATGGGGTCCTTGTTCCGAATATCCGAAAGATTAATGCTCTTTTTGGAGGGTACAAAAACACAAAAATGATTTTTTTAAGCTTGTAACTTCTTGGAACCTGCAGCTCGGGGCTGGATACTGCGCATTTTTACTATTGAGCCACTAGAGATGCTAACGATACTAGTCGTTTTGGCAGATGCGTTTACCACTCTAGACACTTTCCTTGTGAGCTCCGTCGGGAAACTAAGTGAATCATTCTGACCTTAGGTAGGTACACTGTTCAAAAAAAAATTTTGCGAAGGATTCGATAATACCGTCCAATTACAACATGAAACCTTGTTTTAATTGGCTTCTCGAAAAGGGTAAAGGGGTCTGCAGAGTTGCAGAGACCGGCGAGTGGTCGACGAGCGTCAGCCTTGATGCGGCGACGATAATGTTTCGAAACATTATCGTCGCGGCGTTGGTTGCCGCTCGCTGGCAGTGATGTTGGGCCGTCGCGGCGTCAATACACTCTGTGGTGCCCCCTCGTTGCCCTTCACGCCGCGTTGGTCGCCCTCGTCGCTGAATGTAATCGATGTTGCATCACCCAGCGCTATTCGTCGCTGCGAGCAACGCCGCAACTTCAACTCTGCAGACCCCTTAAATTTATTGTAAAGGTTCTCCTAGGTTGAATATAGGCCACATAGGTTCTGGTCGTGCATCCAGGATGGTTGGGTATTGAATTGTAAACGAGTTCAGATTGGAAACTATGGCGTGGGGCGGTAGAAAAGAGTGGAGGCGATGAGGTGGTTGGCAACTCGGACAAAAAATAGGGCTGACCGCGCGCAACAATAGGACCGACCGCGGGATCGGCGACGTTCCGACCGCACCATTGCGAGCGTTCCGACCGGAATACCGCCGCGGTCAGTACGAAAGTGTGCGCGTTTTGAACGCAAATCTGCATCACGGCACTTTGCGTTCGCACCGCGGGCAAAATTGATATCACGACGCCCTTCCGATGGGAGGATCTTAGAACAGCGCAATACGCCCGCAGGGGATCCTACAATCGTGGTGCCCAGTACTGGCTATTTCACTATGAAATAGACGCTCAGTGGAGATCACGATTGAAGGACTTGATGCTAGCGTATTGCATAATAACATAACACGAAAATGATTACATACAAATTTATTTCCAAATCAATCACGTGATGATGCATCAATGAGTAGTGAGGCAATAAGTATGCAACAAATTATTTTCTATAGTAATGATTAACGGTTATATATCAAAAATGTGCAATGACATAACAAAGCACGATTCCACGACACATAAGTTTATTGCCAGATTAATCGCTTGATAGTATATAAATAAGAAATTAGACGATAATTATACAACAGATTGTTTTTTTTTCCACAGAAACAAAGGCACACAGAACTATGCAACAAATTCAACAGAAGAAATCCTAATTAAAGTTTTTCGATTTTTTTTCTGTGAAAAAAATGATTGAAGATATGGACTATATCTCACGCCACAGAGCGAAAGCAAATCATTGCGCGATTATTCAGTCATTGAAAAATAAAGTATATCGATAGAAATTTCAACATCCAAAGTAACTCTATACACATATTTTTGATTATTTTCATGTAACGTTTTCTTCATGGAAAGCAAGTCATAATTCGATTACGTTATTTTTGAAATTTTCTGTTCCACTCTCAACTTCATTCATTCGATTATCTGCGCAACTATATAATCGGAATATCAGATATTTCAGTATCACAACATGAAAAGAAATCCATATTTTTTGTAAGTTTTCTTTTCGAATATTTTGAATCACATTTTAAAAAATTCTAACTGATGCTTAGAAATTTAAAATCATTGTATACAAAGAACACAATTTTGTAATCGAGCAATACATTTCTGAGGTAATCTCTGTGCAACCGTAGTGGGCTAGGAGAGATGCGCGTCGTCAGCCGCGTGCGATCGCGCAGCGTGCTGAATTGTGCTAGGTTATACAGCTGATCTCGAAAGTGTATTCTGTGAATGATCAATTTTTCTACCATACTCTACGATATTTTGGAGTCAGCAGGTTAGTTTTTCCTTCAAATCCTTCTTTAGAAATTGGTAGATTTCGATTTTCTTTGGATTTTCTGTTGAATTCCGTTCTTATCTACAGTGGGGTTCTCGCAAGTTGCGAGGTCCCCAGGCTCAGGCGTACGGTGTGACAATCACAGAGAGGGGGGGGGGCCGCAGCCTCAGACGCCGGGTAGGGGGGGGGGGGCGCAAGGCCTTTCCCTCCTACCGTACCGAGCAGATTTTTTCGCAAAACCGGCGATTTGCGGCCATTTCGCGCGCAAAATGCGCCACATAGCCACAACTTGTATCAGAGTCCTACAAATTCAATTTAATGCCATTTTTGAATAGCTTTCAACGAGTAAAAAAAGTGGTGCGAAATAACTGAGTCAATACCAGAAATCAATCAAAAAATTGTATGTTTCCACATAAAACCCCTCATTGTGAAGTGATCAGGCGGTCATCATAAGGCTCTGTCCATACGTGGCGAGAGCGTGCGATTACGCAAAATCGATGGTCATCGTGGGCACACGATTCGCTAGCCGCTCCTTCTCGCGCGCCTTCGCCCTCTCGCTCTCGCGCGCTTGCGCCAGCACCACGAAGCAAGCGCCAAGTTGCAAGCTTGCTGCTCCATCACTAAAGCAGGTGACATTAAACCTGTATCAAAAACCACTCCTTAGTTTCATAATTCCACCACGGACGTTGAAAACCGTGGGATATCATCAGCCGTTGCGACGATTTGTGCGATTGATCACCCGATCAACCGTTTTCAATCGAATCAACACGAGGCAGGGGTGTTTGCCCATGTTAATTTGCAGGCAGCGTTGAGGAGCGTCGAAAGGCGCACATCAGCGGGAGCGCCCGCTCTCGCCACGTATGGACGCTGCCTAAGAGAACTCGGTCAGAAAGAGTTCTAACGTGCCATCGCGTTCGCCTCACGAAGAGGAACATGAAAACTGAAAATTTATTCCGTCAATTTTAAAGTGAGTTGTGGCGATGGGGCGCTCTGTGCTAGCAAAAAAATGCAACAAAACGTTTGCAGAAAATTAGCGAAGTGGTGGAAGCTTGCGTTCACGTGTTCCACAGCAATAGATGTACTGGCGTCATTTATTACCTTTATGCGACATTTTCTTGCTTACGCCCCTGCGGTGTGACATCTAAATTCTGTTTCAGCCGTCTGAGACTTACAAGCAGCACAAGGTAACTGGCGAGAATGTTGTGTACTCATGACTGAAAACTTGCAGCCCATCAGACACGGTGGAGCATCGTCATTTGAGGGAACCCGAAATTAATTACCTGTGCTACAGATCGTTAGGTAAATCTCCTATTAATCCTGGTTGGTGAACCAAATAGGAAGTATTCCTTCATAAAAAGTATTTGGGTGAGGTTCATTGCATATCGTCCTGCGACGTGATCACAAGGGTCAATTTGTGAGCTCCGCAGTCATCAGCAGATCATTTCTTGCGGGTTCCGAAACTTTGTTGCTGGTTATATATGTTCTTTCAATAATCCGTAGATACCTGGCATCCTACCGGTCATAACGGAATCCCTACCACAACTGCTTAAAGAAAGAGAATTAAGACGTTCAATAAAGAATGTTCAAAGACTCATCGAGAGGCCAGCTTGTTGTGTTGGGAATCTAATGAAGTTGAGCGTTTCCGTGAGACATGCAAGGTGCCACGTGCGAACTTATTCTGAACTGCCACAATAGTTAATGAACGATTGACAGGAGATGCAGTTCTCAATAAAAAGGCTATCCATTCTATTCCGTTCCCGGCGTGATCATCTGTTAGAGGTGAGATCGGGAGGTTTTCGTCTATGACTTCAACAGATCGTGTTTCATGTTAACAGCGAACTGCTCAATCACAGCTGTAGGCTCTTCCCGCTTCGTAATGAGCTCCACAAGCAAATGTTCCTGTCTTTATTGTGCATTTACGAGTGGAAATTCTTTGGCAAAATTAAATGCCTTTCTAGATTTAGTGTAGGCTATGGCAGTAGATGTTATTGCAGCCCTGGTGGCTCTCTTCAAGCCTTCCTTTTCATGGCGTAGGAAACACGCAAGGTTTTGTTGTGCTCTGTAGGGTTGTATAGTTGTGTCATCTCATCGTCTGGCGAAATAATCTTAATCTGTTTCTCTCTCTCAAAAAATCTGTAGATAGTTTTTTTAAGACAGGACACCTTGTCATAGTCAAAGTGAGCTGTGTCGAAGACAGTCTTCACCCTCCATTGGCTGTCGTCGTGGGAGCGGGGCCTCTCTGTACCTATCCGTGCTCTGTTGGATCTGTATTCGACGCACTTTCCAGAATGAAGAGCGAGTATGTCGCTTTCTTCGTTCTACTGGGATTGATTGTGATCTGTATCCCCATCTAATAGATCTAGCATGCCAGTACTCGCGGTCTGACGACGGTCGCAAAGCTTGCTGCAGGAATGTTTACAGAAATAGAGAGCGTTTTCTTCCTAGTGTTGTCTCTCGCACCATTGTCTCAATTGAAGCATTGGATGATTTAGGTCCTGCAACATCAACGCGTTGCGATTTCGATCCAAAACGCAGGCCCATATTCTCATCTCAAAACATTCCGCACAGTTTTCCAACCTGGTCGCTAACTGAAGCAATTTCCTTATTCGCCAACGTGTTAGTTCTCTGAGTGATCCCAATATGTTGACCGACAAATAATCCAGAATTTCGAGATTTTTCTGGGTTTCTGATTGCCGAGACATCAACTCAGAACGTGGTTGTTGAAACTCCTCACAGGCTTTGCATGAATTCTTAGAAGCCCTTTGATTTCCTGCTTTCTTGAGAGCAGGCACTATTTCACAGGCCCATTTCACTTTTTTTTGTCCGTAATAAGTAAAAAAGGTATGGCGCGAAGATACACGCCATTGAATCGAACAGTAAAATCGACATATAAAAATTGACATGAACTACGTCTTTCCCAAACCATCTTGTAACTGAGGTAGCAGGCCGAAAGTTGTGAAACGGACGCTAGATTTGTCTTCAGCGCCCTGAATTACACCCCTAGTCAAGATTTCAGCCAAATCCGAGATACTGACCAGAGATCGGAAAACGACCGGCTGGAATTAAACGTCAGGGGACGTCGAAAAGATAATTTTTTTTCTGGATTAGGCTGTTGCAGTGTTTATTTTGAAGGGGACCATAAAAAAAAGCTGTCGGCCGAGTCCCAGGTCGATCCGACCATTTTGAGCCGATTACGACCGGTGTGACAGCTGTAGATGTGACGGTGTGGCCTCTAGATCAGTTTTCAAAGCTTAATTTCCAAAAGTTTAGTTTCCTGGCAAAAGTAATGATTTGGCAATGTTATAAGTACAAGAAATATAGAATTTAACAAAATGAAATTTAAAAAAAAAACTCGAAATATGTTTGAAAGTGATTTGGCACAAAATAACCAGAAGTAATGAAAAGCTGGGAAATGTAGTGAAATGACCAAAACCGGATCCGTTAAACTTATTAAAGCGAAATCAAGCGCGCATCGGATTTGAGCGTTACGTTCACATAGCTTGACCTATGCTGATTTCCGTATTACAGCTTCAATAAAATGTATTACGGTTTCCGTTGCGCGCTTGATTTAGCTTTGATAAGTTTAACGGATTATCTTGTAAAATGTAATCGCTCGTCACTCACTACATACTTATCAAAAGTTGGCCTATGAATGACCGCCAAATCCGGTTTTGGTCATTTCACTACATTTCCCACTTTTTCATAACTTTTGGTGATTTTGTGCCAAATAATTTTCAAACATACAGTGCGGTCGGCTGCCAAGGGTAAAAAGGCGGCGGCGGGCGGGGGGCGCCGCCGTTTTTGTGCGGCGTCCGATTCAGGAACGGTTTACCGTGTTTAAGGACTTCCCCGGCTGATTCTGTTTCTGTGACACTTTCGAGGCAGCTGTGCGATCCTGCCAAAGAAGTTTGAAGAAATTTCGAAAAGTTTGAATTTTTTCGAGAAATTGAACTGAAAGGATGACGAGTTTTCAGAAGCTCATAAACATTTTCAAAACAACGGCTTATGATCCAAGAAAATTGTAAGTGATACAAAACATGCAGTATACCGTGTGTAAAACATTTTGTCAGAAAACTGCGAGCTGGAAATGAAAATACTCTGGATGAAAATTACAATACAGCACTGCAGAGCCCGATTGAGATCAATTTTCGGCTCAGAGAGGCCTATGCTGTTTGAAATGTTATAATGATGACTCAACAAATGATTTGTATGCACAACACGATAATACCGAAATTTCCTCTGGCTGAACGGGCATTTTGAACAAATTCCAAAACTAAGTTTTTCGAAATTCAATGTCTATTTAAAGACTAACAAATTACTTACTCTGTTTTGACTGATGCTTTCTGTTGTGCGCAGGCGACACCACCGGCGAAGTTATCTGGTCATTTTGATAGCTGACTTCCAAATTCATCATCTACTCAACATAGTTCCGCGAGACGTGACCAGCCTTTATGAAGTCCTCGAGCGTATAGCTCCTATAAAAGATTTTCCGAAGCTATGAAAAGCGTTCAAGCAAGCATCAGCAAAATAGCAGAATATAAGAAACACGAAAATCTGTTCAATTTGTTCAAACACCTGAGCAGTGTTTTCGAAGTTCCGCATTCTTTTTCTGCCGCGTTTCAGCACTTATTAAAGCTTCCACTGCGTACGCAGCGATTGATAACTCCGCTTTCTTATGAGAGCACCCACTCTACATTATAAATAGTTTGAGGCCAAAATATAGAAGAATGGCGAGAAATTCTTTCAGTGCTTCGCGCCATTTTAGCGGGATTTCTTTCATGACCAGGTTTATCTGGATTTATGAGAAGAAATGGGCCATGATACTCCAGCAAAGCCTATTCGCGTTCCAGCGAACATTTCTGAAACTCCATGCAGAAGTTTTCATAGAAAACGACTCAACTTCGGTTTGCAAAAATGATATCAAAAGTTCAACATTTGCACCGACGTCAAGCTAATTTGTATTCGCTTTACAAACGCGCTTGTCACATATAAAGAAAGGATTGCGATTGAGCCTAACAGTGTGAGCGAGAATACCTAAGTGGTCATGAAAAAATCAGAAACCAAGCTCAGCTGTTCATGCTCAAAACTATTTTCCTCAGAGTATATTGATCCCAAATCATTCCATATCGTGATAATGAAGCGAAACGCTCACACACAGAATTGTAATGAGCCAAGCCTCAAAAAAGGCAACAAAGAAAATCTCAAAAGTGGATGCGAAAATATAAGATTTTTTCGTTGATGGAATTCTGAGCTCAGGGTCCGATCTAGACTTACTATTGACAGATGACTGTCATCAGAATGAAATCGACGAAATCCGTGCTCGCTCACAGACACACCCAAATAACATTCGTATACACAGAAAAAACTCATACGCCAAATTTTGTTCGGAATGTGATTCGGAAAGGCAAGATATGCGCAGAAAACAGCCAGCGTTTCGCAGAAAACAAAATTTGAAAAATAGGAATCCGCTGATCTGAGCAACGATTTCTTTCGCGCTAGTAATAGACATGTGGGTTGTGGCAAATATCATAGCTCTTCCAAATGTGCCCTAAATTAGTGCTGGCATCGATATGCCCTCGTCCGGGTAATTACGGACTTCGCACCTCCATTTGGACGTGTCAGGGCATTACAACCCAATGCCAGGAGGAATCTAGGGCACATTCAAAGGAGCCTTGATATTTGCCACAACCCACATATTCGCAACTGTACACTAGCGTGAAAGAATCGTTGCTGGATCAGCGGATTCATATTTTTTCAAATTTTGTTTTCTGTGAAAACGTTGGTCATTTTCTGCGCATATCTTCCCTCTCCGAATCACATTTTGAACAAAATTTGGCGTATGAGTTTTTTTCTGTGAGAAGAAAGGTTATTTGGGTTTTTCGTGAGCGAGCACGGATTTCGTCGACTTCACTCTAATGACAGTCATCTGTCAATAGTGAGCCCAGATCGGACCACGAGCTCAGAATTCCATCAAAGAAAAAATCTAATATTTTCGCATCCACTTTTGAGATTTTCTTTGTTGCCTATTTAGAGGCTTGGCTTATTACAATTCTGTGTGTGAGCGTTTCGCTTCATTATCACGATATGGAATGATTTGGGATCAATATACTCTGAGGAAAATAGTTTTGAGCATGAACACCTGAGTTTGGTTCCTGATTTTTTCATGACCACTTAGGTATTCTCGCTCACACTGTGAGGTTCAATCGCAATCCTTTTTCTCTTTTATATGTGACAAGCGCGTTGGTAAAGCTTAAATACGAAATGTTTGACGTCGGTGCAAATATTGAACTTTTGATATCATTATTTTTTGCAAGACCGAAGTTGAATCGTTTTCTATGAAAACTTCTACATGGGTTTCAGAAATGTTCACTGAAACGCGAATAAACTTTTGCTGGAGTATCATAACCCATTTCTTCTCATAAATCCAGATAAACCTGGTCATGAAAGAAATCCCACTAAAGTGAGCGCGAAGCACTTTTTGAAAACAAATTTCTCACCCATTCTTCTATATTTTGGCCTCAAACTAATTTATAATGTAGAAATGGGTGCTCTCATAAGAAAGCAGAGTTATCATCGCTGCATTGCACAGTGGAGCTTTTTAATAAGTACTGAAACGCAACAGAAAAAAAAGAAAAATGCGGAACTTCAAAAAAAAAACAAATTTTCTCAAATTGTTTGAACAAATTGAACAAATTTTCGTGTTTCTTATATTCTGCTATTTTTTACTGATGCCCACTTGGACTTTTTCATAGCTAACTTCTTCGGAAAATCTTTTTTATAGGAGCTATACACTCGAGGACTTCATAAAAACTGGTCACGTCTCGCGGAACTATGTTGAGTAAATGATAATTTGGAAATCAGCTATCAAAAATGACCAGATAACTCACTGTTGGTGTCACCTCCCTAGCTCTGAAGAAAGCATCAATCAAAACAAAGAAGTAAATTTGTTAGGGTCTTTAAATAGACATTGAATTTCCAAAAAAAAACTAGTTTTTGGAATTTTTTCAAAAATGCCTGTTCAGCCAGAAATTTTTCGGTGTACTCGTGTTGTGCATACAAATCATTTGTTGAATCATCATTATAACATTTGAAACAGCATAGGCCTCTCTGAGCCGAAAATTGATCTCAATCGGGCTCTGCAGTGCTGTATTGTAATTTTCATCCAGAGTATTTTCATTTTCAGCTCGCAGTTTTCTGACAAAATGTTTTACACACGGTATACTGCATGTTTTGTATCACTTACAATTTTCTTGGATCATAGGCCGTTGTTTTGAAAATGTTTATGAGCTTCTGAAGACTCGTCATCCTTTCAGTTCAATTTCTCGAAAAAAATTCAAACTTTTCGAAATTTCTTCAAACTTCTTTGGCGGAATCGCACGGCTGCCTTGAAAGTGTCACAGAAACAGAATCAACCGGGGAACCCCTTAAACACGGTAAACCGTTCTTGAATCGGACGCCGCATAAAAGCGGCGGCGCCCCCCGCCCGCCGCCGCCTTTTTACCCTTGGCAGCCGACCGCACTGTATTTCGAGTTGTTTTTTTTTTATTTTATTTCGTTAAATTCTATATTTCTTGAAGTTATAGCATTGCCAAATCATTACTTTTGTGCCAGGAAGCTAAAATTTTGGAAATTTCATATATTTTTCCCAAAGGTTCCCTTTATGACCTGATTTTTACTCAGCGATTCCCAGTCTGGAGA
The DNA here is from genome assembly GCA_029168955.1 of Aplectana chamaeleonis. Lineage (NCBI taxonomy): Eukaryota > Metazoa > Nematoda > Chromadorea > Rhabditida > Cosmocercidae > Aplectana > Aplectana chamaeleonis. Next base: position 44,566 of record JAPDOI010000575.1, read on the forward strand.
GGCGAAACCTTTTATGAAAGCTTTTGCCTACGGTTAATAACTGAATCATTACCGATCGGTGTGGTCGGACGACTATAACTCCTAAAAATTGTGACCCGCAGACATTAAAAAAAAAACTACCCTTTCTTCCCTACTCAGGTCCCGTACACGTTTTACGGCATCGTGCGCACTCCCAGTGGGGTCCCGTACACTTTTTGCGGCGTCATGCGCTTTCCCACTGGGGTCCCGCGCACTTTCATTGGCGTCCGGCGCACTCTCATTCCGGTCCCACACACTTTCTGCGGCGTCCTGCACACTCCCTTTGTGGTCCCGTACATTTTTACATTTTGGTCGAAAAACTGTTATTCTCCTTTTTTTCAGACGGCAATCACGATCTTGTTGCAACACTCAAAACTTAGCTAGGAAGTAAATTTTTTGGCAGGAGGCTGGAAATGGATGCAGGCAGCTAGCTCCTATTCAATGTTGGAGCTGAAAGCTCAATTCAAGCGGAACCTCACAATTGAGGGCCAAGACGGGTAAAAACACGTAAACGTGCTATTGTAAGCCATCCGACGCTCACTGAACTTTAAAAATGAACCAATGAAAATCAACACAGCTAATGCTAGGCTTCTGCCCAGGATTGTTTCCTCCTTGAGACGGTTGATGTGAATAAGATTTGAGGAGTGCGCAGCAGAAAGTGCGCGAGCCCCCAGCGGGAATGCGCAGGACGCCGTAGAAAGTGTGCGGGCCCCAGTGGGAGAGCGCAGGACGCCGCAGAAAGTGTGTGGGACCGGAATGAGAGTGCGCCGTACGCCGTCGAAAGTGTGCGAGACCCAAGTGGAAGTGCGCAGGACGCCGTAGAAAGTGTGCGGGCCCCAGTAGGAGTGCGCAGGACGCTGTAAAAATGTACGGGACCACAGTGGGAGTGTGCGAGACGCCGCAGAAAGTGTGCGGGCCCTTAGTGGGAATGCTCAGGACGCCGTAAAAAGTCTGCGGAACATCAGTGGGAATGCGCAGGACGCCGTAGAAAGTGTGCGGGCCCCAGTGGGAGAGCGCAGGACGCTGTAAAAATGTACGGGACCACAGTGGGAGTGTGCAAGACGCCGCAGAAAGTGTGTGGGACCGGAATGAGAGTGCGCCGTACGCCGTAGAAAGTGTGCGAGACCCAAGTGGAAGTGCGCAGGACGCCGTAGAAAGTGTGCGGGCCTCAGTGGGAGTGCGCAGAGCGCTGTAAAAATGTACGGGACCACAAAGGGAGTGTGCAGGACGCCGCAGAAAGTGTGTGGGACCGGAATGAGAGTGCGCCGGACGCCAATGAAAGTGCGCGGGACCCCAGTGGGAAAGCGCATGACGCCGCAAAAAGTGTACGGGACCCCACTGGGAGTGCGCACGATGCCGTAAAACGTGTACGGGACCTGAGTAGGGAAGAAAGGGTAGTTTTTTTTTTATGTCTGCGGGTCACAATTTTTAGGAGTTATAGTCGTCCGACCACACCGATCGGTAATGATTCAGTTATTAACCGTAGGCAAAAGCTTTCATAAAAGGTTTCGCCTCTCCAGACTGGGAATCGCTGAGTAAAAATCAGGTCATAAAGGGAACCTTTGGGAAAAATATATGAAATTTCCAAAATTTTAGCTTCCTGGCACAAAAGTAATGATTTGGCAATGTTATAACTTCAAGAAATATAGAATTTAACGAAATAAAATAAAAAAAAACAACTCGAAATACAGTGCGGTCGGCTGCCAAGGGTAAAAAGGCGGCGGCGGGCGGCGGCCGCCGCCGTTTTTATGCGGCGTCCGATTCAAGAACGGTTTACCGTGTTTAAGGGCTTTCCCGGTTGATTCTGTTTCTGTGACACTTTCAAGGCAGCCGTGCGATTCCGCCAAAGAAGTTTGAAGAAATTTCGAAAAGTTTGAATTTTTTTCCGATCTCACCTCTAACAGATGATCACGCCGGGAACGGAATAGAATGGATAGCCTTTTTATTGAGAACTGCATCTCCTGTCAATCGTTCATTAACTATTGTGGCAGTTCAGAATAAGTTCGCACGTGGCACCTTGCATGTCTCACGGAAACGCTCAACTTCATTAGATTCCCAACACAACAAGCTGGCCTCTCGATGAGTCTTTGAACATTCTTTATTAAACGTCTTAATTCTCTTTCTTTAAGCAGTTGTGGTAGGGATTCCGTTATGACCGGTAGGATGCCAGGTATCTACGGATTATTGAAAGAACTTATATAACCAGCAACAAAGTTTCGGAACCCGCAAGAAATGATCTGCTGATGACTGCGGAGCTCACAAATTGACCCTTGTGATCACGTCGCAGGACGATATGCAATGAACCTCACCCAAATACTTTTCATGAAGGAATACTTCCTATTTGGTTCACCAACCAGGATTAATAGGAGATTTACCTAACGATCTGTAGCACAGGTAATTAATTTCGGGTTCCCTCAAATGACGATGCTCCACCGTGTCTGATGGGCTGCAAGTTTTCAGTCATGAGTACACAACATTCTCGCCAGTTACCTTGTGCTGCTTGTAAGTCTCAGACGGCTGAAACAGAATTTAGATGTCACACCGCAGGGGCGTGAGCAAGAAAATGTCGCATAAAGGTAATAACTAACGCCAGTACATCTATTATTGTGGAACACGTGAACGCAAGCTTCCACCACTTCGCTAATTTTCTGCAAACGTTTTGTTGCATTTTTTTGCTAGCACAGAGCGCCCCATCGCCACAACTCACTTTAAAATTGACGGAATAAATTTTCAGTTTTCATGTTCCTCTTAGTGAGGCGAACGCGATGGCACGTTAGAACTCTTTCTGACCGATTTCTCTTAGGCAGCGTCCATACGTGGCGAGAGCGGGCGCTCCCGCTGATGTGCGCCTTTCGACGCTCCTCAACGCTGCCTGCAAATTAACATGGGCAAACACCCCTGCCTCGTGTTGATTCGATTGAAAACGGTTGATCGGGTGATCAATCGCACAAATCGTCGCAACGGCTGATGATTTCCCACGGTTTTCAACGTCCGTGGTGGAATTATGAAACTAAGGGGAGTGGTTTTTGATACAGGTTTAATGTCACCTGCTTTAGTGATGGAGCAGCAAGCTTGCAACTTGCTGCTTGCTTCGTGGTGCTGGCGCAAGCGCGCGAGAGCGAGAGGGCGAGGGCGCACGAGAAGGAGCGGCTAGCGAATCGTGTGCCCACGATGACCATCGATTTTGCGTAATCGCACGCTCTCGCCACGTATGGACAGAGCCTTATGATGACCGCCTGATCACTTCACAATGAGGGGTTTTATGTGGAAACATACAATTTTTTGATTGATTTCTGGTATTGACTCAGTTATTTCGCACCACTTTTTTTACTCGTTGAAAGCTATTCAAAAATGGCATTAAATTGAATTTGTAGGACTCTGATACAAGTTGTGGCTATGTGGCGCATTTTTGCGCGCGAAATGGCCGCAAATCGCCGGTTTTGCGAAAAATCTGCTCGGTACGGTAGGGAGGGAAAGGCCTTGCGCCCCCTACCCGGCGTCTGAGGCTGCGGCCCCCCCTCTCTGTGATTGTCACACCGTACGCCTGAGCCTGGGGACCTCGCAACTTGCGAGAACCCCACTGTAGATAAGAACGGAATTCAACAGAAAATCCAAAGAAAATCGAAATCTACCAATTTCTAAAGAAGGATTTGAAGGAAAAACTAACCTGCTGACTCCAAAATATCGTAGAGTATGGTTGAAAAATTGATCATTCACAGAATACACTTTCGAGATCAGCTGTATAACCTAGCACAATTCAGCACGCTGCGCGATCGCACGCGGCTGACGACGCGCATCCCTCCTAGCCCACTACGGTTGCACAGAGATTACCTCAGAAATGTATTGCTCGATTACAAAATTGTGTTCTTTGTGTACAATGATTTTAAATTTCTAAGCATCAGTTAGAATTTTTTAAAATGTGATTCAAAATATTCGAAAAGAAAACTTACAAAAAATATGGATTTCTTTTCATGTTGTGATACTGAAATATCTGATATTCCGATTATATAGTTGCGCAGATAATCGAATGAATGAAGTTGAGAGTGGAACAGAAAATTTCAAAAATAACGTAATCGAATTATGACTTGCTTTCCATGAAGAAAACGTTACATGAAAATAATCAAAAATACGTAAAATAAGTTTTAACTTGCCTCAATAGGCCAGAGCCCAACTTTAACAGGATAATTCCTGCGTGAGAATTTTGTGCCGGTAGCTAATTATAATCGTCTCTTTCTGCGGCGCCCTGCGCACTCCTCAAGTCCTATTACACCAACCATCTCAAAGAGAGAACAATCTTGGCCGGAAGCCTTTCATTAGCTGTGTTGATTTTCACTAGTTCATTTTCAAAATTCAGGGAACGTCGGATGGTTTGCAATAACATGTTTACATGTTTTTACCCGTCTTGACCCTCAATTGTCCGCTAAAATGTCGCAATTGTATTGAGGTTCCGCTAAAATTGAGTTTTCAACTCCAAAATTGAATAGGAGCTAGCTGCATCCATTTCTAGCCTCCTGCCAAAAAATTAGCTTCCTTGCTAAATTTTAAGTATTGCAACAAGATCGTGAATGCCGTCTGAAAAAAAGGATATTAACAGTTTTTCGACCAAAATCACGTGGTTTTCGCCATTTTTCTCGAGCGCCAAGAAACCATTCCAAACCATTTTTTGGCACATACACCAACTTTTTACGCTCTTTCCAATCCGCATCTCCACAGTTACTCTGAACGCTGATTTCGGAATCGCAGAGTTCCGCATGGGCGAGTTAAAGCCAAATCTGGTGCGCGCTTCGCGCGCACCACAATAAGATAGAAAAGTGAGAAAACTACTTAGTCATTCCTTTCAGAAGCCAAGCAGTCGACTATGAGTGTGTCATCATTCGGGGCGTTGAAAAAGCAAAAACCGCTGTTTGGACTTCCACTTCAGTGGGGTTCAATCAATAATTTTTCTGGATTAGGCTGTTGCAGTATTTATTTTGAAGGGGACCATCAAAAAAGGCTGTCGGCCGAGTCCCAGGTCGATCCGACCATATTGAGCCGATTACGACCGGTGTGACGGCTGTAGATGTGACGGTGTGATTTGAGCCTTAAAAACAGGCCTTATCACACCGTGTGATTTTTGTGATGAAGGCCTCTAGATCAGTTTTCAAAGCTTAATAAGATAGAAAAGTGAGAAAACTACCTAGTTAGTCCTTTCAGAAGCCAAGCAGTCGACTATGAGTGTGTCATTCGGGGCGCTGAAAAAGCAAAAAACCGCTGTTTGGACTTCCACGTCTGGGGGTTCAATAAATAATTTTTCTGGTCTCACTGCTGTGGTGCTTATTTTGAAGGAGACCATCAAAAAAAGCTCTCGGCCGAGTCCCAGGTCGATCCGACCATTTTGAGCCGATTACGACCGGTGTGACGGCTGTAGATGTGACGGTGTGATTTGAGCCTTAAAAACAGGCCTTATCACACCGTGTGATTTTTGTGATGAAGGCCTCTAGATCAGTTTTCAAAGCTTAATAAGATAGAAAAGTGAGAAAACTACTTAGTTAGTCCTTTCAGAAGCCAAGCAGTTGACTATGAGTGTGTCATTCGGGGCGCTGAAAAAGCAAAAAACCGCTGTTTGGACTTCCACGTCAGGGGGGTTCAATAAATAATTTTTCTGGATTAGGCTGTTGCAGTATTTATTTTGAAGGGGACCATAAAAAAAGCTGTCGGCCGAGTCCCAGGTCGATCCGACCATTTTGAGCCGATTACGACCGGTGTGACGGCTGTAGATGTGACGGTGTGATTTGAGCCTTAAAGGCACAGGACACCCGAAAAAATAATTTTCAGAATCGATGCTTAATTTGAAGACAGTCACACGCTGATCACAGTGGTATCTCTGAAATCGTCCAAGACCCCCTATGAACAGAGTTATGGCTCTTCAAAGATGCCTAGATTTTGAGGGTGAAAAATTGGTGGACGAGTTGTCTCAGGCCTGTATTTCTCTTCATTCGCAATCGTTGCGTGAGAGAAAGCCAGGATAAGGAGACAGTCCGGTAATGGACTGAAGAACGACGACTTGTTGGAATTCATTCATCCATCAAGCTGCTATCGAATTCGAAAATCTGTTAGGGGGTCGGGCCTGTGGTGGTGAGCGAAGGGGGTCGGGCCTGTGGTGGTCGCTTATATCTCGCTTATTCGGAGGAAATGAGATCTGGCATTTGGCACGTGTTATACATGAGGGGTCTTCTACACAATTACATGAAAATCTCAAAATTCGTATCTGAGGGTGTACTGTGCCTTTAAAAACAGGCCTCATCACACCGTGTGATTTTTGTGATGAAGGCCTCTAGATCAGTTTTCAAAGCTTAATAAGATAGAAAAGTGAGAAAACTACTTAGTTAGTCCTTTCAGAAGCCAAGCAGTTGACTATGAGTGTGTCATTCGGGGCGCTGAAAAAGCAAAAAACCGCTGTTTGGACTTACACGTCAAGCGGGTTCAATAAATAATTTTTCTGGATTAGGCTGTTGCAGTATTTATTTTGAAGGGGACCATCAAAAAAGGCTGTCGGCCGAGTCTCAGGTCGATCCGACCATTTTGAGCCGATTACGACCGGTGTGACGGCTGTAGATGTGACGGTGTGATTTGAGCCTTAAAAACAGGCCTTATCACACCGTGTGATTTTTGTGATGAAGGCCTCTAGATCAGTTTTCAAAGCTTAATAAGATAGAAAAGTGAGAAAATACTTAGTTAGTCCTTTCAGAAGCCAAGCAGTCGACTATGAGTGTGTCATTCGGGGCGCTGAAAAAGCAAAAAACCGCTGTTTGGACTTACACGTCAAGCGGGTTCAATGAATAATTTTTCTGGATTAGGCTGTTGCAGTGTTTATTTTGAAGGGAACCATAAAAAAAGCTGTCGGCCGAGTCCCAGGTCGATCCGACCATTTTGAGCCGATTACGACCGGTGTGACGGCTGTAGATGTGACGGTGTGATTTGAGCCTTAAAAACAGGCCTTATCACACCGTGTGATTTTTGTGATGAAGGCCTCTAGATCAGTTTTCAAAGCTTAATAAGATAGAAAAGTGAGAAAACTACTTAGTTAGTCCTTTCAGAAGCCAAGCAGTCGACTATGAGTGTGTCATTCGGGGCGCTGAAAAAGCAAAAAACCGCTGTTTGGACTTACACGTCAAGCGGGTTCAATGAATAATTTTTCTGGATTAGGCTGTTGCAGTGTTTATTTTGAAGGGAACCATAAAAAAAGCTGTCGGCCGAGTCCCAGGTCGATCCGACCTTTTTGAGCCGATTACGACCGGTGTGACGGCTGTAGATGTGACGGTGTGATTTGAGCCTTAAAAACAGGCCTTATCACACCGTGTGATTTTTGTGATGAAGGCCTCTAGATCAGTTTTAAAAGCACTTTTTTTTTCAAAGCACGTTCTTTTCTCGATGTTGTGCGCACTCATTCTCAGGCCCCGCCCACTTTCAAAAGCATTTTATTCACGTCTTCAGCACCCTGAAACAATTCCAACGACGATATCCACACGTTTTTTGGATCCCTACGCACTTTCGTCGATGTTGTGCGCACTCATTCTCAAGCTACGCCCACTTTCCAAAGCATTTTATTCACGTCTTCAGCACCCTGAAACAACCCCAACGACGATATCCCTACGTTTTTTGGACCCCTACGCGCTTTTCTCGATGTTGTGCGCACTCATTTTCAAGCCCCTCCCACTTTCAAAAGCATTTTATTCACGTCTTCAGCACCCTGAAACAATCCCAACGACGATATCCACACGTTTTTTGGATCCCTACGTTCTTTTCTCGATGTTGTGCGCACTCATTCTCAGGCCCCGCCCACTTTCAAAAGCATTTATTCACGTCTTCAGCACCCTGAAACAATCCCAACGACGATATGCACACGTTTTTTGGATCCCTACGCACTTTCCTCGATGTTGTGCGCACTCATTCTCAGGCCCCGCCCACTTTCAAAAGCATTTTATTCACGTCTTCAGCACCCTGAAACAATTCCAACGACGATATCCACACGTTTTTTCGATCCCTACGCACTTTCCTCGATGTTGTGCGCACTCATTCTCAGGCCCCGCCCACTTTCAAAAGCATTTTATTCACGTCTTCAGCACCCTGAAACAACCCCAACGACGATATCCACACGTTTTTTGGATCCCTACGCGCTTTTCTCGATGTTGTGCGCACTCATTTTTAAGCACCTCCCACTTTCAAAAGCATTTTATTCACGTCTTCAGCACCCTGAAACAATTCCAACGACGATATCCACACGTTTTTTGGATCCCTACGCACTTTCCTCGATGTTGTGCGCACTCATTCTCAGGCCCCGCCCACTTTCAAAAGCATTTTATTCACGTCTTCAGCACCCTGAAACAATTCCAACGACGATATCCACACGTTTTTCGGATCCCTACGCACTTTCCTCGATGTTGTGCGCACTCATTCTCAGGCCCCGCCCACTTTCAAAAGCATTTTATTCACGTCTTCAGCACCCTGAAACAATCCCAACGACGATATCCACACGTTTTTTGGATCCCTACGTTCTTTTCTCGATGTTGTGCGCACTCATTCTCAAGCCCCTCCCACTTTCAAAAGCATCTTGTTCACGTCTTCAGCACCCTGAAACAATCCCAACGACGGTATCCACACGTTTTTTGGATCCCTACGCACTTTTCTCGATGTTTTGCGCACTCATTCTCAGGCCCCGCCCACTTTCAAAAGCATTTTATTCACGTCTTCAGCACCCTGAAACAATTCCAACGACGATATCCACACGTTTTTTCGATCCCTACGCACTTTCCTCGATGTTGTGCGCACTCATTCTCAGGCCCCGCCCACTTTCAAAAGCATTTTATTCACGTCTTCAGCACCCTGAAACAACCCCAACGACGATATCCACACGTTTTTTGGATCCCTACGCGCTTTTCTCGATGTTGTGCGCACTCATTTCCAAGCCCCTCCCACTTTCAAAAGCATTTTGTTCCCGTCTTCAGCACCCTGAAACAATCCCAACGACGATATCCACACGTTTTTGGATCCTTACGCACTTTCCTCGATGTTGTGCGCACTCATTCCCAGGCCCCGCCCACTTTCAAAAGCATTTTATTCACGTCTTCAGCACCCTGAAACAATCCCAACGACGATATCCACACGTTTTTGGATCCCTACGTTCTTTCTCGATGTTGTGCGCACTCATTCTCAAGCCCCTCCCACTTTCAAAAGCATTTTGTTCACGTCTTCAGCACCCTGAAACAATCCCAACGACGGTATCCACCCGTTTTTTGGATCCCTACGCACTTTCTCGTTGTTTTGCGCACTCATTCTCAGGCCCCGCCCACTTTCAAAAGCCTTTTATTCACGTCTTCAGCACCCTGAAGCAATTCCAACGACGATATCCACACGTTTTTTGGATCCCTACGCACTTTCCTCGATGTTGTGCGCACTCATTCTCAGGCCCCGCCCACTTTCAAAAGCATTTTATTCACGTCTTCAGCACCCTGAAACAATCCCAACGACGATACCCACACGTTTTTTGGATCCCTACGTTCTTTTCTCGATGTTGTGCGCACTCATTCTCAAGCCCCTCCCACTTTCAAAAGCATTTTGTTCACGTCTTCAGCACCCTGAAACAATCCCAACGACGGTATCCACACGTTTTTGGATCCCTACGCACTTTTCTCGATGTTTTGCGCACTCATTCTCAGGCCCGCCCACTTTCCAAAGCATTTTATTCACGTCTTCAGCACCCTGAAACAATTCCAACGACGATATCCACACGTTTTTTGGATCCCTACGCACTTTTCTCGATGTTTTGCGCACTCACTCTCAGGCCCCGCCCACTTTCAAAAGCATTTTATTCACGTCTTCAGCACCCTGAAACAATTCCAACGACGATATCCACACGTTTTTTGGATCCCTACGCACTTTCCTCGATGTTGTGCGCACTCATTCTCAAGCTACGCCCACTTTCCAAAGCATTTTATTCACGTCTTCAGCACCCTGAAACAACCCCAACGACGATATCCCTACGTTTTTTGGACCCCTACGCGCTTTTCTCGATGTTGTGCGCACTCATTTTCAAGCCCCGCCCACTTTCAAAAGCATTTTATTCACGTCTTCAGCACCCTGAAACAATCCCAACGACGATATCCACACGTTTTTTGGATCCCTACGTTCTTTCCTCGATGTTGTGCGCACTCATTCTCAGGCCCCGCCCACTTTCAAAAGCATTTTATCCACGTCTTCAGCACCCTGAAACAATCCCAACGACGATATCCACACGTTTTTTGGATCCCTACGCACTTTCCTCGATGTTGTGCGCACTCATTCTCAGGCCCCGCCCACTTTCAAATGCATTTTATTCACGTCTTCAGCACCCTAAAACAATCCCAACGACGATATCCACACGTTTTTCGATCCCTCCGCCCTTTCCTCGATGTTGTGCGCACTCATTCTCAGGCCCCGCCCACTTTCAAAAGCATTTTATTCACGTCTTCAGCACCCTGAGACAACCCCAACGACGATATCCACACGTTTTTTGGATCCCTAAGCGCTTTTCTCGATGTTGTGCGCACTCATTTTTAAGCACCTCCCACTTTCAAAAGCATTTTATTCACGTCTTCAGCACCCTGAAACAATTCCAACGACGATATCCACACGTTTTTTCGATCCCTACGCACTTTCCTCGATGTTGTGCGCACTCATTCTCAGGCCCCGCCCACTTTCAAAAGCATTTTATTCACGTCTTCAGCACCCTGAAACAACCCCAACGACGATATCCACACGTTTTTTGGATCCCTACGCGCTTTTCTCGATGTTGTGCGCACTCATTTCCAAGCCCCTCCCACTTTCAAAAGCATTTTGTTCACGTCTTCAGCACCCTGAAACAATCCCAACGACGATATCCACACGTTTTTGGATCCTTACGCACTTTCCTCGATGTTGTGCGCACTCATTCCCAGGCCCCGCCCACTTTCAAAAGCATTTTATTCACGTCTTCAGCACCCTGAAACAATCCCAACGACGATATCCACACGTTTTTTGGATCCCTACGTTCTTTTCTCGATGTTGTGCGCACTCATTCTCAAGCCCCTCCCACTTTCAAAAGCATTTTGTTCACGTCTTCAGCACCCTGAAACAATCCCAACGACGGTATCCACCCGTTTTTTGGATCCCTACGCACTTTTCTCGATGTTTTGCGCACTCATTCTCAGGCCCCGCCCACTTTCAAAAGCATTTTATTCATGTCTTCAGCACCCTGAAGCAATTCCAACGACGATATCCACACGTTTTTTGGATCCCTACGCACTTTCCTCGATGTTGTGCGCACTCATTCTCAGGCCCCGCCCACTTTCAAAAGCATTTTATTCACGTCTTCAGCACCCTGAAACAATCCCAACGACGATACCCACACGTTTTTTGGATCCCTACGTTCTTTTCTCGATGTTGTGCGCACTCATTCTCAAGCCCCTCCCACTTTCAAAAGCATTTTGTTCACGTCTTCAGCACCCTGAAACAATCCCAACGACGGTATCCACACGTTTTTTGGATCCCTACGCACTTTTCTCGATGTTTTGCGCACTCATTCTCAGGCCCCGCCCACTTTCAAAAGCATTTTATTCACGTCTTCAGCACCCTGAAACAATTCCAACGACGATATCCACACGTTTTTTGGATCCCTACGCACTTTTCTCGATGTTTTGCGCACTCACTCTCAGGCCCCGCCCACTTTCAAAAGCATTTTATTCACGTCTTCAGCACCCTGAAACAATTCCAACGACGATATCCACACGTTTTTTGGATCCCTACGCACTTTCCTCGATGTTGTGCGCACTCATTCTCAAGCTACGCCCACTTTCCAAAGCATTTTATTCACGTCTTCAGCACCCTGAAACAACCCCAACGACGATATCCCTACGTTTTTGGACCCCTACGCGCTTTTTCTCGATGTTGTGCGCACTCATTTTCAAGCTCCCGCCCACTTTCAAAAGCATTTTATTCACGTCTTCAGCACCCTGAAACAATCCCAACGACGATATCCACACGTTTTTTTGGATCCCTACGTTCTTTCCTCGATGTTGTGCGCACTCATTCTCAGGCCCCGCCCACTTTCAAAAGCATTTTATCCACGTCTTCAGCACCCTGAAACAATCCCAACGACGATATCCACACGTTTTTTGGATCCCTACGCACTTTCCTCGATGTTGTGCGCACTCATTCTCAGGCCCCGCCCACTTTCAAATGCATTTTATTCACGTCTTCAGCACCCTGAAACAATCCCAACGACGATATCCACACGTTTTTTCGATCCCTACGCACTTTCCTCGATGTTGTGCGCACTCATTCTCAGGCCCCGCCCACTTTCAAAAGCATTTTATTCACGTCTTCAGCACCCTGAGACAACCCCAACGACGATATCCACACGTTTTTTGGATCCCTAAGCGCTTTTCTCGATGTTGTGCGCACTCATTTTTAAGCACCTCCCACTTTCAAAAGCATTTTATTCACGTCTTCAGCACCCTGAAACAATTCCAACGACGATATCCACACGTTTTTTCGATCCCTACGCACTTTCCTCGATGTTGTGCGCACTCATTCTCAGGCCCCGCCCACTTTCAAAAGCATTTTATTCACGTCTTCAGCACCCTGAAACAACCCCAACGACGATATCCACACGTTTTTTGGATCCCTACGCGCTTTTCTCGATGTTGTGCGCACTCATTTCCAAGCCCCTCCCACTTTCAAAAGCATTTTGTTCACGTCTTCAGCACCCTGAAACAATCCCAACGACGATATCCACACGTTTTTGGATCCTTACGCACTTTCCTCGATGTTGTGCGCACTCATTCCCAGGCCCCGCCCACTTTCAAAAGCATTTTATTCACGTCTTCAGCACCCTGAAACAATCCCAACGACGATATCCACACGTTTTTTGGATCCCTACGTTCTTTTCTCGATGTTGTGCGCACTCATTCTCAAGCCCCTCCCACTTTCAAAAGCATTTTGTTCACGTCTTCAGCACCCTGAAACAATCCCAACGACGATATCCACACGTTTTTGGATCCCTACGCACTTTTCTCGATGTTGTGCGAACTCATTCTCAGGCCCCGCCCACTTTCAAAAGCATTTTATTCACGTATTCAGCACCCTGAAACAATCCCAACGACGATATGCACACGTTTTTTGGATCCCTACGCACTTTCCTCGATGTTGTGCGCACTCATTCTCAGGCCCCGCCCACTTTCAAAAGCATTTTATTCACGTCTTCAGCACCCTGAAACAATTCCAACGACGATATCCACACGTTTTTGGATCCCTACGCACTTTTCTCGATGTTGTGCGCACTCATTCTCAGGCCCCGCCCACTTTCAAAAGCATTTTATTCACGTCTTCAGCACCCTGAAACAATCCCAACGACGATATCCACACGTTTTTGGATCCCTACGCACTTTTCTCGATGTTGTGCGCACTCATTCTCAGGCCCCGCCCACTTTCAAAAGCATTTTATTCACGTCTTCAGCACCCTGAAACAATTCCAACGACGATATCCACACGTTTTGGATCCCTACGCACTTTCCTCGATGTTGTGCGCACTCATTCTCAGGCCCCGCCCACTTTCAAAAGCATTTTATTCACGTCTTCAGCACCCTGAAACAATTCCAACGACGATATCCACACGTTTTTTGGATCCCTACGCACTTTCCTCGATGTTGTGCGCACTCATTCTCAGGCCCCGCCCACTTTCAAAAGCATTTTATTCACGTCTTCAGCACCCTGAAACAATTCCAACGACGATATCCACACGTTTTTTGGATCCCTACGCACTTTCCTCGATGTTGTGCGCACTCATTCTCAACCTACGCCCACTTTCCAAAGCATTTTATTCACGTCTTCAGCACCCTGAAACAACCCCAACGACGATATCCCTACGTTTTTTGGACCCCTACGCGCTTTTCTCGATGTTGTGCGCACTCATTTTCAAGCCCCGCCCACTTTCAAAAGCATTTTATTCACGTCTTCAGCACCCTGAAACAATCCCAACGACGATATCCACACGTTTTTTGGATCCTTACGCACTTTCCTCGATGTTGTGCGCACTCATTCCCAAGCCCCTCCCACTTTCAAAAGCATTTTATTCACGTCTTCAGCACCCTGAAACAATCCCAACGACGATATCCACACGTTTTTTGGATCCCTACGTTCTTTTCTCGATGTTGTGCGCACTCATTCTCAGGCCCCGCCCACTTTCAAAAGCATTTTATTCACGTCTTCAGCACCCTGAAACAATCCCAACGACGATATGCACACGTTTTTTGGATCCCTACGCACTTTCCTCGATGTTGTGCGCACTCATTCTCAGGCCCCGCCCACTTTCAAAAGCATTTTATTCACGTCTTCAGCACCCTGAAACAACCCCAACGACGATATCCCTACGTTTTTTGGATCCCTACGCACTTTTCTCGATGTTGTGCGCACTCATTCTCAGGCCCCGCCCACTTTCAAAAGCATTTTATTCACGTCTTCAGCACCCTGAAACAATTCCAACGACGATATCCACACGTTTTTTCGATCCCTACGCACTTTCCTCGATGTTGTGCGCACTCATTCTCAGGCCCCGCCCATTTTCAAAAGCATTTTATTCACGTCTTCAGCACCCTGAAACAATCCCAACGACGATATCCACACGTTTTTTGGATCCCTACGCACTTTCCTCGATGTTGTGCGCACTCATTCTCAAGCCCCTCCCATTTTCAAAAGCATTTTGTTCACGTCTTCAGCACCCTGAAACAATCCCAACGACGGTATCCACACGTTTTTGGATCCTTACGCACTTTCCTCGATGTTGTGCGCACTCATTCCCAGGCCCCGCCCACTTTCAAAAGCATTTTATTCACGTCTTCAGCACCCTGAAACAATCCCAACGACGATATCCACACGTTTTTTGGATCCCTACGCACTTTCCTCGATGTTGTGCGCACTCATTCTCAGGCCCCGCCCACTTTCAAAAGCATTTTATTCACGTCTTCAGCACCCTGAAACAATCCCAACGACGATATGCACACGTTTTTTGGATCCCTACGCACTTTCCTCGATGTTGTGCGCACTCATTCTCAGGCCCCGCCCACTTTCAAAAGCATTTTATTCACGTCTTCAGCACCCTGAAACAATTCCAACGACGATATCCACACGTTTTTTCGATCCCTACGCACTTTCCTCGATGTTGTGCGCACTCATTCTCAGGCCCCGCCCACTTTCAAAAGCATTTTATTCACGTCTTCAGCACCCTGAAACAATTCCAACGACGATATCCACACGTTTTTTGGATCCCTACGCACTTTTCTCGATGTTGTGCGCACTCATTTTCAAGCCCCTCCCACTTTCAAAAGCATTTTATTCACGTCTTCAGCACCCTGAAACAATCCCAACGACGATATCCACACGTTTTTTGGATCCCTACGTTCTTTTCTCGATGTTGTGCGCACTCATTCTCAGGTCCCGCCCACTTTCAAAAGCATTTTATTCACGTCTTCAGCACCCTGAAACAATCCCAACGACGATATCCACACGTTTTTGGATCCCTACGCACTTTCCTCGATGTTGTGCGCACTCATTCTCAGGCCCCGCCCACTTTCAAAAGCATTTTATTCACGTCTTCAGCACCCTGAAACAATTCCAACGACGATATCCACACGTTTTTTCGATCCCTACGCACTTTCCTCGATGTTGTGCGCACTCATTCTCAGGCCCCGCCCACTTTCAAAAGCATTTTATTCACGTCTTCAGCACCCTGAAACAATTCCAACGACGATATCCACACGTTTTTTGGATCCCTACGCACTTTCCTCGATGTTGTGCGCACTCATTCTCAAGCTACGCCCACTTTCCAAAGCATTTTATTCACGTCTTCAGCACCCTGAAACAACCCCAACGACGATATCCCTACGTTTTTTGGACCCCTACGCGCTTTTCTCGATGTTGTGCGCACTCATTTTCAAGCCCCTCCCACTTTCAAAAGCATTTTATTCACGTCTTCAGCACCCTGAAACAATCCCAACGACGATATCCACACGTTTTTTGGATCCCTACGTTCTTTTCTCGATGTTGTGCGAACTCATTCTCAGGCCCCGCCCACTTTCAAAAGCATTTTATTCACGTCTTCAGCACCCTGAAACAATCCCAACGACGATATCCACACGTTTTTGGATCCTTACGCACTTTCCTCGATGTTGTGCGCACTCATTCCCAGGCCCCGCCCACTTTCAAAAGCATTTTATTCACGTCTTCAGCACCCTGAAACAATCCCAACGACGATATCCACACGTTTTTTGGATCCCTACGTTCTTTTCTCGATGTTGTGCGCACTCATTCTCAGGCCCCGCCCACTTTCAAAAGCATTTTATTCACGTCTTCAGCACCCTGAAACAATCCCAACGACGATATGCACACGTTTTTTGGATCCCTACGCACTTTCCTCGATGTTGTGCGCACTCATTCTCAGGCCCTGCCCACTTTCCAAAAGCATTTTATTCACGTCTTCAGCACCCTGAAACAATCCCAACGACGATATCCACACGTTTTTGGATCCCTACGCACTTTCCTCGATGTTGTGCGCACTCATTCTCAAGCCCCGCCCACTTTCAAAAGCATTTTATTCACGTCTTCAGCACCCTGAAACAATTCCAACGACGATATCCACACGTTTTTTGGATCCCTACGCACTTTCCTCGATGTTGTGCGCACTCATTCCTCAAGCCCCTCCCACTTTCAAAAGCATTTTATTCACGTCTTCAGCACCCTGAAACAATCCCAACGACGATATCCACACGTTTTTGGATCCCTACGCACTTTCCTCGATGTTGTGCGCACTCATTCTCAAGCCCCGCCCACTTTCAAAAGCATTTTATTCACGTCTTCAGCACCCTGAAACAATCCCAACGACGATATGCACACGTTTTTTGGATCCCTACGCACTTTCCTCGATGTTGTGCGCACTCATTCTCAGGCCCCGCCCACTTTCAAAAGCATTTTATTCACGTCTTCAGCACCCTGAAACAATCCCAACGACGATATGCACACGTTTTTTGGATCCCTACGCACTTTCCTCGATGTTGTGCGCACTCATTCTCAGGCCCCGCCCACTTTCCAAAGCATTTTATTCACGTCTTCAGCACCCTGAAACAATTCCAACGACGATATCCCTACGTTTTTTGGATCCCTACGCACTTTCCTCGATGTTGTGCGCACTCATTCTCAGGCCCCGCCCACTTTCAAAAGCATTTTATTCACGTCTTCAGCACCCTGAAACAATTCCAACGACGATATCCACACGTTTTTTCGATCCCTACGCACTTTCCTCGATGTTGTGCGCACTCATTCTCAAGCTACGCCCACTTTCCAAAGCATTTTATTCACGTCTTCAGCACCCTGAAACAATCCCAACGACCATATCCACACGGTTTTTGGATCCCTACGCACTTTTCTCGATGGTGTGCGCACTCATTTTCAAGCCCCTCCCACTTTCAAAAGCATTTTATTCACGTCTTCAGCACCCTGAAACAATCCCAACGACGATATCCACACGTTTTTTGGATCCCTACGCACTTTCCTCGATGTTGTGCGCACTCATTCTCAAGCCCCTCCCATTTTCAAAAGCATTTTGTTCACGTCTTCAGCACCCTGAAACAATCCCAACGACGGTATCCACACGTTTTTTGGATCCCTACGCTTTTTTCTCGATGTTTTGCGCACTCATTCTCAGGCCCCGCCCACTTTCAAAAGCATTTTATTCACGTCTTCAGCACCCTGAAGCAATTCCAACGACGATATCCACACGTTTTTTGGATCCCTACGCACTTTCCTCGATGTTGTGCGCACTCATTCTCAGGCCCCGCCCACTTTCAAAAGCATTTTATTCACGTCTTCAGCACCCTGAAACAATCCCAACGACGATATCCACACGTTTTTTGGATCCCTACGCACTTTTCTCGATGTTGTGCGCACTCATTCTAAAGCCCCGCCCACTTTCAAAAGCATTTTATTCACGTCTTCGAAACCCTGAAACAACCCCCACGACGATATCCACCCGCTTTTTAGATCCCTACGCACTTTTCTCGATGTTGTGCGCACTCATTCTCAAGCCCCGCCCACTTTCAAAAGCATTTTATTCACGTCTTCAGCACCCTGAAACAATTCCAACGACGATATCCACACGTTTTTGGATCCCTACGCACTTTTCTCGATGTTGTGCGCACTCATTCCCAAGCCCCTCCCACTTTCAAAAGCATTTTATTCACGTCTTCAGCACCCTGAAGCAATTCCAACGACGATATCCACACGTTTTTTGGATCCCTACGCACTTTCCTCGATGTTGTGCGCACTCATTCTCAGGCCCCGCCCACTTTCAAAAGCATTTTATTCACGTCTTCAGCACCCTGAAACAACCCCAACGACGATATCCCTACGTTTTTTGGATCCCTACGCACTTTTCTCGATGTTGTGCGCACTCATTCTCAGGCCCCGCCCACTTTCAAAAGCATTTTATTCACGTCTTCAGCACCCTGAAACAATCCCAACGACGATATGCACACGTTTTTGGATCCCTACGCACTTTCCTCGATGTTGTGCGCACTCATTCTCAGGCCCCGCCCACTTTCCAAAGCATTTTATTCACGTCTTCAGCACCCTGATACAATTCCAACGACGATTTCCCCAGGTTTTTTGGCTCCTTACGTTCTTTCCTCGATTTTGTGCGCACTCATTCTCAAGCCCCTCCCACTTTAAAAAGCATTTTATTCACGTCTTCAGCACCCTGAAACAATCCCAACGACGATATCCACACGTTTTTTGGATCCCTACGCACTTTCCTCGATGTTGTGCGCACTCATTCTCAGGCCCCGCCCACTTTCAAAAGCATTTTATTCACGTCTTCAGCACCCTGAAACAACCCCAACGACGATATCCCTACGTTTTTTGGATCCCTACGCACTTTCCTCGATGTTGTGCGCACTCATTCTCAGGCCCCGCCCACTTTCAAAAGCATTTTATTCACGTCTTCAGCACCCTGAAACAATTCCAACGACGATATCCACACGTTTTTTGGATCCCTACGCACTTTTCTCGATGTTGTGCGCACTCATTTTCAAGCCCCTCCCACTTTCAAAAGCATTTTATTCACGTCTTCAGCACCCTGAAACAATCCCAACGACGATATCCACACGTTTTTTGGATCCCTACGTTCTTTTCTCGATGTTGTGCGCACTCATTCTCAGGCCCCGCCCACTTTCAAAAGCATTTTATTCACGTCTTCAGCACCCTGAAACAATCCCAACGACGATATGCACACGTTTTTTGGATCCCTACGCACTTTCCTCGATGTTGTGCGCACTCATTCTCAGGCCCCGCCCACTTTCAAAAGCATTTTATTCACGTCTTCAGCACCCTGAAACAATTCCAACGACGATATCCACACGTTTTTTCGATCCCTACGCACTTTCCTCGATGTTGTGCGCACTCATTCTCAGGCCCCGCCCACTTTCAAAAGCATTTTATTCACGTCTTCAGCACCCTGAAACAATTCCAACGACGATATCCACACGTTTTTTGGATCCCTACGCACTTTCCTCGATGTTGTGCGCACTCATTCTCAAGCTACGCCCACTTTCCAAAGCATTTTATTCACGTCTTCAGCACCCTGAAACAACCCCAACGACGATATCCCTACGTTTTTTGGACCCCTACGCACTTTCCTCGATGTTGTGCGCACTCATTCTCAAGCCCTCCCACTTTCAAAAGCATTTTATTCACGTCTTCAGCACCCTGAAACAATCCCAACGACGATATCCACACGTTTTTGGATCCCTACGCACTTTTCTCGATGTTGTGCGCACTCATTCTCAAGCTACGCCCACTTTCAAAAGCATTTTATTCACGTCTTCAGCACCCTGAAACAACCCCAACGACGATATCCACACGTTTTGGATCCCTACGCACTTTCCTCGATGTTGCCCGCACTCATTCTCAGGCCCCGCCCACTTTCAAAAGCATTTTATTCACGTCTTCAGCACCCTGAAACAATTCCAACGACGATATCCACACGTTTTTTGGATCCCCACGTTCTTTTCTCGATGTTGTGCGCACTCATTCTCAGGCCCCGCCCACTTTCAAAAGCATTTTATTCACGTCTTCAGCACCCTGAAACAATTCCAACGACGATATCCACACGTTTTTGGATCCCTACGCACTTTCCTCGATGTTGTGCGCACTCATTCTCAAGCCCCGCCCACTTTCCAAAGCATTTTATTCACGTCTTCAGCACCCTGAAACAATCCCAACGACGATATCCACACGTTTTGGATCCCTACGCACTTTTCTCGATGTTGTGCGCACTCATTCCCAAGCCCCTCCCACTTTCAAAAGCATTTTATTCACGTCTTCTGCACCCTGAAACAATTCCAACGACGATATCCACACGTTTTTTGGATCCCTACGCACTTTCCTCGATGTTGTGCGCACTCATTCTCAGGCCCCGCCCACTTTCAAAAGCATTTTATTCACGTCTTCAGCACCCTGAAACAATTCCAACGACGATATCCACACGTTTTTGGATCCCTACGCACTTTCCTCGATGTTGCGCGCACTCATTCTCAGGCCCCGCCCACTTTCAAAAGCATTTTATTCTCGTCTTCAGCACCCTGAAACAATTCCAACGACGATATCCACACGTTTTTTGGATCCCTACGCACTTTCCTCGATGTTGTGCGCACTCATTCTCAAGCTACGCCCACTTTCCAAAGCATTTTATTCACGTCTTCAGCACCCTGAAACAACCCAGCGACGATATCCACACGTTTTTTGGATCCCTACGCACTTTTCTCGATGGTGTGCGCACTCATTCTCAGGCCCCGCCCACTTTCAAAAGCATTTTATTCTCGTCTTCAGCACCCTGAAACAATTCCAACGACGATATCCACACGTTTCTTGGATCCCTACGCACTTTCCTCGATGTTGCGCGCACTCATTCTCAGGCCCCGCCCACTTTCAAAAGCATTTTATTCTCGTCTTCAGCACCCTGAAACAATTCCAACGACGATATCCACACGTTTTTTGGATCCCTACGCACTTTCCTCGATGTTGTGCGCACTCATTCTCAAGCTACGCCCACTTTCCAAAGCATTTCATTCACGTCTTCAGCACCCTGAAACAACCCCAACGACGATATCCACACGTTTTTTGGATCCCTACGTTCTTTTCTCGATGTTGTGCGCACTCATTCTCAAGCCCCTCCCACTTTAAAAAGCATTTTATTCACGTCTTCAGCACCCTGAAACAATCCCAACGACGATATCCACACGTTTTTGGATCCCTACGTTCTTTTCTCGATGTTGTGCGCACTCATTCCCAAGCCCCGCCCACTTTCAAAAGCATTTTATTCACGTCTTCAGCACCCTGAAACAATCCCAACGACGATATCCACACGTTTTTGGATCCCTACGCACTTTCCTCGATGTTGTGCGCACTCATTCTCAAGCTACGCCCACTTTCCAAAGCATTTTATTCACGTCTTCAGCACCCTGAAACAACCCAACGACGATATCCACACGTTTTTGGATCCCTACGTTCTTTTCTCGATGTTGTGCGCACTCATTCTCAAGCCCCTCCCACTTTCAAAAGCATTTTATTCACGTCTTCAGCACCCTGAAACAATCCCAACGACGATATCCACACGTTTTTTGGATCCCTACGTTCTTTCCTCGATGTTGTGCGCACTCATTCTCAAGCCCCTCCCACTTTCAAAAGCATTTTATTCACGTCTTCAGCACCCTGAAACAACTCCAACGACGATATCCACACGTTTTTTGGATCCCTACGTTCTTTTCTCGATGTTTTGCGCACTCATTCTCAGGCCCCGCCCACTTTCAAAAGCATTTTATTCACGTCTTCAGCACCCTGAAACAATTCCAACGACGATATCCACACGTTTTTGGATCCCTACGCACTTTCCTCGATGTTGTGCGCACTCATTCCTCAGGCCCCGCCCACTTTCAAAAGCATTTTATTCACGTCTTCAGCACCCTGAAACAATTCCAACGACGATATCCACACGTTTTTTGGATCCCTACGCACTTTTCTCGGTGGTGTGCGCACTCATTCTCAAGCTCCCCCTTTTTCCAAAGCATTTTATTCACGTCTTCAGCACCCTGAAACAACCCCAACGACGATATCCACACGTTTTTTGGATCCCTACGCACTTTTCTCGGTGGTGTGCGCACTCATTCTCAGGCCCCGCCCACTTTCCAAAGCATTTTATTCACGTCTTCAGCACCCTGAAACAATTCCAACGACGATATCCACACGTTTTTTGGATCCCTACGCACTTTCCTCGATGTTGTGCGCACTCATTCTCAGGCCCCGCCCACTTTCAAAAGCATTTTATTCACGTCTTCAGCACCCTGAAACAATTCCAACGACGATATCCACACGTTTTTTGGATCCCTACGCACTTTCCTCGATGTTGTGCGCACTCATTCTCAAGCTACGCCCTTTTTCCAAAACATTTTATTCACATCTTCAGCACCCTGAAACAATTCCAACGACGATATCCACACGTTTTTTTGGATCCCTACACACGTTCCTCGATGTTGTGCGCACTCATTCTCAAGCTACGCCCACTTTCCAAAAGCATTTTATTCACGTCTTCAGCACTCTGAAACAATCCCAACGACGATATCCACACGTTTTTTGGATCCCTACGCACTTTCTCGATGTTTTGCGCACTCATTCTCAGGCCCCGCCCACTTTCAAAAGCATTTTATTCACGTCTTCAGCACCCTGAAGCAATTCCAACGACGATATCCACACGTTTTTTGGATCCCTACGCACTTTCCTCGATGTTGTGCGCACTCATTCTCAGGCCCCGCCCACTTTCAAAAGCATTTTATTCACGTCTTCAGCACCCTGAAACAATTCCAACGACGATATCCACACGTTTTTTGGATCCCTACCCACTTTCCTCGATGTTGTGCGCACTCATTCTCAAGCTCGCCCACTTTCCAAAGCATTTTATTCACGTCTTCAGCACCCTGAAACAATTCCAACGACGATATCCACACGTTTTTTGGATCCCTACGTTCTTTTCTCGATTTTGTGCGCACTCATTCTCAAGCCCCTCCCACTTTAAAAAGCATTTTATTCACGTCTTCAGCACCCTGAAACAATCCCAACGACGATATCCACACGTTTTTGGATCCCTACGTTCTTTTCTCGATGTTGTGCGCACTCATTCTCAGGCCCCGCCCACTTTCAAAAGCATTTTATTCACGTCTTCAGCACCCTGAAACAATTCCAACGACGATATCCACACGTTTCTTGGATCCCTACGCACTTTCCTCGATGTTGTGCGCACTCATTCTCAGGCCCCGCCCACTTTCAAAAGCATTTTATTCACGTCTTCAGCACCCTGAAACAATTCCAACGACGATATCCACACGTTTTTTGGATCCCTACGCACTTTCCTCGATGTTGTGCGCACTCATTCTCAAGCCCCCCACTTTCCAAAGCATTTTATTCACGTCTTCAGCACCCTGAAACAATCCCAACGACGATATCCACACGTTTTTTGGATCCCTACGTTCTTTCTCGATGTTGTGCGCACTCATTCTCAGGCCCCGCCCACTTTCAAAAGCATTTTATTCACGTCTTCAGCACCCTGAAACAATTCCAACGACGATATCCACACGTTTTCTTGGATCCCTACGCACTTTCCTCGATGGTGTGCGCACTCATTCTCAGGCCCCGCCCACTTTCAAAAGCATTTTATTCTCGTCTTCAGCACCCTGAAACAATTCCAACGACGATATCCACACTTTTTTTGGATCCCCACGTTCTTTTCTCGATGTTGTGCGCACTCATTCTCAAGCCCCTCCCACTTTCCAAAGCATTTTATTCACGTCTTCAGCACCCTGAAACAATTCCAACGACGATATCCACACGTTTTTGGATCCCTACGCACTTTCCTCGATGTTGTGCGCACTCATTCTCAAGCTCCTCCCACTTTCCAAAGCATTTTATTCACGTCTTCAGCACCCTGAAACAATTCCAACGACGATATCCACACGTTTTTTTGGATCCCTACGCACTTTCCTCGATGTTGTGCGCACTCATTCTCAAGCTACGCCCACTTTCCAAAGCATTTTATTCACGTCTTCAGCACCCTGAACCAATCCCAACGACGATATCCACACGTTTTTTGGATCCCTACGCACTTTCCTCGATGTTGTGCGCACTCATTCTCAAGCTACGCCCACTTTCCAAAACATTTTATTCACGTCTTCAGCACCCTGAAACAATTCCAACGACGATATCCACACGTTTTTTTGGATCCCTACGCACTTTCCTCGATGTTGTGCGCACTCATTCTCAAGCTACGCCCACTTTCAAAACCATTTTATTCTCGTCTTCAGCACCCTGAAACAATTCCAACGACGATATCCACACGTTTTTTGGATCCCTACGCACTTTCCTCGATGTTGTGCGCACTCATTCTCAAGCTCTCCCACTTTCCAAAGCATTTTATTCACGTCTTCAGCACCCTGAAACAATTCCAACGACGATATCCACACGTTTTGGATCCCTACGTTCTTTTCTCGATGTTGTGCGCACTCATTCTCAAGCTACGCCCACTTTCCAAAGCATTTTATTCACGTCTTCAGCACCCTGAAACAACTCTAACGACGATATCCACACGTTTTTTGGATCCCTACGTTCTTTTCTCGATGTTGTGCGCACTCATTCTCAGGCCCCGCCCACTTTCAAAAGCATTTTATTCACGTCTTCAGCACCCTGAAACAATTCCAACGACGATATCCACACGTTTCTTGGATCCCTACGCACTTTCCTCGATGTTGTGACCACTCATTCCGAGGCCCCGCCCACCTTCAAAAGCATTTTATTCACGTCTTCTGCACCCTGAAACAATTCCAACGACGATATCCACACGTTTTTTGGATCCCTACGCACTTTCCTCGATGTTGTGCGCACTCATTCTCAAGCTCCCACTTTCCAAAGCATTTTATTCACGTCTTCTGCACCCTGAAACAATCCCAACGACGATATCCACACGTTTTTTGGATCCCTACGTTCTTTTCTCGATGTTTTGCGCACTCATTCTCAAGCTCCCCCTTTTTCCAAAGCATTTTATTCACGTCTTCAGCACCCTGAAACAATTCCAACGACGATATCCACACGTTTTTTTGGATCCCTACGCACTTTCCTCGATGTTGTGCGCACTCATTCTCAAGCCCCTCCCACTTTCAAAAGCATTTTATTCACGTCTTCAGCACCCGTAAACAATCCCAACGACGGTATCCACACGTTTTTTGGATCCCTACGCACTTTCCTCGATGTTGGGCGCACTCATTCTCAAGCTACGCCCACTTTCCAAAGCATTTTATTCACGTCTTCAGCACCTTGAAACAACCCCAGCGATGGTATCCACACGTTTTTTGGATCCCTACGCACTTTCCTCGATGTTGTGCGCACTCATTCTCAAGCTACGCCCACTTTCCAAAACATTTTATTCACGTCTTAAACACTCTGAAGCAACCCCAACGACGGTATCCACACGTTTTTTGGATCCCTACGCACTTTCCTCGATGTTGTGCGCACTCATTCTCAGGCCCCGCCCACTTTCCAAAACATTTTATTCACGTCTTAAACACTCTGAAACAACCCCAACGACGGTATCCACACGTTTTTTGGATCCCTACGCACTTTCCTCGATGTTGTGCGCACTCATTCTCAAGCTCCCCCTTTTTCCAAAGCATTTTATTCACGTCTTCAGCACCCTGAAACAATTCCAACGACGATATCCACACGTTTTTTTGGATCCCTACGCACTTTCCTCGATGATGTGCGCACTCATTCTCAAGCTCCCCTTTTTCCAAAGCATTTTATTCACGTCTTCAGCACCCTGAAACAATCCCAACGACGATATCCACACGTTTTTTGGATCCCTACGTTCTTTTCTCGATGTTGTGCGCACTCATTCTCAAGCCCCTCCCACTTTAAAAAGCATTTTATTCACGTCTTCAGCACCCTGAAACAATCCCAACGACGATATCCACGTTTTTTGGATCCCCACGTTCTTTTCTCGATGTTGTGCGCACTCATTCCCAAGCCCCTCCCACTTTCAAAAGCATTTTATTCACGTCTTCAGCACCCTGAAACAACTCTAACGACGATATCCACACGTTTTTTGGATCCCTACGTTCTTTTCTCGATGTTTTGCGCACTCATTCTCAGGCCCCGCCCACTTTCAAAAGCATTTTATTCTCGTCTTCAGCACCCTGAAACAATTCCAACGACGATATCCACACGTTTCTTGGATCCCTACGCACTTTCCTCGATGTTGTGCGCACTCATTCCTCAGGCCCGCCCACTTTCCAAAGCATTTTATTCACGTCTTCAGCACCCTGAAACAACCCCAGCGACGATATCCACACGTTTTTTGGATCCCTACGCACTTTTCTCGATGGTGTGCGCACTCATTCTCAGGCCCCGCCCACTTTCAAAAGCATTTTATTCACGTCTTCAGCACCCTGAAACAACCCCAGCGACGATATCCACACGTTTTTTGGATCCCTACGCACTTTTCTCGATGGTGTGCGCACTCATTCTCAGGCCCCGCCCACTTTCAAAAGCATTTTATTCTCGTCTTCAGCACCCTGAAACAATTCCAACGACGATATTCACACGTTTTTTGGATCCCTACGCACTTTCCTCGATGTTGTGCGCACTCATTCTCAAGCTCCCCCTTTTTCCAAAGCATTTTATTCACGTCTTCAGCACCCTGAAACAATTCCAACGACGATATCCACACGTTTTTTTGGATCCCTACGCACTTTCCTCGATGTTGTGCGCACTCATTCTCAAGCTCCCCCTTTTTCCAAAGCATTTTATTCACGTCTTCAGCACCCTGAAACAATTCCAACGACGATATCCACACGTTTTTTTGGATCCCTACGCACTTTTCTCGATGTTGTGCGCACTCATTCTCAAGCTCCCCCATTTTTCCAAAGCATTTTATTCACGTCTTCTGCACCCTGAAACAATTCCAACGACGATATTCACGTTTTTGGATCCCTACGCACTTTCCTCGATGTTGTGCGCACTCATTCTCAAGCTCCCCCTTTTTCCAAAGCATTTTATTCACGTCTTCAGCACCCTGAAACAATTCCAACGACGATATCCACACGTTTTTTGGATCCCCACGTTCTTTTCTCGATGTTGTGCGCACTCATTCCCAAGCCCCTCCCACTTTCAAAAGCATTTTATTCACGTCTTCAGCACCCTGAAACAACTCTAACGACGATATCCACACGTTTTTTGGATCCCTACGTTCTTTTCTCGATGTTTTGCGCACTCATTCTCAGGCCCCGCCCACTTTCAAAAGCATTTTATTCTCGTCTTCAGCACCCTGAAACAATTCCAACGACGATATCCACACGTTTCTTGGATCCCTACGCACTTTCCTCGATGTTGTGCGCACTCATTCTCAGGCCCCGCCCACCTTCAAAAGCATTTTATTCACGTCTTCTGCACCCTGAAACAATTCCAACGACGATATTCACACGTTTTTGGATCCCTACGCACTTTCCTCGATGTTGTGCGCACTCATTCTCAAGCTCCCCACTTTCCAAAGCATTTTATTCACGTCTTCAGCACCCTGAAACAATCCCAACGACGATATCCACACGTTTTTGGATCCCTACGTTCTTTTCTCGATGTTTTGCGCACTCATTCTCAAGCTCCCCCACTTTCCAAAGCATTTTATTCACGTCTTCAGCACACTGAAACAATTCCAACGACGATATCCACACGTTTTTTTGGATCCATGCGCACTTTCCTCGATGTTGTGCGCACTCATTCTCAAGCTACGCCCACTTTCCAAAGCATTTTATTCACGTCTTCAGCACCCTGAAACAACCCCAGCGATGGTATCCACACCTTTCTTGGATCCCTACGCACTTTCCTCGATGTTGTGCGCACTCATTCTCAAGCTACGCCCACTTTCCAAAACATTTTATTCACGTCTTAAACACTCTGAAACAACCCCAACGACGGTATCCACACGTTTTTTGGATCCCTACGCACTTTCCTCGATGTTGTGCGCACTCATTCTCAGGCCCCGCCCACTTTCCAAAACATTTTATTCACGTCTTAAACACTCTGAAACAATCCCAACGACGGTATCCACACGTTTTTTGGATCCCTACGCACTTTCCTCGATGTTGTGCGCACTCATTCTCAGGCCCCGCCCACCTTCAAAAGCATTTTATTCACGTCTTCTGCACCCTGAAACAATTCCAACGACGATATCCACACGTTTTTTGGATCCCTACGCACTTTCCTCGATGTTGTGCGCACTCATTCTCAAGCTCCCCCTTTTTCCAAAGCATTTTATTCACGTCTTCAGCACCCTGAAACAACCCCAACGACGATATCCACACGTTTTTTGGATCCCTACGCACTTTCCTCGATGTTGTGCGCACTCATTCTCAAGCTCCCCCTTTTTCCAAAGCATTTTATTCACGTCTTCAGCACCCTGAAACAATTCCAACGACGATATTCACACGTTTTTTGGATCCCTACGCACTTTCCTCGATGTTGTGCGCACTCATTCTCAAGCTACGCCCACTTTCAAAAGCATTTTATTCACGTCTTCAGCACCTTGAAACAACCCCAGCGATGGTATCCACACGTTTTTTGGATCCCTACGCACTTTCCTCGATGTTGTGCGCACTCATTCTCAAGCTACGCCCACTTTCTAAAACATTTTATTCACGTCTTAAACACTCTGAAGCAACCCCAACGACGGTATCCACACGTTTTTTGGATCCCTACGCACTTTCCTCGATGTTGTGCGCACTCATTCTCAGGCCCCGCCCACTTTCCAAAACATTTTATTCACGTCTTAAACACTCTGAAACAACCCCAACGACGGTATCCACACGTTTTTTGGATCCCTACGCACTTTCCTCGATGTTGTGCGCACTCATTCTCAGGCCCCGCCCACTTTCAAAAGCATTTTATTCACGTCTTCAGCACCCTGAAACAATTCCAACGACGATATCCACACGTTTTTTGGATCCCTACGCACTTTCCTCGATGTTGTGCGCACTCATTCTCAAGCTACGCCCACTTTCCAAAGCATTTTATTCACGTCTTCAGCACCCTGAAACAACCCCAGCGACGATATCCACACGTTTTGGATCCCTACGCACTTTTCTCGATGGTGTGCGCACTCATTCTCAGGCCCCGCCCACTTTCAAAAGCATTTTATTCTCGTCTTCAGCACCCTGAAACAATTCCAACGACGATATCCACACGTTTTTGATCCCTACGCACTTTCCTCGATGTTGTGCGCACTCATTCTCAAGCTCCCCTTTCCAAAGCATTTTATTCACGTCTTCTGCACCCTGAAACAATTCCAACGACGATATTCACATCGTTTTTGGATCCCTACGCACTTTCCTCGATGCTGTCCCCACTGATTCTCAAGCTACGCCCACTTTCCAAAGCATTTCATTCACGTCTTCAGCACCCTGAAACAACCCCAACGACGATATCCACACGTTTTTTTGATCCCTACGTTGTTTTCTCGATGTTGTGCGCACTCATTCTCAAGCCCCTCCCACTTTAAAAGCATTTTATTCACGTCTTCAGCACCCTGAAACAATCCCAACGACGATATCCACACGTTTTTGGATCCCTACGTTCTTTTCTCGATGTTGTGCGCACTCATTCCCAAGCCCCTCCCACTTTCAAAAGCATTTTATTCACGTCTTCAGCACCCTGAAACAATCCCAACGACGATATCCACACGTTTTTGGATCCCTACGCACTTTCCTCGATGTTGTGCGCACTCATTCTCAAGCTACGCCCACTTTCCAAAGCATTTTTCACGTCTTAAGCACCCTGAAACAACCCAACGACGATATCCACACGTTTTTGGATCCCTACGTTCTTTTCTCGATGTTGTGCGCACTCATTCTCAAGCCCTCCCACTTTAAAAGCATTTTATTCACGTCTTCAGCACCCTGAAACAATCCCAACGACGATATCCACACGTTTTGGATCCCCACGTTCTTTTCTCGATGTTGTGCGCACTCATTCCCAAGCCCCTCCCACTTTCAAAAGCATTTTATTCACGTCTTCAGCACCCTGAAACAACTCTAACGACGATATCCACACGTTTTTGGATCCCTACGTTCTTTTCTCGATGTTTTGCGCACTCATTCTCAGGCCCCGCCCACTTTCAAAAGCATTTTATTCTCGTCTTCAGCACCCTGAAACAATTCCAACGACGATATCCACACGTTTTTGGATCCCTACGCACTTTCCTCGATGTTGTGCGCACTCATTCTCAAGCTCCCCTTTTTCCAAAGCATTTTATTCACGTCTTCAGCACCCTGAAACAATCCCAACGACGATATCCACACGTTTTTGGATCCCTACGTTCTTTTCTCGATGTTTTGCGCACTCATTCTCAAGCTCCCCTTTTCCAAAGCATTTTATTCACGTCTTCAGCACACTGAAACAATTCCAACGACGATATCCACACGTTTTTTTGGATCCCTACGCACTTTCCTCGATGTTGTGCGCACTCATTCTCAAGCTACGCCCACTTTCCAAAGCATTTTATTCACGTCTTCAGCACCTTGAAACAACCCCAGCGATGGTATCCACACGTTTTTTGGATCCCTACGCACTTTCCTCGATGTTGTGCGCACTCATTCTCAAGCTACGCCCACTTTCCAAAACATTTTATTCACGTCTTAAACACTCTGAAGCAACCCCAACGACGGTATCCACACGTTTTTTGGATCCCTACGCACTTTCCTCGATGTTGTGCGCACTCATTCTCAGGCCCCGCCCACTTTCCAAAACATTTTATTCACGTCTTAAACACTCTGAAACAACCCCAACGACGGTATCCACACGTTTTTTGGATCCCTACGCACTTTCCTCGATGTTGTGCGCACTCATTCTCAAGCTCCCCCTTTTTCCAAAGCATTTTATTCACGTCTTCAGCACCCTGAAACAATTCCAACGACGATATCCACACGTTTTTTTGGATCCCTACGCACTTTCCTCGATGTTGTGCGCACTCATTCTCAAGCTCCCCCTTTTTCCAAAGCATTTTATTCACGTCTTCAGCACCCTGAAACAATCCCAACGACGATATCCACACGTTTTTTGGATCCCTACGTTCTTTTCTCGATGTTGTGCGCACTCATTCTCAAGCCCCTCCCACTTTAAAAAGCATTTTATTCACGTCTTCAGCACCCTGAAACAATCCCAACGACGATATCCACACGTTTTTTGGATCCCCACGTTCTTTTCTCGATGTTGTGCGCACTCATTCCCAAGCCCCTCCCACTTTCAAAAGCATTTTATTCACGTCTTCAGCACCCTGAAACAACTCTAACGACGATATCCACACGTTTTTTGGATCCCTACGTTCTTTTCTCGATGTTTTGCGCACTCATTCTCAGGCCCCGCCCACTTTCAAAAGCATTTTATTCTCGTCTTCAGCACCCTGAAACAATTCCAACGACGATATCCACACGTTTCTTGGATCCCTACGCACTTTCCTCGATGTTGTGCGCACTCATTCTCAGGCCCCGCCCACTTTCCAAAGCATTTTATTCACGTCTTCAGCACCCTGAAACAACCCCAGCGACGATATCCACACGTTTTTTGGATCCCTACGCACTTTTCTCGATGGTGTGCGCACTCATTCTCAGGCCCCGCCCACTTTCAAAAGCATTTTATTCACGTCTTCAGCACCCTGAAACAACCCCAGCGACGATATCCACACGTTTTTTGGATCCCTACGCACTTTTCTCGATGGTGTGCGCACTCATTCTCAGGCCCCGCCCACTTTCAAAAGCATTTTATTCTCGTCTTCAGCACCCTGAAACAATTCCAACGACGATATCCACACGTTTTTTTGGATCCCTACGCACTTTCCTCGATGTTGTGCGCACTCATTCTCAAGCTCCCCCTTTTTCCAAAGCATTTTATTCACGTCTTCAGCACCCTGAAACAATTCCAACCACGATATCTTTGGATCCCTCCGCACTTTCCTCGATGTTGTGCGCCCTCATTCTCAAGCTCCCCTTTTTCCAAAGCATTTTATTCATGTCTTCAGCACCCTGAAACAACCCCAACGACGATATCCACACGTTTTTTGGATCCCTACGCACTTTCCTCGATGTTGTGCGCACTCATTCTCAAGCTCCCCATTTTCCAAAGCATTTTATTCACATCTTCAGCACCCTGAAACAATTCCAACGACGATATCCACACGTTTTTTTGGATCCCTACGCACTTTCCTCGATGTTGTGCGCACTCATTCTCAAGCTCCCCCATTTTTCCAAAGCATTTTATTCACGTCTTCTGCACCCTGAAACAATTCCAACGACGATATTCACACGTTTTTTGGATCCCTACGCACTTTCCTCGATGTTGTGCGCACTCATTCTCAAGCTCCCCCTTTTTCCAAAGCATTTTATTCACGTCTTCAGCACCCTGAAACAATTCCAACGACGATATCCACACGTTTTTTGGATCCCCACGTTCTTTTCTCGATGTTGTGCGCACTCATTCCCAAGCCCCTCCCACTTTCAAAAGCATTTTATTCACGTCTTCAGCACCCTGAAACAACTCTAACGACGATATCCACACGTTTTTTGGATCCCTACGTTCTTTTCTCGATGTTTTGCGCACTCATTCTCAGGCCCCGCCCACTTTCAAAAGCATTTTATTCTCGTCTTCAGCACCCTGAAACAATTCCAACGACGATATCCACACGTTTCTTGGATCCCTACGCACTTTCCTCGATGTTGTGCGCACTCATTCTCAGGCCCCGCCCACCTTCAAAAGCATTTTATTCACGTCTTCTGCACCCTGAAACAATTCCAACGACGATATTCACACGATTTTTGGATCCCTACCCACTTTCCTCGATGTTGTGCGCACTCATTCTCAAGCTCCCCTTTTCCAAAGCATTTTATTCACGTCTTCAGCACCCTGAAACAATCCCAACGACGATATCCACACGTTTTTGGATCCCTACGTTCTTTTCTCGATGTTTTGCGCACTCATTCTCAAGCTCCCCCTTTTTCCAAAGCATTTTATTCACGTCTTCAGCACACTGAAACAATTCCAACGACGATATCCACACGTTTTTTTGGATCCCTACGCACTTTCCTCGATGTTGTGCGCACTCATTCTCAAGCTACGCCCACTTTCCAAAGCATTTTATTCACGTCTTCAGCACCTTGAAACAACCCCAGCGATGGTATCCACACGTTTTTTGGATCCCTACGCACTTTCCTCGATGTTGTGCGCACTCATTCTCAAGCTACGCCCACTTTCCAAAACATTTTATTCACGTCTTAAACACTCTGAAGCAACCCCAACGACGGTATCCACACGTTTTTGGATCCCTACGCACTTTCCTCGATGTTGTGCGCACTCATTCTCAGGCCCCGCCCACTTTCCAAAACATTTTATTCACGTCTTAAACACTCTGAAACAACCCCAACGACGGTATCCACACGTTTTTTGGATCCCTACGCACTTTCCTCGATGTTGTGCGCACTCATTCTCAGGCCCCGCCCACCTTCAAAAGCATTTTATTCACGTCTTCTGCACCCTGAAACAATTCCAACGACGATATTCACACGTTTTTTGGATCCCTACGCACTTTCCTCGATGTTGTGCGCACTCATTCTCAAGCTCCCCCTTTTTCCAAAGCATTTTATTCACGTCTTCAGCACCCTGAAACAATCCCAACGACGATATCCACACGTTTTTTGGATCCCTACGTTCTTTTCTCGATGTTTTGCGCACTCATTCTCAAGCTCCCCCTTTTTCCAAAGCATTTTATTCACGTCTTCAGCACCCTGAAACAATTCCAACGACGATATCCACACGTTTTTTTGGATCCCTACGCACTTTCCTCGATGTTGTGCGCACTCATTCTCAAGCTACGCCCACTTTCCAAAGCATTTTATTCACGTCTTCAGCACCTTGAAACAACCCCAGCGATGGTATCCACACGTTTTTGGATCCCTACGCACTTTCCTCGATGTTGTGCGCACTCATTCTCAAGCTACGCCCACTTTCTAAAACATTTTATTCACGTCTTAAACACTCTGAACCAACCCCACCGATGGTCTCCACACGTTTTTTGCATCCCTACGCACTTTCCTCGATGTTGTGCGCACTCATTCTCAGGCCCCGCCCACTTTCCAAAACATTTTATTCACGTCTTAAACACTCTGAAACAACCCCAACGACGGTATCCACACGTTTTTTGGATCCCTACGCACTTTCCTCGATGTTGTGCGCACTCATTCTCAGGCCCCGCCCACTTTCAAAAGCATTTTATTCACGTCTTCAGCACCCTGAAACAATTCCAACGACGATATCCACACGTTTTTTGGATCCCTACGCACTTTCCTCGATGTTGTGCGCACTCATTCTCAAGCTACGCCCACTTTCCAAAGCATTTTATTCACGTCTTCAGCACCCTGAAACAACCCCAGCGACGATATCCACACGTTTTTTGGATCCCTACGCACTTTTCTCGATGGTGTGCGCACTCATTCTCAGGCCCCGCCCACTTTCAAAAGCATTTTATTCTCGTCTTCAGCACCCTGAAACAATTCCAACGACGATATCCACACGTTTCTTGGATCCCTACGCACTTTCCTCGATGTTGCGCGCACTCATTCTCAAGCTACGCCCACTTTCCAAAGCATTTCATTCACGTCTTCAGCACCCTGAAACAACCCCAACGACGATATCCACACGTTTTTTGGATCCCTACGTTCTTTTCTCGATGTTGTGCGCACTCATTCTCAAGCCCCTCCCACTTTAAAAAGCATTTTATTCACGTCTTCAGCACCCTGAAACAATCCCAACGACGATATCCACACGTTTTTTGGATCCCCACGTTCTTTTCTCGATGTTGTGCGCACTCATTCCCAAGCCCCTCCCACTTTCAAAAGCATTTTATTCACGTCTTCAGCACCCTGAAACAATCCCAACGACGATATCCACACGTTTTTTGGATCCCTACGCACTTTCCTCGATGTTGTGCGCACTCATTCTCAAGCTACGCCCACTTTCCAAAGCATTTTTTTCACGTCTTAAGCACCCTGAAACAACCCAACGACGATATCCACACGTTTTTTGGATCCCTACGTTCTTTTCTCGATGTTGTGCGCACTCATTCTCAAGCCCCTCCCACTTTAAAAAGCATTTTATTCACGTCTTCAGCACCCTGAAACAATCCCAACGACGATATCCACACGTTTTTTGGATCCCCACGTTCTTTTCTCGATGTTGTGCGCACTCATTCCCAAGCCCCTCCCACTTTCAAAAGCATTTTATTCACGTCTTCAGCACCCTGAAACAACTCTAACGACGATATCCACACGTTTTTTGGATCCCTACGTTCTTTTCTCGATGTTTTGCGCACTCATTCTCAGGCCCCGCCCACTTTCAAAAGCATTTTATTCTCGTCTTCAGCACCCTGAAACAATTCCAACGACGATATCCACACGTTTCTTGGATCCCTACGCACTTTCCTCGATGTTGTGCGCACTCATTCTCAGGCCCCGCCCACCTTCAAAAGCATTTTATTCACGTCTTCTGCACCCTGAAACAATTCCAACGACGATATTCACACGTTTTTTGGATCCCTACGCACTTTCCTCGATGTTGTGCGCACTCATTCTCAAGCTCCCCCTTTTTCCAAAGCATTTTATTCACGTCTTCAGCACCCTGAAACAATCCCAACGACGATATCCACACGTTTTTTGGATCCCTACGTTCTTTTCTCGATGTTTTGCGCACTCATTCTCAGGCCCCGCCCACCTTCAAAAGCATTTTATTCACGTCTTCTGCACCCTGAAACAATTCCAACGACGATATCCACACGTTTCTTGGATCCCTACGCACTTTCCTCGATGTTGTGCGCACTCATTCTCAGGCCCCGCCCACCTTCAAAAGCATTTTATTCACGTCTTCTGCACCCTGAAACAATTCCAACGACGATATTCACACGTTTTTTGGATCCCTACGCACTTTCCTCGATGTTGTGCGCACTCATTCTCAAGCTCCCCCTTTTTCCAAAGCATTTTATTCACGTCTTCAGCACCCTGAAACAATCCCAACGACGATATCCACACGTTTTTTGGATCCCTACGTTCTTTTCTCGATGTTTTGCGCACTCATTCTCAAGCTCCCCCTTTTTCCAAAGCATTTTATTCACGTCTTCAGCACCCTGAAACAATTCCAACGACGATATCCACACGTTTTTTTGGATCCCTACGCACTTTCCTCGATGTTGTGCGCACTCATTCTCAAGCTACGCCCACTTTCCAAAGCATTTTATTCACGTCTTCAGCACCTTGAAACAACCCCAGCGATGGTATCCACACGTTTTTTGGATCCCTACGCACTTTCCTCGATGTTGTGCGCACTCATTCTCAAGCTACGCCCACTTTCCAAAACATTTTATTCACGTCTTAAACACTCTGAAGCAACCCCAACGACGGTATCCACACGTTTTTTGGATCCCTACGCACTTTCCTCGATGTTGTGCGCACTCATTCTCAGGCCCCGCCCACTTTCAAAAGCATTTTATTCACGTCTTCAGCACCCTGAAACAATTCCAACGACGATATCCACACGTTTTTTGGATCCCTACGCACTTTCCTCGATGTTGTGCGCACTCATTCTCAAGCTACGCCCACTTTCCAAAGCATTTTATTCACGTCTTCAGCACCCTGAAACAATCCCAACGACGATATCCACACGTTTTTTGGATCCCTACGCACTTTTCTCGATGGTGTGCGCACTCATTCTCAGGCCCCGCCCACTTTCAAAAGCATTTTATTCTCGTCTTCAGCACCCTGAAACAATTCCAACGACGATATCCACACGTTTCTTGGATCCCTACGCACTTTCCTCGATGTTGCGCGCACTCATTCTCAAGCTACGCCCACTTTCCAAAGCATTTCATTCACGTCTTCAGCACCCTGAAACAACCCCAACGACGATATCCACACGTTTTTTGGATCCCTACGTTCTTTTCTCGATGTTGTGCGCACTCATTCTCAAGCCCCTCCCACTTTAAAAAGCATTTTATTCACGTCTTCAGCACCCTGAAACAATCCCAACGACGATATCCACACGTTTTTTTGATCCCTACGTTCTTTTCTCGATGTTGTGCGCACTCATTCTCAAGCCCCTCCCACTTTAAAAAGCATTTTATTCACGTCTTCAGCACCCTGAAACAATCCCAACGACGATATCCACACGTTTTTTGGATCCCCACGTTCTTTTCTCGATGTTGTGCGCACTCATTCCCAAGCCCCTCCCACTTTCAAAAGCATTTTATTCACGTCTTCAGTACCCTGAAACAACCCCAGCGATGGTATCCACACGTTTTTTGGATCCCTACGCACTTTCCTCGATGTTGTGCGCACTCATTCTCAAGCTACGCCCACTTTCCAAAACATTTTATTCACGTCTTAAACACTCTGAAACAACCCCAACGACGGTAACCACACGATTTTTGCATCCCTACGCACTTTCCTCGATGTTGTGCGCACTCATTCTCAGGCCCCGCCCACTTTCAAAAGCATTTTATTCACGTCTTCAGCACCCTGAAACAACTCTAACGACGATATCCACACGTTTTTTGAATCCCTACGCCTTTTCCTCGATGTTGTGCGCACTCATTCTCAAGCTACGCCCACTTTCCAAAGCATTTTATTCACGTCTTCAGCACCCTGAAACAACCCCAACGATGGTATCCACACGTTTTTTGGATCCCTACGCACTTTCCTCGATGTTGTGCGCACTCATTCTCAGGCCCCGCCCACTTTCAAAAGCATTTTATTCACGTCTTCAGCACCCTGAAACAATTCCAACGACGATATCCACACGTTTTTTGGATCCCTACGCACTTTCCTCGATGTTGTGCGCACTCATTCTCAAGCTACGCCCACTTTCCAAAGCATTTCATTCACGTCTTCAGCACCCTGAAACAACCCCAACGACGATATCCACACGTTTTTTTGATCCCTACGTTCTTTTCTCGATGTTGTGCGCACTCATTCTCAAGCCCCTCCCACTTTAAAAAGCATTTTATTCACGTCTTCAGCACCCTGAAACAATCCCAACGACGATATCCACACGTTTTTTGGATCCCCACGTTCTTTTCTCGATGTTGTGCGCACTCATTCCCAAGCCCCTCCCACTTTCAAAAGCATTTTATTCACGTCTTCAGCACCCTGAAACAATCCCAACGACGATATCCACACGTTTTTTGGATCCTTACGCACTTTCCTCGATGTTGTGCGCACTCATTCTCAAGCTACGCCCACTTTCTAAAGCATTTTATTCACGTCTTAAGCACCCTGAAACAACCCAACGACGATATCCACACGTTTTTTGGATCCCTACGTTCTTTTCTCGATGTTTTGCGCACTCATTTTCAAGCCCCTCCCACTTTAAAAAGCATTTTATTCACGTCTTCAGCACCCTGAAACAATCCCAACGACGATATCCACACGTTTTTTGGATCCCCACGTTCTTTTCTCGATGTTGTGCGCACTCATTCCCAAGCCCCTCCCACTTTCAAAAGCATTTTATTCACGTCTTCAGCACCCTGAAACAATCCCAACGACGATATCCACACGTTTTTTGGATCCCCACGTTCTTTTCTCGATGTTGTGCGCACTCATTCCCAAGCCCCTCCCACTTTCAAAAGCATTTTATTCACGTCTTCAGCACCCTGAAACAATCCCAACGACGATATCCACACGTTTTTGGATCCCTACGTTCTTTTCTCGATGTTGTGCGCACTCATTCCCAAGCCCCTCCCACTTTCAAAAGCATTTTATTCACGTCTTCAGCACCCTGAAACAATCCCAACGACGATATCCACACGTTTTTTGAATCCCTACGCCTTTTCCTCGATGTTGTGCGCACTCATTCTCAAGCTACGCCCACTTTCCAAAGCATTTTATTCACGTCTTCAGCACCCTGAAACAATCCCAACGACGATATCCACACGTTTTTTGAATCCCTACGCCTTTTCCTCGATGTTGTGCGCACTCATTCTCAAGCTACGCCCACTTTCCAAAGCTTTTTATTCACGTCTTCAGCACCCTGAAACAATCCCAACGACGATATCCACACGTTTTTTGGATCCCTACGTTCTTTTCTCGATGTTGTGCGCACTCATTTTCAAGCCCCTCCCACTTTAAAAAGCATTTTATTCACGTTTTCAGCACCCTGAAACAATCCCAACGACGATATCTACACGTTTTTTGGATCCCCACGTTCTTTTCTCGATGTTGTGCGCACTCATTCCCAAGCCCCTCCCACTTTCACAAGCATTTTATTCACGTCTTCAGCACCCTGAAACAATCCCAACGACGATATCCACACGTTTTTTGGATCCCCACGTTCTTTTCTCGATGTTGTGCGCACTCATTCCCAAGCCCCTCCCACTTTCAAAAGCATTTTATTCACGTCTTCAGCACCTGAAACAATCCCAACGACGATATCCACACGTTTTTGGATCCCTACGTTCTTTTCTCGATGTTGTGCGCACTCATTTTCAAGCCCCTCCCACTTTAAAAGCATTTTATTCACGTCTTCAGCACCCTGAAACAATCTCAACGACGATATCCACACGTTTTTGGATCCCCACGTTCTTTTCTCGATGTTGTGCGCACTCATTCCCAAGCCCCTCCCACTTTCAAAAGCATTTTATTCACGTCTTCAGCACCCTGAAACAATCCCAACGACGATATCCACACGTTTTTGAATCCCTACGCCTTTTCCTCGATGTTGTGCGCACTCATTCTCAAGCTACGCCCACTTTCCAAAGCATTTTATTCACGTCTTCAGCACCCTGAAACACTCCCAACGACGATATCCACACGTTTTTTGGATCCCTACGTTCTTTTCTCGATGTTGTGCGCACTCATTTTCAAGCCCCTCCCACTTTAAAAAGCATTTTATTCACGTCTTCAGCACCCTGAAACAATCCCAACGACGATATCCACACGTTTTTTGGATCCCCACGTTCTTTTCTCGATGTTGTGCGCACTCATTCCCAAGCCCCTCCCACTTTCAAAAGCATTTTATTCACGTCTTCAGCACCCTGAAACAATCCCAACGACGATATCCACACGTTTTTTGGATCCCTACGTTCTTTTCTCGATGTTGTGCGCACTCATTCCCAAGCCCCTCCCACTTTCAAAAGCATTTTATTCACGTCTTCAGCACCCTGAAACAATCCCAACGACGATATCCACACGTTTTTTGAATCCCTACGCCTTTTCCTCGATGTTGTGCGCACTCATTCTCAAGCTACGCCCACTTTCCAAAGCATTTTATTCACGTCTTCAGCACCCTGAAACAATCCCAACGACGATATCCACACGTTTTTTGAATCCCTACGCCTTTTCCTCGATGTTGTGCGCACTCATTCTCAAGCTACGCCCACTTTCCAAAGCATTTTATTCACGTCTTCAGCACCCTGAAACACTCCCACCGACGATATCCACACGTCTTTTGGACCCCTACGTTCTTTTCTCGATGTTGTGCGCACTCATTTTCAAGCCCCTCCCACTTTAAAAAGCATTTTATTCACGTCTTCAGCACCCTGAAACAATCCCAACGACGATATCCACACGTTTTTTGGATCCCCACGTTCTTTTCTCGATGTTGTGCGCACTCATTCTCAAGCTACGCCCACTTTCCAAAGCATTTTATTCACGTCTTCAGCACCCTGAAACAATCCCAACGACGATATCCACACGTTTTTTGGATCCCTACGTTCTTTTCTCGATGTTGTGCGCACTCATTTTCAAGCCCCTCCCACTTTAAAAAGCATTTTATTCACGTCTTCAGCACCCTGAAACAATCCCAACGACGATATCCACACGTTTTTTGGATCCCCACGTTCTTTTCTCGATGTTGTGCGCACTCATTCCCAAGCCCCTCCCACTTTCAAAAGCATTTTATTCACGTCTTCAGCACCCTGAAACAATCCCAACGACGATATCCACACGTTTTTTGGATCCCCACGTTCTTTTCTCGATGTTGTGCGCACTCATTCCCAAGCCCCTCCCACTTTCAAAAGCATTTTATTCACGTCTTCAGCACCCTGAAACAATCCCAACGACGATATCCACACGTTTTTTGGATCCCTACGTTCTTTTCTCGATGTTGTGCGCACTCATTTTCAAGCCCCTCCCACTTTAAAAAGCATTTTATTCACGTCTTCAGCACCCTGAAACAATCCCAACGACGATATCCACACGTTTTTTGGATCCCCACGTTCTTTTCTCGATGTTGTGCGCACTCATTCCCAAGCCCCTCCCACTTTCAAAAGCATTTTATTCACGTCTTCAGCACCCTGAAACAATCCCAACGACGATATCCACACGTTTTGAATCCCTACGCCTTTTCCTCGATGTTGTGCGCACTCATTCTCAAGCTACGCCCACTTTCCAAAGCATTTTATTCACGTCTTCAGCACCCTGAAACACTCCCAACGACGATATCCACACGTTTTTGGATCCCTACGTTCTTTCTCGATGTTGTGCGCACTCATTTTCAAGCCCCTCCCACTTTAAAAGCATTTTATTCACGTCTTCAGCACCCTGAAACAATCCCAACGACGATATCCACACGTTTTTGGATCCCCACGTTCTTTTCTCGATGTTGTGCGCACTCATTCCCAAGCCCCTCCCACTTTCAAAAGCATTTTATTCACGTCTTCAGCACCCTGAAACAATCCCAACGACGATATCCACACGTTTTTGGATCCCTACGTTCTTTTCTCGATGTTGTGCGCACTCATTCCCAAGCCCCTCCCACTTTCAAAAGCATTTTATTCACGTCTTCAGCACCCTGAAACAATCCCAACGACGATATCCACACGTTTTTTGAATCCCTACGCCTTTTCCTCGATGTTGTGCGCACTCATTCTCAAGCTACGCCCACTTTCCAAAGCATTTTATTCACGTCTTCAGCACCCTGAAACAATCCCAACGACGATATCCACACGTTTTTTGAATCCCTACGCCTTTTCCTCGATGTTGTGCGCACTCATTCTCAAGCTACGCCCACTTTAAAAAGCATTTTATTCACGTCTTCAGCACCCTGAAACAATCCCAACGACGATATCCACACGTTTTGGATCCCCACGTTCTTTTCTCGATGTTGTGCGCACTCATTCCCAAGCCCCTCCCACTTTCAAAAGCATTTTATTCACGTCTTCAGCACCCTGAAACAATCCCAACGACGATATCCACACGTTTTTTGGATCCCCACGTTCTTTTCTCGATGTTGTGCGCACTCATTCCCAAGCCCCTCTTACTTTCAAAAGCATTTTATTCACGTCTTCAGCACCCTGAAACAATCCCAACGATCCCTACGCACTTTTCTCGATGGTGTGCGCACTCATTCTCAGGCCCCGCCCACTTTCAAAAGCATTTTCTTCTCGTCTTCAGCACCCTGAAACAATTCCAACGACGATATCCACACGTTTCTTGGATCCCTACGCACTTTCCTCGATGTTGCGCGCACTCATTCTCAAGCTACGCCCACTTTCCAAAGCATTTCGTTCACGTCTTCAGCACCCTGAAACAACCCCAACGACGATATCCACACGTTTTTTGGATCCCTACGTTCTTTTCTCGATGTTGTGCGCACTCATTCTCAAGCCCCTCCCACTTTAAAAAGCATTTTATTCACGTCTTCAGCACCCTGAAACAATCCCAACGACGATATCCACACGTTTTTTGGATCCCCACGTTCTTTTCTCGATGTTGTGCGCACTCATTCCCAAGCCCCTCCCACTTTCAAAAGCATTTTATTCACGTCTTCAGCACCCTGAAACAATCCCAACGACGGTATCCACACGTTTATTGGATCCTTACGCACTTTCCTCGATGTTGTGCGCACTTATTCTCAAGCTACGCCCACTTTCCAAAGCATTTTATTCACGTCTTAAGCACCCTGAAACAACCCAACGACGGTATCCACACGTTTTTTGGATCCCCACGTTCTTTTCTCGATGTTGTGCGCACTCATTCCCAAGCCCCTCCCACTTTTCAAAGCATTTTATTCACGTCTTAAGCACCCTGAAACAACCCAACGACGGTATCCACACGTTTTTTGGATCCCCACGTTCTTTTCTCGATGTTGTGCGCACTCATTCCCAAGCCCCTCCCCCTTTCAAAAGCATTTTATTCACGTCTTCAGCACCCTGAAACAATTCCAACGACGATATCCACACGTTTTTTGGATCCTTACGCACTCCTCGATGTTGTGCGCACTCATTCTCAAGCTACGCCCACTTTCAAAAGCATTTTATTCACGTCTTCAGCACCCTGAAACAATTCCAACGACGATATCCACACGTTTTTTGGATCCTTACGCACTTTCCTCGATGTTGTGCGCACTCATTCTCAAGCTACGCCCACTTTCCAAAGCATTTTATTCACGTCTTAAGCACTCTGAAACAACCCCAACGACGGTATCCACACGTTTTTTGGATCCCTACGCACTTTTCTCGATGTTGTGCGCACTCATTCTCAAGCTACGCCCACTTTCAAAAGCATTTTATTCACCTCTTCAGCACCCTGAAACAATTCCA
Source organism: Aplectana chamaeleonis (assembly GCA_029168955.1). NCBI lineage: Eukaryota > Metazoa > Nematoda > Chromadorea > Rhabditida > Cosmocercidae > Aplectana > Aplectana chamaeleonis. Next base: position 88,343 of record JAPDOI010000575.1, read on the forward strand.
ACGCCGATATCCACACGTTTTTGGATCCTTACGCACTTTCCTCGATGTTGTGCGCACTCATTCTCAAGCTACGCCCACTTTCCAAAGCATTTTATTCACGTCTTAAGCACTCTGAAACAACCCCAACGACGGTATCCACACGTTTTTTGGACCCCTACGCACTTTTCTCGATGGTGTGCGCACTCATTCTCAAGCTACGCCCACTTTCCAAAGCATTTTATTCACGTCTTCAGCACCCTGAAACAACCCCAACGATGGTATCCACACGTTTTTTGGATCCCTACGCACTTTCCTCGATGTTGTGCGCACTCATTCTCAAGCTACGCCCACTTTCCAAAGCATTTTATTCACGTCTTCAGCACCCTGAAACAACCCCAACGACGATATCCACACGTTTCTTGGATCCCTACGCACTTTCCTCGATGTTGCGCGCACTCATTCTCAAGCTACGCCCACTTTCCAAAGCATTTCATTCACGTCTTCAGCACCCTGAAACAACCCCAACGATGGTATCCACACGTTTTTTGGATCCCTACACACTTTCCTCGATGTTGTGCGCACTCATTCTCAAGCTACGCCCACTTTCCAAAGCATTTTATTCACGTCTTAAGCACTCTGAAACAACCCCAACGACGGTATCCACACGTTTTTTGGATCCTTACGCACTCCTCGATGTTGTGCGCACTCATTCTCAAGCTACGCCCACTTTCAAAAGCATTTTATTCACGTCTTCAGCACCCTGAAACAATTCCAACGACGATATCCACACGTTTTTTGGATCCTTACGCACTTTCCTCGATGTTGTGCGCACTCATTCTCAAGCTACGCCCACTTTCCAAAGCATTTTATTCACGTCTTAAGCACTCTGAAACAACCCCAACGACGGTATCCACACGTTTTTTGGATCCCTACGCACTTTTCTCGATGTTGTGCGCACTCATTCTCAAGCTACGCCCACTTTCAAAAGCATTTTATTCACGTCTTCAGCACCCTGAAACAATTCCAACGACGATATCCACACGTTTTTGGATCCTTACGCACTTTCCTCGATGTTGTGCGCACTCATTCTCAAGCTACGCCCACTTTCCAAAGCATTTTATTCACGTCTTAAGCACTCTGAAACAACCCCAACGACGGTATCCACACGTTTTTTGGATCCCTACGCACTTTTCTCGATGTTGTGCGCACTCATTCTCAAGCTACGCCCACTTTCCAAAGCATTTTATTCACGTCTTCAGCACCCTGAAACAATCCCAACGACGATATCCACACGTTTTTGGATCCCTACGCACTTTCCTCGATGTTGTGCGCACTCATTCTCAAGCTACGCCCACTTTCCAAAGCATTTTATTCACGTCTTCAGCACCCTGAAACAACCCCAACGACGATATCCACACGTTTTTTGGATCCCTACGCACTTTCCTCGATGTTGCGCGCACTCATTCTCAAGCTACGCCCACTTTCCAAAGCATTTTATTCACGTCTTCCAGCACCCTGAAACAACCCCAACGACGGTATCCACACGTTTTTTGGATCCCTACGCACTTTCCTCGATGTTGTGCGCACTCATTCTCAAGCTACGCCCACTTTCCAAAGCATTTTATTCACGTCTTAAGCACTCTGAAACAACCCCAACGACGGTATCCACACGTTTTTTGGATCCCTACGCACTTTCCTCGATGTTGTGCGCACTCATTCTCAAGCTACGCCCACTTTCCAAGACATTTTATTCACGTCTTAAACACTCTGAAACAACCCCAACGACGGTATCCACACGTTTTTGGATCCCTACGCACTTTCCTCGATGTTGTGCGCACTCATTCTCAGGCCCCGCCCACTTTCAAAAGCATTTTATTCACGTCTTCAGCACCCTGAAACAATTCCAACGACGATATCCACACGTTTTTTGGATCCCTACGCCTTTTCCTCGATGTTGTGCGCACTCATTCTCAAGCTATGCCCACTTTCCAAAGCATTTTATTCACGTCTTCAGCACCCTGAAACAACTCTAACGACGATATCCACACGTTTTTTGAATCCCTACGCCTTTTCCTCGATGTTGTCCGCACTCATTCTCAAGCTCCCCCTTTTTCCAAAGCATTTTATTCACGTCTTCAGCACCCTGAAACAACTCTAACGACGATATCCACACGTTTTTTGAATCCCTACGCCTTTTCCTCGATGTTGTGCGCACTCATTCTCAAGCTACGCCCACTTTCCAAAGCATTTTATTCACGTCTTCAGCACCCTGAAACAACCCCAACGATGGTATCCACACGTTTTTTGGATCCCTACGCACTTTCCTCGATGTTGTGCGCACTCATTCTCAAGCTACGCCCACTTTCCAAAGCATTTTATTCACGTCTTCAGCACCCTGAAACAACCCCAGCGACGATATCCACACGTTTTTTGGATCCCTACGCACTTTTCTCGATGGTGTGCGCACTCATTCTCAAGCCCCTCCCACTTTAAAAAGCATTTTATTCACGTCTTCAGCACCCTGAAACAATCCCAACGACGATATCCACACGTTTTTTGGATCCCCACGTTCTTTTCTCGATGTTGTGCGCACTCATTTTCAAGCCCCTCCCACTTTAAAAAGCATTTTATTCACGTCTTCAGCACCCTGAAACAATTCCAACGACGATATCCACACGTTTTTTGGATCCCCACGCTCTTTTCTCGATGTTGTGCGCACTCATTCCCAAGCCCCTCCCACTTTCAAAAGCATTTTATTCACGTCTTCAGCACCCTGAAACAATCCCAACGACGATATCCACACGTTTTTTGGATCCCCACGTTCTTTTCTCGATGTTGTGCGCACTCATTCCCAAGCCCCTCCCACTTTCAAAAGCATTTTATTCACGTCTTCAGCACCCTGAAACAATCCCAACGACGATATCCACACGTTTTTTGAATCCCCACGCCATTTCCTCGATGTTGTGCGCCCTCATTCTCAACCTACGCCCACTTTCCAAAGCATTTTATTCACGTCTTCAGCACCCTGAAACAATCCCAACGACGATATCCACACGTTTTTTGGATCCCTACGTTCTTTTCTCGATGTTGTGCGCACTCATTTTCAAGCCCCTCCCACTTTAAAAAGCATTTTATTCACGTCTTCAGCCCCCTGAAACAACTCTAACGACGATATCCACACGTTTTTTGGATCCCCACGTTCTTTTCTCGATGTTGTGCGCACTCATTCCCAAGCTACTCCCACTTTCAAAAGCATTTTATTCACGTCTTCAGCACCCTGAAACAATCCCAACGACGATATCCACACGTTTTTTGAATCCCTACGCCTTTTTCCTCGATGTTGTGCGCACTCATTCTCAAGCTACGCCCACTTTCCAAAGCATTTTATTCACGTCTTCAGCACCCTGAAACAATCCCAACGACGATATCCACACGTTTTTGAATCCCTACGCACTTTCCTCGATGTTGTGCGCACTCATTCTCAAGCTACGCCCACTTTCCAAAGCATTTTATTCACGTCTTCAGCACCCTGAAACAATCCCAACGACGATATCCACACGTTTTTGGATCCCTACGCACTTTCCTCGATGTTGTGCGCACTCATTCTCAAGCTCCCCACTTTCCAAAGCATTTTATTCACGTCTTCAGCACCCTGAAACAACTCTAACGACGATATCCACACGTTTTTTGAATCCCTACGCCCTTTCCTCGATGTTGTGCGCACTCATTCTCAAGCTACGCCCACTTTCCAAAGCATTTTATTCATGTCTTCAGCACCCTGAAACAACCCCAACGACGATATCCACACGTTTTTTGGATCCCTACGCACTTTCCTCGATGTTGTGCGCACTCATTCTCAAGCTACGCCCACTTTCCAAAACATTTTATTCACGTCTTCAGCACCCTGAAACAACCCCAGCGACGAGATCCACACGGTTTTTGGTTCCCTACGCACTTTTCTCGATGGTGTGCGCACTCATTCTCAAGCTACGCCCACTTTCCAAAACATTTTATTCACGTCTTCAGCACCCTGAAACAACCCCAACGATGGTATCCACACGTTTTTTGGATCCCTACGCACTTTCCTCGATGTTGTGCGCACTCATTCTCAAGCTACGCCCACTTTCCAAAGCATTTTATTCACGTCTTCAGCACCCTGAAACAACCCCAACGACGATATCCACACGTTTCTTGGATCCCTACGCACTTTCCTCGATGTTGCGCGCACTCATTCTCAAGCTACGCCCACTTTCCAAAGCATTTCATTCACGTCTTCAGCACCCTGAAACAACCGCAACGATGGTATCCACACGTTTTTTGGATCCCCACGTTCTTTTCTCGATGTTGTGCGCACTCATTTTCAAGCCCCTCCCACTTTAAAAGCATTTTATTCACGTCTTCAGCACCCTGAAACAATTCCAACGACGATATCCACACGTTTTTTGGATCCCCACGCTCTTTCTCGATGTTGTGCGCACTCATTCCCAAGCCCCTCCCACTTTCAAAAGCATTTTATTCACGTCTTCAGCACCCTGAAACAATCCCAACGACGATATCCACACGTTTTTGGATCCCCACGTTCTTTTCTCGATGTTGTGCGCACTCATTCCCAAGCCCTCCCACTTTCAAAAGCATTTTATTCACGTCTTCAGCACCCTGAAACAATCCCAACGACGATATCCACACGTTTTTGAATCCCTACGCCTTTTCCTCGATGTTGTGCGCACTCATTCTCAAGCTACGCCCACTTTCCAAAGCATTTTATTCACGTCTTCAGCACCCTGAAACAATCCCAACGACGATATCCACACGTTTTTGGATCCCTACGTTCTTTTCTCGATGTTGTGCGCACTCATTTTCAAGCCTCCCACTTTAAAAGCATTTTACTCACGTCTTCAGCACCCTGAAACAACTCTCACGACGATATCCACACGTTTTTTGGATCCCCACGTTCTTTTCTCGATGTTGTGCGCACTCATTCCCAAGCCCCTCCCACTTTCAAAAGCATTTTATTCACGTCTTCAGCACCCTGAAACAATCCCAACGACGATATCCACACGTTTTTTGAATCCCTACGCCTTTTCCTCGATGTTGTGCGCACTCATTCTCAAGCTACGCCCACTTTCCAAAGCATTTTATTCACGTCTTCAGCACCCTGAAACAATCCCAACGACGATATCCACACGTTTTTTGAATCCCTACGCCTTTTCCTCGATGTTGTGCGCACTCATTCTCAAGCTACGCCCACTTTCCAAAGCATTTTATTCACGTCTTCAGCACCCTGAAACAATCCCAACGACGATATCCACACGTTTTTTGGATCCCTACGCACTTTCCTCGATGTTGTGCGCACTCATTCTCAAGCTCCCCCTTTTTCCAAAGCATTTTATTCACGTCTTCAGCACCCTGAAACAACTCTAACGACGATATCCACACGTTTTTTGAATCCCTACGCCTTTTCCTCGATGTTGTGCGCACTCATTCTCAAGCTACGCCCACTTTCCAAAGCATTTTATTCACGTCTTCAGCACCCTGAAACAACCCCAACGATGGTATCCACACGTTTTTTGGATCCCTACGCACTTTCCTCGATGTTGTGCGCACTCATTCTCAAGCTACGCCCACTTTCCAAAGCATTTTATTCACGTCTTCAGCACCCTGAAACAACCCCAGCGACGATATCCACACGTTTTTTGGATCCCTACGCACTTTTCTCGATGGTGTGCGCACTCATTCTCAAGCCCCTCCCACTTTAAAAAGCATTTTATTCACGTCTTCAGCACCCTGAAACAATCCCAACGATGGTATCCACACGTTTTTTGGATCCCTACGCACTTTCCTCGATGTTGTGCGCACTCATTCTCAAGCTACGCCCACTTTCCAAAGCATTTTATTCACGTCTTCAGCACCCTGAAACAACCCCAACGACGATATCCACACGTTTCTTGGATCCCTACGCACTTTCCTCGATGTTGCGCGCACTCATTCTCAAGCTACGCCCACTTTCCAAAGCATTTCATTCACGTCTTCAGCACCCTGAAACAACCCCAACGATGGTATCCACACGTTTTTTGGATCCCTACGCACTTTCCTCGATGTTGCGCGCACTCATTCTCAAGCTACGCCCACTTTCCAAAGCATTTCATTCACGTCTTCAGCACCCTGAAACAACCCCAACGATGGTATCCACACGTTTTTTGGATCCCTACACACTTTCCTCGATGTTGTGCGCACTCATTCTCAAGCTACGCCCACTTTCCAAAGCATTTTATTCACGTCTTAAGCACTCTGAAACAACCCCAACGACGGTATCCACACGTTTTTTGGATCCCTACGCACTTTCCTCGATGTTGTGCGCACTCATTCTCAAGCTACGCCCACTTTCCAAGACATTTTATTCACGTCTTAAACACTCTGAAACAACCCCAACGACGGTATCCACACTTTTTTTGGATCCCTACGCACTTTCCTCGATGTTGTGCGCACTCATTCTCAGGCCCCGCCCACTTTCAAAAGCATTTTATTCACGTCTTCAGCACCCTGAAACAATTCCAACGACGATATCCACACGTTTTTTGGATCCCTACGCACTTTCCTCGATGTTGTGCGCACTCATTCTCAAGCTCCCCCTTTTTCCAAAGCATTTTATTCACGTCTTCAGCACCCTGAAACAACTCTAACGACGATATCCACACGTTTTTTGAATCCCTACGCCTTTTCCTCGATGTTGTGCGCACTCATTCTCAAGCTACGCCCACTTTCCAAAGCATTTTATTCACGTCTTCAGCACCCTGAAACAACCCCAACGATGGTATCCACACGTTTTTTGGATCCCTACGCACTTTCCTCGATGTTGTGCGCACTCATTCTCAAGCTACGCCCACTTTCCAAAGCATTTTATTCACGTCTTCAGCACCCTGAAACAACCCCAGCGACGATATCCACACGTTTTTTGGATCCCTACGCACTTTCCTCGATGTTGTGCGCACTCATTCTCAAGCTACGCCCACTTTCCAAGACATTTTATTCACGTCTTAAACACTCTGAAACAACCCCAACGACGGTATCCACACGTTTTTTGGATCCCTACGCACTTTCCTCGATGTTGTGCGCACTCATTTTCAAGCCCCTCCCACTTTAAAAAGCATTTTATTCACGTCTTCAGCACCCTGAAACAATTCCAACGACGATATCCACACGTTTTTTGGATCCCCACGCTCTTTTCTCGATGTTGTGCGCACTCATTCCCAAGCCCCTCCCACTTTCAAAAGCATTTTATTCACGTCTTCAGCACCCTGAAACAATCCCAACGACGATATCCACACGTTTTTTGGATCCCCACGTTCTTTTCTCGATGTTGTGCGCACTCATTCCCAAGCCCCTCCCACTTTCAAAAGCATTTTATTCACGTCTTCAGCACCCTGAAACAATCCCAACGACGATATCCACACGTTTTTTGGATCCCTACGCACTTTCCTCGATGTTGCGCGCACTCATTCTCAAGCTACGCCCACTTTCCAAAGCATTTTATTCACGTCTTCAGCACCCTGAAACAATCCCAACGACGATATCCACACGTTTTTTGGATCCCTACGTTCTTTTCTCGATGTTGTGCGCACTCATTTTCAAGCCCCTCCCACTTTAAAAAGCATTTTATTCACGTCTTCAGCACCCTGAAACAACTCTAACGACGATATCCACACGTTTTTTGAATCCCTACGCACTTTCCTCGATGTTGTGCGCACTCATTTTCAAGCCCCTCCCACTTTAAAAAGCATTTTATTCACGTCTTCAGCACCCTGAAACAATCCCAACGACGCTATCCACACGTTTTTTGGATCCCTACGTTCTTTTCTCGATGTTGTGCGCACTCATTTTCAAGCCCCTCCCACTTTCAAAAGCATTTTATTCACGTCTTCAGCACCCTGAAACAATCCCAACGACGATATCCACACGTTTTTTGGATCCCTACGCACTTTCCTCGATGTTGCGCGCACTCATTCTCAAGCTACGCCCACTTTCCAAGACATTTTATTCACGTCTTAAACACTCTGAAACAACCCCAACGACGGTATCCACACGTTTTTTGGATCCCTACGCACTTTCCTCGATGTTGTGCGCACTCATTCTCAAGCTACGCCCACTTTCCAAGACATTTTATTCACGTCTTCAGCACCCTGAAACAATCCCAACGATGGTATCCACACGTTTTTTGGATCCCTACGCACTTTCCTCGATGTTGTGCGCACTCATTCTCAAGCTACGCCCACTTTCCAAAGCATTTTATTCACGTCTTCAGCACCCTGAAACAACTCTAACGACGATATCCACACGTTTTTTGAATCCCTACGCCTTTTCCTCGATGTTGTGCGCACTCATTCTCAAGCTACGCCCACTTTCCAAAGCATTTCATTCACGTCTTCAGCACCCTGAAACAACCCCAACGATGGTATCCACACGTTTTTTGGATCCCTACGCACTTTCCTCGATGTTGCGCGCACTCATTCTCAAGCTACGCCCACTTTCCAAAGCATTTCATTCACGTCTTCAGCACCCTGAAACAACCCCAACGATGGTATCCACACGTTTTTTGGATCCCTACGCACTTTCCTCGATGTTGCGCGCACTCATTCTCAAGCTACGCCCACTTTCCAAAGCATTTCATTCACGTCTTCAGCACCCTGAAACAACCCCAACGATGGTATCCACACGTTTTTTGGATCCCTACGCACTTTCCTCGATGTTGTGCGCACTCATTCTCAAGCTACGCCCACTTTCCAAGACATTTTATTCACGTCTTAAACACTCTGAAACAACCCCAACGACGGTATCCACACGTTTTTTGGATCCCTACGCACTTTCCTCGATGTTGTGCGCACTCATTCTCAAGCTACGCCCACTTTCCAAAGCATTTTATTCACGTCTTCAGCACCCTGAAACAACTCTAACGACGATATCCACACGTTTTGAATCCCTACGCCTTTTCCTCGATGTTGTGCGCACTCATTCTCAAGCTACGCACACTTTCCAAAGCATTTCATTCACGTCTTCAGCACCCTGAAACAACCCCAACGATGGTATCCACACGTTTTTTGGATCCCTACGCACTTTCCTCGATGTTGCGCGCACTCATTCTCAAGCTACGCCCACTTTCCAAAGCATTTCATTCACGTCTTCAGCACCCTGAAACAACCCCAACGATGGTATCCACACGTTTTTTGGATCCCTACGCACTTTCCTCGATGTTGTGCGCACTCATTCTCAAGCTACGCCCACTTTCCAAGACATTTTATTCACGTCTTAAACACTCTGAAACAACCCCAACGACGGTATCCACACGTTTTTTGGATCCCTACGCACTTTCCTCGATGTTGTGCGCACTCATTTTCAAGCCCCTCCCACTTTAAAAAGCATTTTATTCACGTCTTCAGCACCCTGAAACAATTCCAACGACGATATCCACACGTTTTTTGGATCCCCACGCTCTTTTCTCGATGTTGTGCGCACTCATTCCCAAGCCCCTCCCACTTTCAAAAGCATTTTATTCACGTCTTCAGCACCCTGAAACAATCCCAACGACGATATCCACACGTTTTTTGGATCCCCACGTTCTTTTCTCGATGTTGTGCGCACTCATTCCCAAGCCCCTCCCACTTTCAAAAGCATTTTATTCACGTCTTCAGCACCCTGAAACAATCCCAACGACGATATCCACACGTTTTTTGATCCCTACGCACTTTCCTCGATGTTGCGCGCACTCATTCTCAAGCTACGCCCACTTTCCAAAGCATTTTATTCACGTCTTCAGCACCCTGAAACAATCCCAACGACGATATCCACACGTTTTTTGGATCCCTACGTTCTTTTCTCGATGTTGTGCGCACTCATTTTCAAGCCCCTCCCACTTTAAAAAGCATTTTATTCACGTCTTCAGCACCCTGAAACAACTCTAACGACGATATCCACACGTTTTTTGAATCCCTACGCACTTTCCTCGATGTTGTGCGCACTCATTTTCAAGCCCCTCCCACTTTCAAAAGCATTTTATTCACGTCTTCAGCACCCTGAAACAATCCCAACGACGATATCCACACGTTTTTTGGATCCCTACGCACTTTCCTCGATGTTGCGCGCACTCATTCTCAAGCTACGCCCACTTTCCAAGACATTTTATTCACGTCTTAAACACTCTGAAACAACCCCAACGACGGTATCCACACGTTTTTTGGATCCCTACGCACTTTCCTCGATGTTGTGCGCACTCATTCTCAAGCTACGCCCACTTTCCAAGACATTTTATTCACGTCTTCAGCACCCTGAAACAATCCCAACGATGGTATCCACACGTTTTTTGGATCCCTACGCACTTTCCTCGATGTTGTGCGCACTCATTCTCAAGCTACGCCCACTTTCCAAAGCATTTTATTCACGTCTTCAGCACCCTGAAACAACTCTAACGACGATATCCACACGTTTTTTGAATCCCTACGCCTTTTCCTCGATGTTGTGCGCACTCATTCTCAAGCTACGCACACTTTCCAAAGCATTTCATTCACGTCTTCAGCACCCTGAAACAACCCCAACGATGGTATCCACACGTTTTTTGGATCCCTACGCACTTTCCTCGATGTTGCGCGCACTCATTCTCAAGCTACGCCCACTTTCCAAAGCATTTCATTCACGTCTTCAGCACCCTGAAACAACCCCAACGATGGTATCCTTACGTTTTTGGATCCCTACACACTTTCCTCGATGTTGTGCGCACTCATTCTCAAGCTCCGCCCACTTTCCAAAGCATTTTATTCACGTCTTAAGCACTCTGAAACAACCCCAACGACGGTATCCACACGTTTTTTGGATCCCTACGCACTTTCCTCGATGTTGTGCGCACTCATTCTCAAGCTACGCCCACTTTCCAAGACATTTTATTCACGTCTTAAACACTCTGAAACAACCCCAACGGCGGTATCCACACGTTTTTTGGATCCCTACGCACTTTCCTCGATGTTGCGCGCACTCATTCTCAGGCCCCGCCCACTTTCAAAAGCATTTTATTCACGTCTTCAGCACCCTGAAACAATTCCAACGACGATATCCACACGTTTTTGGATCCCTACGCACTTTCCTCGATGTTGTGCGCACTCATTCTCAAGCTCCCCTTTTTCCAAAGCATTTTATTCACGTCTTCAGCACCCTGAAACAACTCTAACGACGATATCCACACGTTTTTTGAATCCCTACGCCTTTTCCTCGATGTTGTGCGCACTCATTCTCAAGCTACGCCCACTTTCCAAAGCATTTTATTCACGTCTTCAGCACCCTGAAACAACCCCAACGATGGTATCCACACGTTTTTTGGATCCCTACGCACTTTCCTCGATGTTGTGCGCACTCATTCTCAAGCTACGCCCACTTTCCAAAGCATTTTATTCACGTCTTCAGCACCCTGAAACAACCCCAGCGACGATATCCACACGTTTTTTGGATCCCTACGCACTTTTCTCGATGGTGTGCGCACTCATTCTCAAGCCCCTCCCACTTTAAAAAGCATTTTATTCACGTCTTCAGCACCCTGAAACAATCCCAACGACGATATCCACACGTTTTTTGGATCCCCACGTTCTTTTCTCGATGTTGTGCGCACTCATTTTCAAGCCCCTCCCACTTTAAAAAGCATTTTATTCACGTCTTCAGCACCCTGAAACAATTCCAACGACGATATCCACACGTTTTTTGGATCCCCACGCTCTTTTCTCGATGTTGTGCGCACTCATTCCCAAGCCCCTCCCACTTTCAAAAGCATTTTATTCACGTCTTCAGCACCCTGAAACAATGCGAACGACGATATCCACACGTTTTTTGGCTCCCCACGTTCTTTTCTCGATGTTGTGCGCACTCATTCCCAAGCCCCTCCCACTTTCAAAAGCATTTTATTCACGTCTTCAGCACCCTGAAACAATCCCAACGACGATATCCACACGTTTTTTGAATCCCTACGCCTTTTCCTCGATGTTGTGCGCACTCATTCTCAAGCTACGCCCACTTTCCAAAGCATTTTATTCACGTCTTCAGCACCCTGAAACAATCCCAACGACGATATCCACACGTTTTTTGGATCCCTACGTTCTTTTCTCGATGTTGTGCGCACTCATTTTCAAGCCCCTCCCACTTTAAAAAGCATTTTATTCACGTCTTCAGCACCCTGAAACAACTCTAACGACGATATCCACACGTTTTTTGGATCCCCACGTTCTTTTCTCGATGTTGTGCGCACTCATTCCCAAGCCCCCCCCACTTTCCAAAAGCATTTTATTCACGTCTTCAGCACCCTGAAACAATCCCAACGACGATATCCACACGTTTTTGAATCCCTACGCCTTTTCCTCGATGTTGTGCGCACTCATTCTCAAGCTCCGCCCACTTTCCAAAGCATTTTATTCACGTCTTCAGCACCCTGAAACAATCCCAACGACGATATCCACACGTTTTTTGAATCCCTACGCCTTTTCCTCGATGTTGTGCGCACTCATTCTCAAGCTACGCCCACTTTCCAAAGCATTTTATTCACGTCTTCAGCACCCTGAAACAATCCCAGCGACGATATCCACACGTTTTTTGGATCCCTACGCACTTTCCTCGATGTTGTGCGCACTCATTCTCAAGCTCCCACTTTCAAAAGCATTTTATTCTCGTCTTCAGCACCCTGAAACAATTCCAACGACGATATCCACACGTTTTTTGGATCCCTACGCACTTTCCTCGATGTTGTGCGCACTCATTCTCAAGCTCCCCCTTTTTCCAAAGCATTTTATTCACGTCTTCAGTACCCTGAAACAACCCCAACGATGGTATCCACACGTTTTTTGGATCCCTACGCACTTTCCTCGATGTTGTGCGCACTCATTCTCAAGCTCCCCTTTTTCCAAAGCATTTTATTCATGTCTTCAGCACCCTGAAACAACCCCAACGACGATATCCACACGTTTTTTGGATCCCTACGCACTTTCCTCGATGTTGTGCGCACTCATTTTCAACCCCCTCCCACTTTCCAAAGCATTTTATTCACGTCTTCAGCACCCTGAAACAGCCCCAACGACGATATCCACACGTTTTTTTGATCCCTACGTTCTTTTCTCGATGTTGTGCGCACTCATTCTCAAGCCCCTCCCACTTTCAAAAGCATTTTATTCACGTCTTCAGCACCCTGAAACAATCCCAACGACGATATCCACACGTTTTTGGATCCCTACGTTCTTTTCCTCGATGTTGTGCGCACTCATTCTCAAGCCCCTCCCACTTTCCAAAGCATTTTATTCACGTCTTCAGCACCCTGAAACAATTCCAACGACGATATCCACACGTTTTTTGGATCCCCACGCACTTTTCTCGATGTTGTGCGCACTCATTCTCAAGCCCCCCCACTTTCAAAAGCATTTTATTCACGTCTTCAGCACCCTGAAACAATCCCAACGACGATATCCACACGTTTTTGGATCCCTACGCACTTTTCTCGATGTTGTGCGCACTCATTCCCAAGCCCCTCCACTTTCCAAAGCATTTTATTCACGTCTTCAGCACCCTGAAACAATCCCAACGACGATATCCACACGTTTTTGAATCCCTACGCACTTTTCCTCGATGTTGTGCGCACTCATTCTCAAGCTACGCCCACTTTCCAAAGCATTTTATTCACGTCTTCAGCACCCTGAAACAATCCCAACGACGATATCCACACGTTTTTGGATCCCTACGTTCTTTTCTCGATGTTGTGCGCACTCATTCTCAAGCTCCTCCCACTTTCCAAAGCATTTTATTCAGTCTTCAGCACCCTGAAACAATCCCAACGACGATATCCACACGTTTTTTGGATCCCCACGTTCTTTTCTCGATGTTGTGCGCACTCATTCCCAAGCCCCTCCCACTTTCAAAAGCATTTTATTCACGTCTTCAGCACCCTGAAACAATCCCAACGACGATATCCACACGTTTTTTGGATCCCCACGTTCTTTTCTCGATGTTGTGCGCACTCATTCTCAAGCTACGCCCACTTTCCAAAGCATTTTATTCACGTCTTCAGCACCCTGAAACAATCTCAACGACGATATCCACACGTTTTGTGGATCCCTACGTTCTTTTCTCGATGTTGTGCGCACTCATTTTCAAGCCCCTCCCACTTTCAAAAGCATTTTATTCACGTCTTCAGCACCCTGAAACAATCCCAACGACGATATCCACACGTTTTTTGGATCCCTACGTTCTTTTCTCGATGTTGTGCGCACTCATTCCCAAGCCCCTCCCACTTTCAAAAGCATTTTATTCACGTCTTCAGCACCCTGAAACAATCTCAACGACGATATCCACACGTTTTTTGGATCCCCACGTTCTTTTCTCGATGTTGTGCGCACTCATTCCCAAGCCCCTCCCACTTTCAAAAGCATTTTATTCACGTCTTCAGCACCCTGAAACAATCTCAACGACGATATCCACACGTTTTTTGGATCCCCACGTTCTTTTCTCGATGTTGTGCGCACTCATTCCCAAGCCCCTCCCACTTTCAAAAGCATTTTATTCACGTCTTCAGCACCCTGAAACAATCCCAACGACGATATCCACACGTTTTGTGGATCCCTACGTTCTTTTCTCGATGTTGTGCGCACTCATTCCCAAGCCCCTCCCACTTTTAAAAGCATTTTATTCACGTCTTCAGCACCCTGAAACAATCCCAACGACGATATCCACACGTTTTTTGGATCCCCACGTTCTTTTCTCGATGTTGTGCGCACTCATTCCCAAGCCCCTCCCACTTTCCAAAGCATTTTATTCACGTCTTCAGCACCCTGAAACAATCCCAACGACGATATCCACACGTTTTTGGATCCCCACGTTCTTTTCTCGATGTTGTGCGCACTCATTCCCAAGCCCCTCCCACTTTCAAAAGCATTTTATTCACGTCTTCAGCACCCTGAAACAATCCCAACGACGATATCCACACGTTTTTGGATCCCCACGTTCTTTACTCGATGTTGTGCGCACTCATTCCCAAGCCTCCCACTTTCAAAAGCATTTTATTCACGTCTTCAGCACCCTGAAACAATCCCAACGACGATATCCACACGTTTTTTGGATCCCCACGTTCTTTACTCGATGTTGTGCGCACTCATTCCCAAGCCCTCCCATTTTCAAAAGCATTTTATTCACGTCTTCAGCACCCTGAAACAATCTCAACGACGATATCCACACGTTTTGTGGATCCCTACGTTCTTTTCTCGATGTTGTGCGCACTCATTCCCAAGCCCCTCCCACTTTCAAAAGCATTTTATTCACGTCTTCAGCACCCTGAAACAACCCAACGACGATATCCACACGTTTTTGATCCCTACGTTCTTTTCTCGATGTTGTGCGCACTCATTCCCAAGCCCTCCCACTTTAAAAAGCATTTTATTCACGTCTTCAGCACCCTGAAACAATCCCAACGACGATATCCACACGTTTTTTGGATCCCCACGTTCTTTACTCGATGTTGTGCGCACTCATTCCCAAGCCCCTCCCACTTTCAAAAGCATTTTATTCACGTCTTCAGCACCCTGAAACAATCCCAACGACGATATCCACACGTTTTTTGGATCCCCACGTTCTTTTCTCGATGTTGTGCGCACTCATTCCCAAGCCCCTCCCACTTTCAAAAGCATTTTATTCACGTCTTCTGCACCCTGAAACAATTCCAACGACGATATCCACACGTTTTTTGGATCCCTACGCACTTTCCTCGATGTTGTGCGCACTCATTCTCAAGCTCCCCCTTTTTCCAAAGCATTTTATTCACGTCTTCAGCACCCTGAAACAATCCCAACGACGATATCCACACGTTTTTTGGATCCCTACGTTCTTTTCTCGATGTTTTGCGCACTCATTCTCAAGCTCCCCCTTTTTCCAAAGCATTTTATTCACGTCTTCAGCACCCTGAAACAATTCCAACGACGATATCCACACGTTTTTTTGGATCCATGCGCACTTTCCTCGATGTTGTGCGCACTCATTCTCAAGCTACGCCCACTTTCCAAAGCATTTTATTCACGTCTTCAGCACCCTGAAACAACCCCAGCGATGGTATCCACACGTTTTTTGGATCCCTACGCACTTTCCTCGATGTTGTGCGCACTCATTCTCAAGCTACGCCCACTTTCCAAAACATTTTATTCACGTCTTAAGCACTCTGAAACAACCCCATCGAGCGTATCCACACGGTTTTTGGATCCCTACGCACTTTCCTCGATGTTGTGCGCACTCATTCTCAAGCCCGCCCACTTTCCAAAACATTTTATTCACGTCTTAAACACCCTGAAACAACCCCAACGATGGTATCCACACGTTTTTTGGATCCCTACGCACTTTCCTCGATGTTGTGCGCACTCATTCTCAGGCCCCGCCCACTTTCAAAAGCATTTTATTCACGTCTTCAGCACCCTGAAACAATTCCAACGACGATATCCACACGTTTTTTGGATCCCTACGCACTTTCCTCGATGTTGTGCGCACTCATTCTCAAGCTACGCCCACTTTCCAAAGCATTTTATTCACGTCTTCAGCACCCTGAAACAACCCCAGCGACGATATCCACACGTTTTTTGGATCCCTACGCACTTTTCTCGATGGTGTGCGCACTCATTCTCAGGCCCCGCCCACTTTCAAAAGCATTTTATTCTCGTCTTCAGCACCCTGAAACAATTCCAACGACGATATCCACACGTTTCTTGGATCCCTACGCACTTTCCTCGATGTTGTGCGCACTCATTCTCAAGCCCCTCCCACTTTAAAAAGCATTTTATTCACGTCTTCAGCACCCTGAAACAATCCCAACGACGATATCCACACGTTTTTTGGATCCCCACGTTCTTTTCTCGATGTTGTGCGCACTCATTCTCAAGCTACGCCCACTTTCCAAAGCATTTTTTTCACGTCTTAAGCACCCTGAAACAACCCAACGACGATATCCACACGTTTTTTGGATCCCTACGTTCTTTTCTCGATGTTGTGCGCACTCATTCTCAAGCCCCTCCCACTTTAAAAAGCATTTTATTCACGTCTTCAGCACCCTGGAACAATCCCAACGACGATATCCACACGTTTTTTGGATCCCCACGTTCTTTTCTCGATGTTGTGCGCACTCATTCCCAAGCCCCTCCCACTTTCAAAAGCATTTTATTCACGTCTTCAGTACCCTGAAACAACCCCAGCGATGGTATCCACACGTTTTTTGGATCCCTACGCACTTTCCTCGATGTTGTGCGCACTCATTCTCAAGCTACGCCCACTTTCCAAAACATTTTATTCACGTCTTAAACACTCTGAAACAACCCCAACGACGGTATCCACACGTTTTTTGGATCCCTACGCACTTTCCTCGATGTTGTGCGCACTCATTCTCAAGCCCCTCCCACTTTAAAAAGCATTTTATTCACGTCTTCAGCACCCTGAAACAATCCCAACGACGATATCCACACGTTTTTTGGATCCCCACGTTCTTTTCTCGATGTTGTGCGCACTCATTCTCAAGCTACGCCCACTTTCCAAAGCATTTTATTCACGTCTTAAGCACCCTGAAACAACCCAACGACGACATCCACGCGTTTTTTGGATCCCTACGTTCTTTTCTCGATGTTGTGCGCACTCATTCTCAAGCCCCTCCCACTTTAAAAAGCATTTTATTCACGTCTTCAGCACCCTGAAACAATCCCAACGACGATATCCACACGTTTTTTGGATCCCCACGTTCTTTTCTCGATGTTGTGCGCACTCATTCCCAAGCCCCTCCCACTTTCAAAAGCATTTTATTCACGTCTTCAGTACCCTGAAACAACCCCAGCGATGGTATCCACACGTTTTTTGGATCCCTACGCACTTTCCTCGATGTTGTGCGCACTCATTCTCAAGCTACGCCCACTTTCCAAAACATTTTATTCACGTCTTAAACACTCTGAAACAACCCCAACGACGGTATCCACACGTTTTTTGGATCCCTACGCACTTTCCTCGATGTTGTGCGCACTCATTCTCAGGCCCCGCCCACTTTCAAAAGCATTTTATTCACGTCTTCAGCACCCTGAAACAACTCTAACGACGATATCCACACGTTTTTTGAATCCCTACGCCTTTTCCTCGATGTTGTGCGCACTCATTCTCAAGCTACGCCCACTTTCCAAAGCATTTTATTCACGTCTTCAGCACCCTGAAACAACCCCAACGATGGTATCCACACGTTTTTTGGATTCCTACGCACTTTCCTCGATGTTGTGCGCACTCATTCTCAGGCCCCGCCCACTTTCAAAAGCATTTTATTCACGTCTTCAGCACCCTGAAACAATTCCAACGACGATATCCACACGTTTTTTGGATCACTACGCACTTTCCTCGATGTTTTGCGCACTCATTCTCAAGCTACGCCCACTTTCCAAAGCATTTCATTCACGTCTTCAGCACCCTGAAACAACCCCAACGACGATATCCACACGTTTTTTTGATCCCTACGTTCTTTTCTCGATGTTGTGCGCACTCATTCTCAAGCCCCTCCCACTTTCAAAATCATTTTATTCTCGTCTTCAGCACCCTGAAACAATCCCAACGACGATATCCACACGTTTTTTGGATCCCCACGTTCTTTTTCCTCGATGTTGTGCGCACTCATTCTCAAGCCCCTCCCACTTTCAAAGCATTTTATTCACGTCTTCAGCACCCTGAAACAATCCCAACGACGATATCCACACGTTTTTTGGATCCCTACGCACTTTCCTCGATGTTGTGCGCACTCATTCTCAAGCCCTCCCACTTTCCAAAGCATTTTATTCACGTCTTCAGCACCTGAAACAATCCCAACGACGATATCCACACGTTTTTGATCCCTACGTTCTTTTCTCGATGTTGTGCGCACTCATTCCCAAGCCCCCTCCACTTTCAAAAGCATTTTATTCACGTCTTCAGCACCCTGAAACAATCCCAACGACGATATCCACACGTTTTTGGATCCCTACGCACTTTCCTCGATGTTGTGCGCACTCATTCTCAAGCTACGCCCACTTTCCAAAGCATTTTATTCACGTCTTCAGCACCCTGAAACAACCCCAACGACGATATCCACACGTTTTTGGATCCCTACGCACTTTTCTCGATGTTGTGCGCACTCATTCTCAAGCCCCTCCCACTTTCCAAAGCATTTTATTCACGTCTTCAGCACCCTGAAACAATCCCAACGACGATATCCACACGTTTTTTGGATCCCTACGTTCTTTTTCTCGATGTTGTGCGCACTCATTCTCAAGCCCCTCCCACTTTCAAAAGCATTTTTATTCACGTCTTCAGCACCCTGAAACAATCTCAACGACGATATCCACACGTTTTTGGATCCCTACGTTCTTTCCTCGATGTTGTGCGCACTCATTCTCAAGCCCTCCCACTTTCCAAAGCATTTTATTCACGTCTTCAGCACCCTGAAACAACCCCAACGACGATATCCACACGTTTTTTTGGATCCCCACGTTCTTTTCTCGATGTTGTGCGCACTCATTCTCAAGCCCCTCCACTTTCAAAAGCATTTTATTCACGTCTTCAGCACCCTGAAACAATCCCAACGACGATATCCACACGTTTTTGGATCCCTACGCACTTTCCTCGATGTTGTGCGCACTCATTCTCAAGCTACGCCCACTTTCCAAAGCATTTTATTCACGTCTTCAGCACCCTGAAACAATCCCAACGACGATATCCACACGTTTTTTGGATCCCTACGCACTTTTCTCGATGTTGTGCGCACTCATTCTCAAGCCCCTCCCACTTTCCAAAGCATTTTATTCACGTCTTCAGCACCCTGAAACAATCCCAACGACGATATCCACACGTTTTTGGATCCCTACGTTCTTTCTCGATGTTGTGCGCACTCATTCTCAAGCCCTCCCACTTTCAAAAAGCATTTTATTCACGTCTTCAGCACCCTGAAACAATCCCAACGACGATATCCACACGTTTTTTGGATCCCTACGTTCTTTTCTCGATGTTGTGCGCACTCATTTTCAAGCCCCTCCACTTTCCAAAGCATTTTATTCACGTCTTCAGCACCCTGAAACAATCCCAACGACGATATCCACACGTTTTTGGATCCCTACGTTCTTTTCTCGATGTTGTGCGCACTCATTCTCAAGCCCTCCCACTTTCCAAAGCATTTTATTCACGTCTTCAGCACCCTGAAACAATCCCAACGACGATATCCACACGTTTTGGATCCCTACGCCTTTTCCTCGATGTTGTGCGCACTCATTCTCAAGCTACGCCCACTTTCCAAAGCATTTTATTCACGTCTTCAGCACCCTGAAACAATCCCAACGACGATATCCACACGTTTTTTGGATCCCTACGTTCTTTTCTCGATGTTGTGCGCACTCATTCTCAAGCCCCTCCCACTTTCCAAAGCATTTTATTCACGTCTTCAGCACCCTGAAACAATCCCAACGACGATATCCACACGTTTTTTGGATCCCTACGTTCTTTTCTCGATGTTGTGCGCACTCATTCTCAAGCCCTCCCACTTTCAAAAGCATTTTATTCACGTCTTCAGCACCCTGAAACAATCCCAACGACGATATCCACACGTTTTTTGGATCCCTACGCACTTTTCTCGATGTTGTGCGCACTCATTCTCAAGCCCCGCCCACTTTCCAAAGCATTTTATTCACGTCTTCAGCACCCTGAAACAATCCCAACGACGATATCCACACGTTTTTGGATCCCTACGCACTTTTCTCGATGTTGTGCGCACTCATTCCTCAAGCCCTCCCACTTTCCAAAAGCATTTTATTCACGTCTTCAGCACCCTGAAACAATCCCAACGACGATATCCACACGTTTTTGGATCCCTACGCACTTTTCTCGATGTTGTGCGCACTCATTCTCAAGCCCCTCCCACTTTCCAAAGCATTTTATTCACGTCTTCAGCACCCTGAAACAATCCCAACGACGATATCCACACGTTTTTGGATCCCCACGTTCTTTTCTCGATGTTGTGCGCACTCATTCTCAAGCCCCTCCCACTTTCAAAAGCATTTTATTCACGTCTTCAGCACCCTGAAACAATCCCAACGACGATATCCACACGTTTTTTGGATCCCTACGTTCTTTTCTCGATGTTGTGCGCACTCATTCTCAAGCCCCTCCCACTTTCCAAAGCATTTTATTCACGTCTTCAGCACCCTGAAACAATCCCAACGACGATATCCACACGTTTTTTGGATCCCCACGTTCTTTTCTCGATGTTGTGCGCACTCATTCCCAAGCCCTCCCACTTTCCAAAGCATTTTATTCACGTCTTCAGCACCCTGAAACAATCCCAACGACGATATCCACACGTTTTTTGAATCCCTACGCCTTTTCCTCGATGTTGTGCGCACTTCATTCTCAAGCTACGCCCACTTTCCAAAGCATTTTATTCACGTCCTTCAGCACCCTGAAACAATCCCAACGACGATATCCACACGTTTTTTGGATCCCTACGCACTTTTCTCGATGTTGTGCGCACTCATTCTCAAAGCCCTCCCACTTTAAAAAGCATTTTATTCACGTCTTCAGCACCTGAAACAATCCCAACGACGATATCCACACGTTTTTTGGATCCCTACGTTCTTTTCTCGATGTTGTGCGCACTCATTCTCAAGCCCCTCCCACTTTCCAAAGCATTTTATTCACGTCTTCAGCACCCTGAAACAATCCCAACGACGATATCCACACGTTTTTGGATCCCTACGTTCTTTTCCTCGATGTTGTGCGCACTCATTCTCAAGCCCTCCCACTTTCCAAAGCATTTTATTCACGTCTTCAGCACCCTGAAACAATCCCAACGACGATATCCACACGTTTTTTGGATCCCCACGTTCTTTTCTCGATGTTGTGCGCACTCATTCCCAAGCCTCCCACTTTCAAAAGCATTTTATTCACGTCTTCAGCACCCTGAAACAATCCCAACGACGATATCCACACGTTTTGAATCCCTACGCACTTTCCTCGATGTTGTGCGCACTCATTCTCAAGCTACGCCCACTTTCCAAAGCATTTTATTCACGTCTTCAGCACCCTGAAACAATCCCAACGACGATATCCACACGTTTTTTGGATCCCTACGTTCTTTTCTCGATGTTGTGCGCACTCATTCCCAAGCCCCTCCCACTTTCAAAAGCATTTTATTCACGTCTTCAGCACCCTGAAACAATCCCAACGACGATATCCACACGTTTTGGATCCCTACGTTCTTTCCTCGATGTTGTGCGCACTCATTCTCAAGCCCCTCCCACTTTCCAAAGCATTTTATTCACGTCTTCAGCACCCTGAAACAATCCCAACGACGATATCCACACGTTTTTTGGATCCCTACGTTCTTTTCTCGATGTTGTGCGCACTCATTCTCAAGCCCTCCCACTTTCAAAAGCATTTTATTCACGTCTTCAGCACCCTGAAACAATCCCAACGACGATATCCACACGTTTTTTGGATCCCTACGTTCTTTTCTCGATGTTGTGCGCACTCATTCCCAAGCCCCTCCCACTTTCAAAAGCATTTTATTCACGTCTTCAGCACCCTGAAACAATCCCAACGACGATATCCACATCGTTTTGGATCCCTACGTTCTTTTCTCGATGTTGTGCGCACTCATTCCCAAGCCCCTCCCACTTTCAAAAGCATTTTATTCACGTCTTCAGCACCCTGAAACAATCCCAACGACGATATCCACACGTTTTTGATCCCTACGTTCTTTTCTCGATGTTGTGCGCACTCATTCCCAAGCCCCTCCCACTTTCAAAGCATTTTATTCACGTCTTCAGCACCCTGAAACAATCCCAACGACGATATCCACACGTTTTTGGATCCCTACGTTCTTTTCTCGATGTTGTGCGCACTCATTCTCAAGCCCCTCCCACTTTCCAAAGCATTTTATTCACGTCTTCAGCACCCTGGAAACAATCCCAACGACGATATCCACACGTTTTTGGATCCCCACGTTCTTTTCTCGATGTTGTGCGCACTCATTCCCAAGCCCCTCCCACTTTCAAAAGCATTTTATTCACGTCTTCAGCACCCTGAAACAATCCCAACGACGATATCCACACGTTTTTGGATCCCTACGTTCTTTTCTCGATGTTGTGCGCACTCATTTTCAAGCCCCTCCCACTTTAAAAAGCATTTTATTCACGTCTTCAGCACCCTGAAACAATCCCAACGACGATATCCACACGTTTTTTGGATCCCCACGTTCTTTTCTCAATGTTGTGCGCACTCATTCCCAAGCCCCTCCCACTTTCAAAAGCATTTTATTCACGTCTTCAGCACCCTGAAACAATCCCAACGACGATATCCACACGTTTTTTGAATCCCTACGCCTTTTCCTCGATGTTGTGCGCACTCATTCTCAAGCTACGCCCACTTTCCAAAGCATTTTATTCACGTCCTTCAGCACCCTGAAACAATCCCAACGACGATATCCACACGTTTTTTGGATCCCTACGTTCTTTTCTCGATGTTGTGCGCACTCATTTTCAAGCCCCTCCCACTTTAAAAAGCATTTTATTCACGTCTTCAGCACCCTGAAACAATCCCAACGACGATATCCACACGTTTTTTGGATCCCCACGTTCTTTTCTCGATGTTGTGCGCACTCATTCCCAAGCCCCTCCCACTTTCAAAAGCATTTTATTCACGTCTTCAGCACCCTGAAACAATCCCAACGACGATATCCACACGTTTTTTGGATCCCTACGTTCTTTTCTCGATGTTGTGCGCACTCATTTTCAAGCCCCTCCCACTTTAAAAAGCATTTTATTCACGTCTTCAGCACCCTGAAACAATCCCAACGACGATATCCACACGTTTTTTGGATCCCCACGTTCTTTTCTCGATGTTGTGCGCACTCATTCCCAAGCCCCTCCCACTTTCAAAAGCATTTTATTCACGTCTTCAGCACCCTGAAACAATCCCAACGACGATATCCACACGTTTTTTGAATCCCTACGCCTTTTCCTCGATGTTGTGCGCACTCATTCTCAAGCTACGCCCACTTTCCAAAGCATTTTATTCACGTCTTCAGCACCCTGAAACAATCCCAACGACGATATCCACACGTTTTTTGGATCCCTACGTTCTTTTCTCGATGTTGTGCGCACTCATTCCCAAGCCCCTCCCACTTTCAAAAGCATTTTATTCACGTCTTCAGCACCCTGAAACAATCCCAACGACGATATCCACACGTTTTTTGGATCCCTACGTTCTTTTCTCGATGTTGTGCGCACTCATTCCCAAGCCCCTCCCACTTTCAAAACCATTTTATTCACGTCTTCAGCACCCTGAAACAATCCCAACGACGATATCCACACGTTTTTTGGATCCCTACGTTCTTTTCTCGATGTTGTGCGCACTCATTTTCAAGCCCCTCCCACATTAAAAAGCATTTTATTCACGTCTTCAGCACCCTGAAACAATCCCAACGACGATATCCACACGTTTTTGGATCCCCACGTTCTTTCTCGATGTTGTGCGCACTCATTCCCAAGCCCTCCCACTTTCAAAAGCATTTTATTCACGTCTTCAGCACCCTGAAACAATCCCAACGACGATATCCACACGTTTTTGGATCCCTACGTTCTTTTCTCGATGTTGTGCGCACTCATTCTCAAGCCCCTCCCACTTTAAAAGCATTTTATTCACGTCTTCAGCACCTGAAACAATCCCAACGACGATATCCACACGTTTTTTGGATCCCCACGTTCTTTTCTCGATGTTGTGCGCACTCATTCCCAAGCCCCTCCCACTTTCAAAAGCATTTTATTCACGTCTTCAGCACCCTGAAACAATCCCAACGACGATATCCACACGTTTTTGAATCCCTACGCCTTTTCTCGATGTTGTGCGCACTCATTCTCAAGCTACGCCCACTTTCCAAAGCATTTTATTCACGTCTTCAGCACCCTGAAACAATCCCAACGACGATATCCACACGTTTTTGGATCCCTACGTTCTTTTCTCGATGTTGTGCGCACTCATTTTCAAGCCCCTCCCACTTTAAAAAGCATTTTATTCACGTCTTCAGCACCCTGAAACAATCCCAACGACGATATCCACACGTTTTTTGAATCCCTACGCCTTTTCCTCGATGTTGTGCGCACTCATTCTCAAGCTACGCCCACTTTCCAAAGCATTTTATTCACGTCTTCAGCACCCTGAAACAATCCCAACGACGATATCCACACGTTTTTTGGATCCCCACGTTCTTTTCTCGATGTTGTGCGCACTCATTCCCAAGCCCCTCCCACTTTCAAAAGCATTTTATTCACGTCTTCAGCACCCTGAAACAATCCCAACGACGATATCCACACGTTTTTTGGATCCCTACGTTCTTTTCTCGATGTTGTGCGCACTCATTCCCAAGCCTCTCCCACTTTCAAAAGCATTTTATTCACGTCTTCAGCACCCTGAAACAATCCCAACGACGATATCCACACGTTTTTTGGATCCCCACGTTCTTTTCTCGATGTTGTGCGCACTCATTCCCAAGCCCCTCCCACTTTCAAAAGCATTTTATTCACGTCTTCAGCACCCTGAAACAATCCCAACGACGATATCCACACGTTTTTTGGATCCCCACGTTCTTTTCTCGATGTTGTGCGCACTCATTCCCAAGCCCGTCCCACTTTCAAAAGCATTTTATTCACGTCTTCAGCACCCTGAAACAATCCCAACGACGATATCCACACGTTTTTTGAATCCCTACGCCTTTTCCTCGATGTTGTGCGCACTCATTCTCAAGCTACGCCCACTTTCCAAAGCATTTTATTCACGTCTTCAGCACCCTGAAACAACCCCAACGATGGTATCCACACGTTTTTTGGATTCCTACGCACTTTCCTCGATGTTGTGCGCACTCATTCTCAGGCCCCGCCCACTTTCAAAAGCATTTTATTCACGTCTTAAGCACCCTGAAACAACCCAACGACGATATCCACACGTTTTTTGGATCCCTACGTTCTTTTCTCGATGTTTTGCGCACTCATTCTCAAGCTACGCCCACTTTCCAAAGCATTTTATTCACGTCTTCAGCACCTGAAACAACTCCCAACGATGGTATCCACACGTTTTTGGATTCCTACGCACTTTCCTCGATGTTGTGCACTCATTCTCAGGCCCGCCCACTTTCAAAAGCATTTTATTCACGTCTTAAGCACCCTGAAACAACCCAACGACGATATCCACACGTTTTTGGATCCCTACGTTCTTTTCCTCGATGTTGTGCGCACTCATTCTCAAGCTACGCCCACTTTCCAAAGCATTTCATTCACGTCTTCAGCACCCTGAAACAACCCCAACGACGATATCCACACGTTTTTTTGATCCCTACGTTCTTTTCTCGATGTTGTGCGCACTCATTCTCAAGCCCCTCCCACTTTCAAAATCATTTTATTCTCGTCTTCAGCACCCTGAAACAACCCTAACGATGGTATCCACACGTTTTCTGGATCCCTACGCACTTTCCTCGATGTTGTGCGCACTCATTCTCAAGCTACGCCCACTTTCCAAAGCATTTTATTCACTTCTTCAGCACCCTGAAACAACCCCAACGACGATATCCACACGTTTCTTGGATCCCTACGCACTTTCCTCGATGTTGCGCGCACTCATTCTCAAGCTACGCCCACTTTCCAAAGCATTTTATTCACGTCTTCAGCACCCTGAAACAACCCCAGCGACGATATCCACACGTTTTTTGGATCCCTACGCACTTTTCTCGATGGTGTGCGAACTCATTCTCAGGCCCCGCCCACTTTCAAAAGCATTTTATTCACGTCTTCAGCACCCTGAAACAATTCCAACGACGATATCCACACGTTTCTTGGATCCCTACGCACTTCTCTCGATGTTGTGCGCACTCATTCTCAAGCCCCGCCCACTTTCCACTCACGTCAACAAGCTTTCCACAGTGTAGTTTACTTATCTGAATCCCTACACCCCCTCCACAAAAATCTACCCACGTCTCTGACAGCCTTACGGTCGAAACTCTTTTTTGATATGTATTATTCTATTAATTCGTATTACTTTGTTAAAACACTGCAGGTAAACACAAAAACAAGTGAAAACATCGTAGAATCAACTGTAACTAGAAAGCATAAGGTGTAGCAACAGAAAAGGAAAAGCATTACATCAGCCAAACAAGATAACCTGAATACTGGAGCGAAAAAAATTGAGAGAATAGGCGTGGAGTCAAATGCGTCCTTGGTCCCTGCACAACAAACACTTTCCCTCACGTCTGCTCGCGGTCGGTCCTAAACTTGTGCGGTTCCTGCCCGCTTTGCAAAGTTGCGCGCGGTCCGAACGGAAAGAGGTCAGAATCGTGAAAACGGCAAAAGCGTTCGGAACGCTTGCCACTATTTGAAATCGTACTGACCGCGTGCTTTGCGCGCGGTCAGCCCTATTCTGTTTTTTTGCGCGCGGTCGAAACGGTTCCTGCGCGTGGTCGGCACTGAGGGCGAAAACTTCTGAGCGGTCAGTCCTATTTTCTGTCCGAGAAGGCGACGACGACGAGATTTATCAAAGAAATTATTATGTTTGCAATGAAAAATTTGAGTTCGTAAATTTATTTTGCAAGTCAAAGAAGAACAACTCACTTAAAATGTACGCAACGAAACACACACACACTATCAAGTGTGTTTTTTTGTGTACATTCAAAGTGACCTGTTTTTCTTCGACTACAAAATGTCCAAAAAAGGTACAAAAAAAGGTGGTTGAATTTAGTCAGACCAAACGTGGCACAAACACTCGCTAGTTGGAAAGAGGGTCATCCATTCTGGTTGGGTTGCGAATTTCATTCTTCGAAACCCACTCATACACGAGACAGACGAGGCGGGTTCGATCGCACAAGGTGCTTAATTTTTGCAAAACGTTAGACTTCACTTTCCTTCAAAATAAAGGTCACGAAAGTGGGATAATTGAGTCGAGAGGGGTAGATATACCCTATATAGAAACTTTCACCATCTAAGATGGATGCTGAAAGGCAAGGCACTGCACTGTTTGGCCTACACCTGCTGCAGGTGGGGTCCTACTGGTAGTCCACATTTTTTCGAGGTATGAGTCAGGAAATACAATATTCGAATCGAGCGTGGTCGATTTATTCCGTACACTCATTTTCGCCGTCTAAGATGGAGACTGAACACAGCTACAGTATGAGGGCTCACACTTCTCTCAGGTGTTGTCCCGTTTAAACTGGACATTTTTTAGAAATACCAGGTTGTTCAATAAGTTTTGTCGCTCGGTAAGAGAGGGCGTTTCTACTTGCCCAAATTTTTTTGTTGGTACACTCTTCATATGAACGTATGTGAAGTTTCATTTCAATCTGTCGATTCATTCTTTGTTTACAAGCCATTTAGTGTCGCCGTGTCACAGCAATGGAAAAAATTGAATATCGTGCAGTGATAAAGTTCTTATTTTTGGAAGGTGTAGCACCAAAAGAAATTCACGAACGAATGTTAAAAGTGTACAATGATTGTTCACCTACAACTAGAACAATAGAAAGATGGGTTGCTGAATTTAAACGTGGTCGTACATGCCTTGAAGACGATCCACATGAAGGACGTTCAAAAAGCGCATCAACACCAGAAATCATAGCCAAAATACAGGATATGGTCTTGGTGGATCGTCGTTTCACTGACAAGGGAAGTATAAGAAGCGTAGGTCTGAACGGTAGAAATCTAATGTTTTGTTGGAATTTTCACGCATTACATGGTGAAATAGTGTTGGGTACTCGCCGCGAAAGATAGGTCTGAAGGAGTTATAAGCTCCGAAAGTTGGCCGACCATCGACCTCCTCCTAGTTTATGAATTGTTAAGCGGTTGAGTCAATAGCATCGACGGCGCAAAGGGAGGAACGGGCAGTGATGGGCATGTGACCAGGGTTCTAATCTTCCCCAGAGCCTTTTTTTGCAAATTCATGGAACTTTCATACTTTGATCACAAATTGTATCACAAATTTCATCTTAACCTTTTGCTGCGCGATATAGCCATATCGACAGTGAAATAGACTCGGGTACAAGGGATTCAAAGTTTTGTTCCCCATCAAAGCTTTCCCATTGTTTTGGGGAACTTATACGATTGGAATGTATTACCCCACATATATTGAACAAATCACGAGAACCATTAAGTAACAGAAGACGGTGCGTTTGGTGCAGTCGGCTTCTGCGAACACCCGTAGTCTGACCGTCATGCCCCTCATTTTCCCATCAGGCAAGGTCCGAGAAATGCTCTTTGTCCAATTACCAGAGCAGGGTGGTCGCTTTCCATTGAAGGGTCTATTCAAGACGAAGAAACTTTACGTCGTCAGCGGAACATCCCGTATCATGACGGCGTTAACAACACTTTCATTTTTCGAGACAGTTTTCATCCAGCAAATGCCGGAGAGTGAAGTTCTCTTCCTCGACTCAAGCAGTGATTTTTCCAATCAAAGCGCGATACAGGCTCTTGTGCCGGCGGGGAAAAACTTACCGATTTTGACGAAATCGCCTGGCGTAAAAAGATTGGTTCAGCTGGCAGACATCGGGTTCTCCAGCTAACCGAAAGCACTGCTCAAGCGATTTCACTCTACTATTGCTCTTCAAAATTTTGATTTTTAGGTCGTTTAAAATAATAAATGATTTCCGGCGTGGATGATGCCTTTAAGGCCTGCTACGTTCCTATCCGTTCGCGTCCTTTCGAAACTCAAACTGATCTCGAATTCCCAGTACCGCTCGGCCCCTGTGAAGAGATAGGTTGCCAGGGGCCTATTGCGTTCATTCGCTGTCCCTATTGCGGGATTCGCTTATAATTGACGCATTATGTGCCTACTTACTTACTTTTTTACTAGACTTGGGACCGAATCGAAAAAATGTTCGAATAATATTCGAATAATTCGAATATTCGAGCATTCGAATATTCGATTCATTCGGGACTTTGAATTTTGAAGCTCATTCGAATATTCGATTTATTCGGAAATTTAAACTTTGGATTTATTCGAATATTCGATTTATTCGGAAATTTAAATTTTGGATTTATTCAAATATTCGATTTATTCGGAAATTCAAATTTTGGATTTATTCGAATATTCGATTTATTCGGAAATTTAAATTTTGGATTTATTCGAATATTCGATTCATTCGGAAATTTGAATTTTGTATTTATTCAAATATTCGATTTATTCGGAAATTCAAATTTTGGATTTATTCGAATATTCAATTTATTCAGGAATTTGAATTTTGGATTTATTCGAATATTCGATTTATTCGGGAATTTGAATTTTGGATTTATTCGAATATTCGATTTATTCGGGAATGTAAATTTCGCATTTATTCGAATATTCGATTCATTCGTGAATCAAAATTTCGGGGCTTATTTGAACATTCGGCCAATTTCGGTGCCCCACATTCGAATTAGGCCGGTAACAGGCGACTCATCTCCGCATCTACTTACGATGAAAACTAAAATGCGCCCCAAATTAAGATGTCTGAAAAATTTGAAGGTAAGAAAGCTTCTCCGATCATCTGCACAAAATTATGAATTTCGCCCACCCAGACAGTCCAATCCCCTGCCAAAAATCGGGGAGTACATCGACGGAGACGAGTTGCCCTCAACCGAATTAGACATAACCTATTTCCTTGCAAAATCAGATCGAGAGCTCCTTTATATCCTAAAATAATTGGCGATATTTCGGTGTGATATAAGACCTTTTTCAAGCCTGTAATAATCGAATACATAGCACAACTAATCAATTAGAAGGGTCGTAGTCAACTATCCAAGCACTAACCAAACTTGTCGCGATGCCAACTCTGCAAAAATATTTTTAGGATTGCCAAAAACACAGCTCGGACAAGCTCACCCTCTGCGACTCCTCGGTTCTATCAAATGAGCCAACAGTTATGGTGTGCACGGGAAGTATTACCCCAATGGATACTGTTATGTGATAAGGCGCAAAGCATCTATCATCTCATCCCTGTTGTTGATTTTGGGGAATAAACGCCTTATCTCAAAAGCTTCCAACACTTTTCTTTCCAGAGGAGATTCCAGTGAGGCGTGCAAAACTGTAACTTTCACTGAGGGAGGGCTTTCCAAAGCATGATGTTGTGTGCGATGCCGCGAAAAGCCATTGTTCGGGTATGCGTTTGATTCCATAGAGCTCGCAGATGTTCTTCAAGCCGTTTATGTAGTGGCCGCATGGTCAATCCAACGTAATTTTGCACACAGCCTTCGCATGTAATCATATACACAGTGCCACGAAGTTGGCAGATTTTCTTCTCTGTGCAATATAGACAGTTGCGTCGACCGCATTTCTCTTCGTAAAGTCTCGATGAAGTCAGAATTTGCTTCAAAGTCGGTGGTGGACGTAGAACGAGATTTACTAGTAGTCCGGAACTCTTGACGATGTTGTTCAAAACGGATACTTGTTCAAAACCTCGTTCACATATGGCAGAACCAAGAAGATTCCGTTCACCATATGGAGTGGACTCCAAGACCTAGGATCTTCTGTCGTGTATCCGTTTTCTTTCAGTACTCGAGAGATCTTATTGTTCACCTCCGGAGACTCGAATGAGCACACTTTCTGCTTTGTCTTCATGAGGTTCTTCACAACGTTCTTCTTCATGAAAAGAGGGTGTGCACTCCGAGACTGAAGCACGATGTTTTTTGACATAGGTTTCTTGTACCATAAGTGCTCCCTGATGCCATGACTGATTCGAACTTCTAAGTTGAGGAATGGTAAGTATCCATTTTCGCCAGGCTATTCGGCTGTGAACTGGATGTTCGGATCAAACGAGTTCAGGTTTTCGAGCATCACGTGTAGTGCGAAGGTAGTAGATCATACGACGAAGACGTCATCAATGTAGCGTTTGTAAAATAGGATCTCGTTGACAAGGGAGGCTCTCTCTATTTTATTAAGGTAGACAATCGCCAACAGTGGTGCGAGTCTTGATCCCATGGCGAGATCGCGTTTTTGACAATAGAACTCTCCGTTGAACTTGAAGTTGTTGCATCTTAATGTAGCTCCGAGGAGCTCTCGAACATCCTGTTCTTCTAATCCAAATATATGGATTTCGTTCTAATGTTCACGGAGAAGTTCAAGGATTGCTTCCACTGCTTCATCGTTGTTTACATTCGTAAAGAGAGCCACCGCGTCAAAACTTCCGTAACTGACGTCATCAGGAATTTCACAGGTATTCAGGGCAGATAGAAATTCTTCTACATTGGCGATATGAACAGTGACATGACGTAATAGTGGCGAAAGAAATTTATAGAACCTAAATGGTGCTTGATATTAGGGACCGATAAAGTAGACGAAGAAATGGAAGTGGTTTTGAATCTTGGACCATCGTTCGCGATCGCCACCGTAATTAATCGAGAAGTCCATAATACAGCAATGTGCGGCTTCTACAAATCCGCGTATCAGCTTTGATTTCGTGAACAGTCAAGCCCTACACTGATGGATCGATTACATTCCTTCACCGCCTCCATGCCTTTCCCGCGAACATCAATAATATCACCAGGACCAGCAAGATCACTACAACCTGGGCTAGCTAGGCTACAGCTTGATCTTAATGAAGCGTGTTCACCACAAAGGCATTGAACCTCACGGACAGGGAAATACGAGGATTGAGAAAGCTTCTTTCTTTACGTAATGAACTCCGCTACAGCGTGAGCGGCAAAGGTGGCGACTTTGTGGTTATGACGCAGGTCATGGACAAACGACTAAGCCGAAAATGCTTATCTGATACAGGAATATACGAAAAGTCTACTCAACGTAACTTTGAGAATGTATCCAATGAACTCCGGCAGACAGTGCAACGGATACTGAGCAAGATAATAGAGCCGAACACTGTGAAACGCTTCACGCTGACATCCCGGACATATCCAACATACTACGCAATGGTGAAGACTCATAAATTCACCGAGGGAACAAATTTACGTGATGTTGATGAAAATGATATCAAAACTAGACCGATAGCCTCATCTTGTGAAGGGCCGTCAGATCGTATAAGTTGGTTTCTAGTGAAACTTCTTTCGCCACTATTACGTCATGTCACTGCTCATATCGCCAATGTAACGTCGGCATGGATCCGGAAGAGACTTTGCGTTCACTGTTGCAGGTTTGCGCAAACTCGGTGCCTTATGCTATAACATAGGTGCACCGAGCTTGCGCCAACCTCCAATAGGGAACGCAAAGTCTCTTCCGGATCCACGCCGATGTTAGAAGAATTTCTATCTGCCCTGAATACCTGTGAAATTCCTGATGGCGCCAGTTACGGAAGTTTTCACGCGGTGGCTCTCTATACGATTGTAAACAACGATGAAGGAGTGAAAGCAATACTTGAACTTCTCCGTGAACATCAGAACGAAATCCATACATTTGGATTAGAAGAACAAGATGTTCGAGAGCTCTTCGGAGCTACATTAAGATGCAACACCTTCAAGTTCGACGGAAAGTTCCATTGTCGAAAACGCGGTTTCGCCATGGGATCAAGAATCGCACCACTGTTTGCGATTGTCTACCTAAAAAGGATAGAGAGAGCGTCCCTTGTCAATGAGATCCTAATTTACAAACGCTACATTGATGACGTATTCGTCGTAGGATCCATTACCTCCGCACTGCACGTAATGCTCAGGAATCTGAACTCGTTTGACCCGAACATCCAGTTCGCAGCCGAATACCCTGGCGAAAATGAATACTTACCATTCCTCAACTCAGAAGTTCGAATCAGTCATGGCATCAGGGAGCACTTATGGTACAAGAAACCTATGTCAAAAAACATAAAGCTTCACTCTCGAATTGCACACCCTCTTTTCATGAAGAAGAGCGTTGTGAAGAACCTCATGAAGACAAAGCAGAAAGTGTGCTCATTCGAGTCTCCTGAAGTGAACAATAAGATCTCTCGAGTACTGGAAGAAAACGGATACACGACAGAAGATCCTAGGTCTTGGAGTCCACTCTATATGGTGAACGGAATCTCCTTGGTTCTGCCATATGTGAACGAGGTTTTGAACAATTATCCGTTTTGAACAACATCGTCAAGAGTTCCGGACTACTAGTAAATCTCGTTATGCGTCCACCACCGACTTTGAAGCAAATTCTGACTTCATCGAGACTTTACGAAGAGAAATGCGGTCGACGCAACTGTCTATATTGCACAGAGAAGAAAATCGGCCAACTTCGTGGCACTGTGTATATGATTACATGCGAAGGCTGTGCGCGAAATTACGTTGGATTGACCATGCGGCCACTACATAAACGGCTTGACGAACATCTGCGAGCTCTAAGGAATCCCAACGCATACCCGAACAATGGCTTTTCGCGGCATCGCTTACAACATCATGCTTTGGAGAGCCCTCCCTAAGTGACAGTTGCAGTTTTGCACGCCTCACTGGAATCTCCTCTGGAAAGAAAAGTGTTGGAAGCTATTGAGATAAGGCGCTTATCCCCCGAAATCAACAACAAGGATGAGATGATAGATGCTTTGCGCCTTATCACATAACAGTATCCATTGAGGTAATCCTTACCGTGCACACCATAACTGTTGGCTCATTTGATAGAACCGGGGAGTCGCAGAGGGTGAGCTTGTCCGAGCTGTGTTTTTGGCAATCCTAAAAATATTTTTGCAGAGTTGGCATCGCGACAAGTTTGGTTAGTGCTTGGATAGTTGACTACGACCCTTCTAATTGATTAGTTGTGCTATGTATTCGATTATTACAGGCTTGAAAAAGGTCTTATATCACACCGAAATATCGCCAATTATTTTCGGATATAAAGGAGCTCTCGATACACGAGTGAATGAGACTTAGGGATAGAACAATCCTGCCATCACCTATTTCGTTTACACTCACCGTTCAACTCTTAGCCGTTTTTAATGTATCAGTTCTACGAATATCATTACCACGATTATCATTATATACTTACATACTACCTTAGACTGAGAGTATGGCACACAATACCCCCCCCCCTCCGCCATTCGGCCCCCGTCATAGTCGGACGAAGGCCGGACTGAGACAACCTTTCCCATCCCTTGGGATTCGGCGCCGTCCTACCCCGTCCCTAGTGGTCCGATGTAAACTCTGGTACCGCCGTAGTGACCTGTTGATTTCGATTATCACCAGCAGCGGAGCGGTGGGCCTCGGTGAAATATAACTAGTGATTAGGAGGTTCCGACGAAAAAGCCACCGCTCCGCGCTGTGATAATCGAAATCAACAGGTCACTACGGCGGTACCAGAGTTTATGTGTATAGATTAGGCTGACACACTCGAGCGCACGGCTTAGTTCGGCCGCAACGGGAGGGGTCCTACCTCAGTAAGCATACGCATCGAACGGGACAGCCACGGTCGATGCGTATGCTTACTGAGTGGGATCAGTCGATACAAATCGGGGGCAAGTTTCGACCTAAGTAAGCAAAGCGTTGAATACGTATCGACCGAGCTGGCTACAGCATATAGGCCGACTATGGCGCGGCCGTTATGGAAGCCTATCTTAGTGCTTGGTCGTAGGTCCAATCCCTCCCCCCCACCGGACGTCGAGGGGTTTAACCCAGGGATGCGCGGAAATTTAATTCAGTAAACAAAAAGGCGAGTTTGTCGGAAAACAGAAACAGCAGGCACAAGCTGCCAGAAAACAGAAATTTCCGCACACGCACCGTCCGACCTCTTCCATGTGACACATAACGCCTCGCGCCGTAGCCTGGGGCGGAATTCACGAAGCGCTAACCACTTTTTAAAGGCATCGTACGCGCTGAAAACGACTTACCGTTTTTTGAGTTTGAATCATTGACTGGGCCCGTCTGGGAACGTGGGTAGAGTTTGTCGGGTCATCGGCGCATCATTGGGAAGATATGGGAGATCGAATGCCTCGAATTCCACAAAAAGAGGCCGGCCTTCTGACAGCCATGTGGCCTCAAATGAGAAAAGAAGGTAGCTTATGAACAAATGATACATCAACTTCCACTCATTCACGCGATATAGCTTGTTGAGAGGCTTCTTTCTTTTTCATTTTATGCCACATGGCTATCAGAAGGCCGGCCTCTTTTAGTGGAATTCGGAGCATTCAATCCCACATTTCCTCCCAATGATGCGTCGGTGACCCAAGAAACTCTACCCACGTTCTCAGGCGGGCCCAACCAATGATTCGAACTCAAAAAACGGTGAGTGGTTTTCAGCGAGTACAATGCTTTCAACCATGGCTACCGTAACCACGGTTAAGCACATCGTGTGTGAATCGATTGGCCTCAAACCATGACTAAACCGTGGTTATCGTTTCGTGAATTCCTGCCCCGGTCGGGAAAGATTTACTTGGCAAGGAATGGCGCAGTGATCAATGTTGTGTGGTCGCTTTTCCCCTCCCCATCTTGAGATCTAGCGCAGCACCGCATGCAAACATTTTGCCGAAAAATTCTCTAGGGGCCATCGATGCATTGATATCCCCTTAAAATCACAAAGCCTCATCCACCACTAACACTGTGGCCGTTTTCTGCTTAAACGGGATCACTGAATCTGGAATTGTTCCGCTAATCTCCAAATAGTCCGCGTTTTGAAGGTAGTTCACGAAAACAGGTCTCCGAGCCCCTAAAAAAAATCGAAAGTTCCGCTGTGGTCCTGATCTCGATTTTGAAATGTCGAATATTATTCGAATATTCGAATAGGGTTCAAATATTCGAATAGTTTGGCGACTTTTCGAATGTATTCATTCATTTGGAAATTTTTGGAGGCCTTATTCGAATGTA
Source organism: Aplectana chamaeleonis (assembly GCA_029168955.1). Taxonomy (NCBI): domain Eukaryota; kingdom Metazoa; phylum Nematoda; class Chromadorea; order Rhabditida; family Cosmocercidae; genus Aplectana; species Aplectana chamaeleonis. The sequence goes on from JAPDOI010000575.1 coordinate 125,116, forward strand.
TTAATTCATTCGGAGATTTTCAAAAGGCATTATTCGAATGTATTCATTTCTTTGGAAATTTTTGAAAGGCCTTATTCGAATGTATTCATTTATTCGGGATTTTTTTAAAAGGCCCTATTCGAATGTATTCGTTCATTCGGGATTTTTCAAGCGGCCATATTCGAATGTATTCATTTATTCGGGATTTTTCAAAAGGCCTTATTCGAATGTATTCATTTATTCGGGATTTTTTAAAAGGCCTTATTCGAATGCATTCATTTATTCGGGATTTTTAAAAGGCCTTATTCGAATGTATTCATTCATTCGGGAATTTTTTTAAGGCCGTATTCGAATTATTCATTCATTCGTAAACTGGGGTCGAATGCCCATGTATACTATTTACCATTGGTGAAAGGAATGGTTATGTATTTTGCGCCCCATAAAGTGATAAGGTTGTTCACAATATGTGATGTTAATACTTCCAAATCATATAAGTTCTCTAAAATAATGGAAATCCTTGATGGGGAACAAAACCTTCTCAGGCGATTCTCGGCCCCGAGCCGCACCGAATAGGAATCGGAGCCGCCTGACAGTTCGGCTCGTTCTCCCAATCTGCGGGCTACTGCTGTTGCTGTTCGGGCCAACCGGAATATCCCGGACAGCAACAGCAGTGGCCCGGAAAGCAACAGCACTGGCCCGGACAGCAACAGGAGCCGACTCGCAGATTTGAAAAACGAGCCGAACTGTCAGGCGGCTCGGGGCCGATAATCGCATGAGTTAAATCCTTTGTACCCGAGTCTATTTCACAGTCGATATGGCTATTTCGCGCAGCAAAAGGATAAGATGACATTTGTGATATAATGTTTGATCGAAATATGAAAGTTCTGTGAATTTGCAAGAAAGCGTCTCTGGGGGAGATTCGAACCCTGGTCACACGCCCGCCACTGGCCCTTCCTCCCTTTGCGCCGTCGATGCTGTTGACTGGACCACTTAACAATTCATAGACTAGGAGGAGTTTGATGGTCGGCGAACTTTCGGAGCTTATCACTCCTTCAGACCTATCTTTCGCGGCGAGTACCCAACACTATTTCACCATGTAATGCGTGAACATTCCCACATAACATTAGATTTCTACCGTTCAGACCTACGCTTCTTATACTTCCCTTGTGAGAGAGATTTAGTAGAGGCTCTACACATCTCATTAGGCAGTGTGAGCCACATTTTAAGTGAAATTTTTGGTTTTAGAAAGCTGTGTGCCGCAATGGGTGTCGCATTCGCTAACAATGGAACAAAAACACATTCGAATGCGACTTTCTCAGTAACATTTGGAGTGTTTTAAAAAGGATAAAAGAGATTTTGTGCGTCAATTCATCACTATGGATGAGACTTGGATTTTTTTTTAGAAAAAAAATTAGGTTTTTTTAAAGGTGTATTAATGTTCAGGGAGATTATACTGAATAATCAAGTGTATTTTGAACCATAGAATTGTGTTTTTCTTATCGAACGGCAAAACTTATTGATCAACCTGGTAGGTGTCACGAGAGTAGGATATTTGAGTTCAGCGTGGACGAATTACTTGGTGCATGATGTATCTGGAGTTTGAGTAAATTTAAGAGACTAGGTTTGCAACCCTACTAAACGAGAGCCCCCAGAGGACAACATAAAACAAAATCTACTAGGTGTGGACTTCTGCTGTTTTCGGCTTGAAAGTCCATACCTAGCTACTCAGGCGATTCTCGGCCCCGAGCCGCACCGAACAGCCATCGGAGCCGCCTGACAGTTCGGCTCGTTCTCCCGATCTCCGGGCTACTGCTGTTACTGTTCGGGCGAACTGGAGCAGCCCGGACAGCAACAGCGGCGGCCCGTAAAGCAACAGCAGTGGCCCGGAAAGCAACAGAAGCCGACCCACAGATTAGGAGAACGAGCCGAACTGTCAGGCGGCTCGGGGCCGAGAATCGCCTGAGTAGTTGATTTAGGTGTGGACCTTCAGGCAACTTCATGTAATCCGTGAAGGAAAGCCTCTTCCGTGATCGATTTCACTGTTGTAGTTGTTTTAGTTGTTTCTCTTCCTTGAATTCTGTTCTTTTGGAATAAGTTGTTCCATTTTATATAAAAAAAACAGACAAATAACGCTCTTGGGAGGGGGTCTGAGAAAATCGCTCAAATTTCGCTCTTGGGGGGGGTCTGAATAAATTTAGCCTTGTCCACACAGGCACAGGCCCTGATTCGTAATCAAAAGTTTTTTTTGATCAACATTTCCTTCCGTCTCAAAGAAGAATGAACGATTATCTGTTACCAGCCTCAGGTTGGCTGCGGGCTCTACCCGCAGATTGCCTTCTTCAAGCGGGTGACACCGACCCTCTGACCCTTTCATAAGAGCTGGTATCGATACTGTGTTGGATAACGGCTGGTCGGAAAACACAGAGGTATGGTTCGTATCATATCTTTTTGAAGCCGCAGTGCTGCTATTATCTCGCTATTTTAAAAGCGAAGCGGTTGTTTCTCCTCTTCTATCGTTGTGTTTTCTACAAAATAACCACCCAATTTCTATGATAAAAACACGAGTCAAGCACCCGGTTTCCCCAATTTATGATACGGGCAATATAAAGGTGGGAAGAGACAGGGGTTGGTTCATTTATTTTTGTCGCAGTTTGACACTGAAGAGGCGAGTCAAATCTCCGTGTTGAGCCGAAAGGATCTCTTTTATGAAAAGTCGATCCATGGAGGTTGAGGATTAGAATCGATACAATCATTCAATCAACAATTCTTGCATGATGTTTTAATAACTTCCTATAGTTGTCTTTAGCCCACGATACGTTCTGAATTCCACACTTCATGACTCTGCCATCCAAAACTTTGCCATGACTTTGTTGATGATGATCTCTCAGTGTTCGCCGAGTGATTCATCATTGTCTCACTTCGGTTTGCCTAATATACTTCGTTTGCCTATGTTGACTCTTGAATTGTCAGTCGAAAAGTAGAACCTCCTCTATTTGGACCCCTTCCTCTAATTGAAACCCCCTTTTGAAAGAGGTTGAAAAATAGTACACCCGGGTGTTCAATTACACGAAATGCGGTATGCTTCTTCTCCATTATTTTTCCTCAATGAAGTATAGTACGGAGAAGCCCTTCAGTTGATTTTTTTTTCAATTTCAACTTAAATTTATTTATCTCAAAAAGTACCTTTTGTATGTTATTTGTTATGCATTATTTATTAGTTTCTTGACATCATTCATTTGTTCTTATATGTTTCGCATTATTTGTACCTCTTACTAGGGCTCGCTTTCAATGTACCGGAAGGTTTCGAAAACCGTGTTGGGAGTTGTACTTTTGCGGAAGTTCATTAACAATACGTGCTCTGAATTCCCTTGATGATTCAAAAAAAGTTTTTCATAGGCTTGCAGAAAGGTAAAGGAATTCTTGGGGTGTTAAAAAATTTCTGGGCTTTGCTCAAAACTTCTATCTGGGGGTTATTTAGGGTGCTGAACTTGAGTCTGGGGCAAGGAAAAACCTGCTGTGAGAATTTCCCTTATTACTTTGCTGTCGGTTAGCTCCCTCCGCAACCCTCCCCCGATTCGGGAGAGGTTCTCCAGCGGTATCAATTGATTACTTCAAAGTAAATTCCGTCGTCGTTCTCAATAACTTCCCACACCCCCCTCCCCCCCCCCCCAACTTTTTCGATCAACTTTTGGAGAAGTTGCCAAGGCTCTGAAATCTTTGTTTTTTCTCTCTTCACTTTTCGGTTTCAAACGAAATGAGTTTTCTTTTCGAAACATCAAGAGAGAATGAGTTGAAACATTATATAACTGTATTCACATTTTAAAGCTTGCACATGTATTTTATTTTCTAGACGGATGACCATGAAGCTGAGGTGTTCAACCTTCTGCTAGCAGATGGGAGGGATCTAAAGGTTGTCGTCAAGAGGGAAATTATCGAAGACTGCGAAGAAATCGCCGACAGCTCCTCCAATAATACCACTAGTACGACTCCTGAAGATACTCAGGCTGAAGAACATCGTGAACAAAAATCGTCTAGAGGAAGGAGAGGGCGAAAAAGGGCCACTCCTTTGGATTGCTTTACCAATGGAGATGATAGTCGTTCGCCAATCGGTGTGAGGGTAAGTCTCATGCTTTTCAAGTGGGCTTACGGACCATGTTGTAGATAGGCATCATCAATAATTTGCGAAAAGCAAGTCAGTAGCTGCTAGTTTTCTCTTTTTCTCTGCTTGCATTGATCGGTCACTATAGGAGGTCCAAATTCAATTTACCCATATACGCGTGGGAAATCTATAGCTCGACTGCCATTGTTTGTCGCTCACCGATTACCTAGGTAAATGAACTGTTTTAGAGTGGTGCTCTGCTTGTATTTCAGAATCTTACTTTACCAAGAGTTGCCTTGCCTTCCCCACGATTTTTTTACAAAATCATTTTTGATAGTTATATGTATGATCTGTTGCATCATTAATTATCTATGCTCAAACCACACTGAGTACTCCAGGGCATCCAAAATAGGTTAAAATTTTTGACAAATTAAGCTAGCCACTCAAAACTCTTGAGAAAACAAGCTTATTCGCCAGAAATCAAAACTGCTGCGCAGTAACCGTCGGAAATTGCGTAGCGGGATGAGAAGGGTATTATGGCTGTAATTGAGTTGCAGTTTCGGGTTTCTGAGTTAATGAGTTCGTTTCCTTCAGTGTTTTGAGTTACTAATGCGGTTCAAATTTTTGCCTCTCTTAGAATTCCTTGATGCAATACCAGGCTGCGACCTTAGGTGTAATGTAATACAGGGAGAGGGTCGGACCTCTCGACGTCCGGGTGGGGAAGATAGGATCTCTGGCTAAGGACCAAGATGAGTTCCCATGAGGGGAGGGTACTGAGTTACACATCGATGAATTATTTCCTAAACACACTAGAGATTTACAATAGATCTTGCAATCTTTACAGGATCCCGTAGCAAATCCTATACTAACTATCGTAAGGCTAAGTGGGTCCTGTTTAAAGGCACTGTTCGCGATAAACTTCATCCTCGAATTTTTCATGACAAACGCTTCTCTTGGCTCTCGGAAGCAGAACAGCGTCGAAAAAACGGGACGAAAAGCTACCCAGGAGCCGCAAAACGGCTTAGAAAAGTGGGCAAACCCCGCCGCTGTGGGCAAGTCCCGCCCCTCGACGTGAGCAAAGGAACACTCGAAATCGTGAGTTGAGCGATGGTTTCCGATCAAAAGCCCCGTTCTTCCCTTCATTCTGAATTTCTCTCGTTACTCATGTCAGCCCGCATACATTGGCTGCAAAAGACGGAAGTTACAAGCCTCGAACAACTCGTCCACCATTTTCCCTAGCTCAATTTTTGAGGGACCATTACTCCATTCCCAGAAGGTCTTGTACGATTCCAGAAGCATCATTGGAATCAGAATGGGACCGGTTTCAAGATAGGCAAAAAAACAGAAAAGCGATTTTTATCGCGAACAGTGCCTTTAAGGAGGTGCTACTCAGTCGGGTCCAACTATCCACTTTATGGCTCTTTGCACGAGAAACAGAAGTTCGTCGTCGACGCCATATGCAATGGCTCCAAAATAGCCTTCCCGACCTGTCGCTTGAGAACGTTCCATCCTAATGTACCAAAAAAAGTTCTCGAACTAATCGCTCAAAGAGATGGCAGGCGTAGAACTAATCCTACTGATCCGTGCATTTCACGGCAGCTCCAGAAGATCACTACACTGCTGAACGAGTACACCACTGCATGCCTTTATCTCTACTATTGAGCGTCAAACTACGAGGACAGGTACTCAGATATGAATGTGGTGGACTCGATTTGCCGCAGTCTCTTACGCGTGAGCTCAGATGTGGCCCATCTCTGACGATCAATAGTAGAGATAAAGGCATGCAGTGGTGTACTTATTCAGCAGTATAGTGCTCTTCTGGAGCTGCCGTGAAATGCACGGATCAGTGAGATCAGTTCTACGCCTGCCATCTCTTTGAGCCATTAGCTCGAGAACTTTCCTTGGTACATTAGGATAGAACGTTCTCAAGCGACAGGTCGGAAAGGCTATTCCCGACCTGTCGCTTGAGAACGTTCCACCCTAATGGGATGTACTGCATTTCACCCGCCGCCAGTGCGGCGAGGCCACCGCACGCGGCGCGGCAAGGCATCATCTGCGATATCCAAGACGTATTAGTGAGAGCGCGCTAGCGCTTGCCGGATGATTTTAAACAACTCCGCCAACGCGTAGCTAGATGCCTCACATGGAAACCGGAGATGCCCAGGGTTTCGGAGGCATCTAGTCTGATTTTGACACGAGAATTTACGTACGTTACGGAAAGTTTAGCCTCAGTTGGTGAAATTTTAGCTACAGGGCCCGCATATTCTACGTAAATTCTCGCTACGGCACCCGCATATTCTACGCTTATTCTCGTTCCAGCACTGCGTCGATCGACCCACCCAGTCTTGATCTGTACTAGAAAGGCGATCCCAGCCGCGATCGAGCGCATTGCCGTTTCTTCCCCACGGCCTGCACAGCATCCCAACGGCCAAAATTATTCCTAGCAAGGTCTTCCAGAGAGCGACACGGGGTCACCCTCCAAGACCACCCACAGAGTGTCAAGTTATCCGTGGGTTGACTGGGCCAACACTGTTCAAACCGAATCCCTGCGTTCCGCGTAGCCAACGCGGGTTGAGATGGCATTCCAACACAGGCTGTCGCTAAATCCGTAGATTCTCGCTACAAAATTATAGCGAGAATATACGGGTTTAGCGTCAAAGAGATCAATGTATCGAATTTAGCCTTCGTTTTTACGTAGAATACGCGCAGAATTTGCACCCCTGTAGCCTCGACACAAGAATATGCGGGTTTTAGCTATCGTGGCCAAAACCCGTAGTTTACCGCTACATGGAATGGGGCGGCGTTTTAGGCCGCGCCCTCGGAGGCATTTAGCTACGCGTTGGCAGAGAACCACAAGTCTTAGGAAACATCAACAACCACAAGTCTTAGGAAACAATCTTAAAGTTCAACTATTTTCAAGAAAACGGATTCGAATCCTCACTACTATGTCAATGAAATAAATATTCTACTCAGAGGTAGGCTCACTCTAGTTTTATCCCCGCTCTTGCAGTGCTGGCTTGTTCATGAGGATTTTCACATCATTATGAATTTGAACGCCATTGTGAAAAGTTGAACATAAGCATCAGTTTGATCGCTCAAAATTTCATGAATCATCTTGATCCTTTTTTAAGCATTTCTGCTTGTAAGAATGGAGTTTTTTTGTATCAGTAACCAACGAATCATGTCATGCAGTGTGGAAAATTGACAATTCTGTAGCTCGTCAAAGTTTTTTTTTAATTTGTCTACTTTTTGTGTTTTCTTTCGGCCGTTTCTGACGAGAGAAGAAGTGCTATTTGTCTCAATAACAATTGGTTTTGCTCTGGTAATATATTTCGAATGGCTTTACGTTAGATTTAAAATTAACAGGACAGTTGTAGAACGCTTGAAAAAAACCAAAACTAAAATGAGGCTCGATGATATTCGTCTGAAGACAGATACGGAACGAATATTTTCGATTTTCCGGTTTCAAGCACAACCAATTAGAGGGAGGCGAGTTGCTGAGTCACGCTCGCGACAATCAGGCCCGAGGAAGAACGGAACATCGTAACCTGGGAGCGTCTCGAAAATCGAACGAGTTCCAAAAAAAATCGATAAATCAGACCTCAAGCGAACGAAAATTGAAAGAATTCCGTCCGACGAAATTTCGAGCGGACGAAATTTGAAAAAAAAATCGTTTGACGAAGTTTCGAACGAATGAAACTCGAAAATTTTCGTCCCACAAAATTTCGTCCCACAAAATTTCGAACGAACGAAATAGCTTGAAAAAAGCTTTCAAATTTTTTTCTTGAAATTTCAGTTTGTGTACAACTATATTAGCGATGTTGCGCTCCCGGCTTGAGAAGTTCTCCCAACAAACTCAGCTGGGACCTATTTTGATTCATGAATCCTACTCCTGCTGAACAAATTTGTTTATGTTTTTAGCGCTTTCCTCTATCATTACCTCCATTTGGTGAGCGCTTTGTTGCAGAATCTTCTGAACAGTATCAGCTTCATTTATCAGCGGCGGCTAATCAGTCCATCACGCGACTTTTGCTCAAAAACTGCTGAAGCATCTCGAACGCGAGCTGTCCAAGTGTTTCACTGGAGTACAAGCACCTTCGAAGCTCCTAAACACCGGAATCGATCGTGTGTTAAGGTATTGAATATCTCGAAAGCGCGCGCTTGTTTTAGCGCAAACGCGCTTTGAGGGACAGTATCAAGTATCATGCTGACGCGCGCTAGTTTTGGCGCGAGCGCGCTATGGCTAACTTGACGGCCAGCGAAAACGCGCCATCGTGGCGATGTTCGCTATCAAGTGTCCGTCAACCGCGTTACCGGAGGCGTCGAATCGCCTCTGAAATCGCGCTACTGCTAGCGCTCTACATTTAGTGCGCTAGCAGTGGCGTGGGAACGAATGTTCATCATTTTCCGAATCGAGGAATCATTTCCATCGTTCCAAAAGCTTATTGCCTTTTTGTCTGCACTAGTAAAGATTGGCAGTGCTATCCCGATTCCCATTTTTGGCAAGTTTTCAAGTATTTCGCTATACTGGCTCGAGTGTAGTGATTTTTCAAATATAATTAATAAAACAAAAGTGAACAATCGGTTCTCATTGACGATATTATTCAAATCTTGGCTCATGACTTGATTTTTTAATGGATTAGTTTGACAAGTCAGTTAAGCAAAAGGTCTTTCGTTTGTTACGTTTCAACTTGTTTCTCCTTTCCGAGATTAGTGCCTTATAGATTTACGTGGTTTCCCGGCTTTTGTCATCAGAGGTCCAAATCAATTCGTGCTGAAATTACTTTGAAAATGCGGCGTGATATGGAGCAAACAAGGCGAAAAAATAGGAGTTCAACCGAAATCTGAGAAGTCACTGATTAGGGTTGAGGAACTGAATGCTTCGCCATTACGAACTTAATAAGCAGCAAATACTGCGAGAAAAAAGTTAGGCACATGGAATGTTTCTAGGCTGAATTATATTGTTAACAATGGGTAATTCTTCATTTTCTCAAGCGTTGAATCCCACATTTATTAGGGGTGCCTGATCTGGGAGAAATTGCCAGGAATTCATCCAGTATTCTCCGCGAACCTGGATTCTACCGAGAATTCAGCGCGAAAATATTGCGAGTCGAAAAATCACCGCGATAATGACGCAATACAAGGCGGTGCAAAATTACATGTCCACCCTAATTTTCGCATTCAAAAAATCAAGCCCTGAACTTCGCACTACGAGAACAGCACCAATGGCTTCAGGAGTGCTGAAAAACATTGTAAACAGTGTTTCAGAACAATCGGTTTCTTGGTTAAGAAGTACTGCTTGTTTTGGATGAAAGTGTCCTCATCAAGCTGTGCAAAATTATAGGTCCACCCCAAACTTTCCTACTTCCACGAATTTACCCGTCTCAAGTCAGGTATGAGTTCGTCACCTGGTGACATACAGGCATTTTCTACATTTGTTCCAAGTGATGCCGAGGGGGATGAAGCTGAACGTCCACATGAAGCAGCTATCACGAACAGAAGGATTTCGTCGCAACTGGGAGGATAGCACAACTGTATCAACTTGAAGGAATCAGTGCAGTACAACAAGAAGACAGGAGCTAGTTGACCGAGAAAGCTCTCGAGGCGGGTGGACATGCATATTGCTCGTGAATCATCCAACAGCATGCAGTCCGCGCAAGACATCTGAGGGAGTTTGGATCTTTCGGTCTCGAAATGGGCAATACTCCGATCTCTTCACCGCTGTCCGCACATCATCCGTGCAGTTATGAGACCTGCACGCCACCTAACATCCTTTTACAAGTCGGCGAGGCTGCGTTTTGCTCGTACCAACATGGCCACAAAATGGAAGGAGGTAGTTCGCCTCAGCTTCGGTCGGAAAGTTTGAAAACTTTTGCTTCTGCATTCCAGGTCGTATTTTCTGACAAAAAAAAAGGAATTTGGATGGCCAAGATGGTAGAACCCGCTACTGGAGGGATGTATGGAAAGATAAACGGTTATCCTTGAAGCGCAACTCTGGAGGCGGAAGTCTGATGGTCTGGGCTGCTTTTTCTGGTCACGGACGTGTTGCACTTGTCATAGTTTCCTGTAGTATGAACAGCCTGGATTATCAAAAGGTGCTTCATGACCATCTACTGCCATATCTCAGGAGACATCGACGACTGGATCTTGTTTTGCAACATGACAACGCATCAATCCACGCGCCGCAATGAGCATCTGCATTTCTAGAAGCGCACAACTTGACCGTTTCGGAATGGCCCGCATATTCTCCCGATCTTAATCCGATGGAGAACTACTAGTAGGTCATTCTTGTGGGAAAGGTGTACCAGTTTGTTCAATAATAAAAACAAAATTTCATGGTTAAAAATACACTTTATTATTCAGTATAATCTCCCTAAACAATAATACACTTGTTCCAACGATCCTCCAAACTTTGGATCCCTTCCCTGAAGTGAGAATCCGGAAGGTCTGCAAAATACGCTTCAGCAGCCTTTTGACGAAAAACGCTTGCCACGCATAAATTTTTTGAGTTCTGGAAACAAATGGTAGTCGCTGGGGGCCAGATCTGGTGAATACGGTGGATGCTCGAACAATTCGAACTTTATTTCATGGATTTAAGCCATTGTCAAAATGCTTTTGTGGCACGGTGCATTGCCCTAATCAAAAAAATGTTCTTCTGCAAACCTGGTTTTTTTTCACGAATTTTTTCCTCCAACTGGTCCAAAAGGTTGCAATAATATTTGGAATTAATTGTTTTACCAGTTTGCAAGTAATCCACAAACAAAATTTCTTTCGAATCCCAAAAAAACTGATGTCATGACCTTCTTGGCCGATTTCCTGACACGAGCTCGTTTCGAAGCCGAACAACCAGGTTCAGACCACTCTTTAGCCTCTTGTTTTGATTCAGGATCATGGTGGTAGGCAAAAGCCTCGTCCATAGTGATGAATCGACGCATAAAATCCACTTTATCCTTTTTAAAACGCTTCAAAAGTTGCTGAGAAAGTCGCATTCGAATGTGTTTTTGTTCCATAGTTAGCGAATGATGCACCCATTGTGCACGCAGCTTTCTAAAACCCAAAATTTCACTTTAAAAAAGGCTCACGCTGCCTAATGAGATGTGTAGAGCCTCTACAAAATCTCTCTCAGTCAATCGACGATCTTCCAGAACCATATCCTGTGTTTTCGCTATGATTTCTGGCGTTGATGCGCTTTTTGGACGTCCTTCATGTGGATCGTCTTCAAGGTTTGTACGACCAAGTTTAAATTCAGCAACCCATCTTTCTACTATTCTAATTGTAGGTGAACAATCATTGTACACTTTTAACATTCGTTCGTGAATTTTTTTTGGTGCTACACCTTCTAATAATAAGAATTTTATCACTGCACGATATTCAATTTTTCCTAGTATTTGAGCTAGTAAATTTGAGCTAGTGAGTTTGGAGAATTTGAGAGAGAGTGAATTTGGGCTAGTAGCAACGCCCTCTCTTATCGAACGACAAAACTTATTGAACAACCTGGTATAAGAATAGCACCACCTTTTCCTCGATTTCTGATCTCAAGGTTGCCATTCTAGATGCATGGGCGAGTGTAGAACAAACAGTGATTTATAATCTTGTTAAAAGTATGCCTAAGAGGATTTTTGAGTTTGTGTAAATAAAGGAGGCGTAATTGACTATTAGATGTGTTTTATTTGCTGGATTAACTTTGGATAAATAATTATTTTCTCAGGTGGACCTATAATTTTTCATCGTTAAGGAGAACGCTTTTTGCCAAAACAAGCAGTACTTCTTAACCAAGAAACCGATTGTTCAGGAACACTGTCTACAAGGGTTTTCAGCCCTCCTGAATTCACTGGTACTGTTCTCGTAATGCGACGTCTGGGGCTTGGCCTCTTGAATGCGAAAATTCGGGTGGACCTATAATTTTGCACTGTATTACCGAGATACCATGATAACACACCTATCATTGCAATGAATAGCGCCCTAGTGCAGCAGCGGAGACGGCTTAGTCGATAACGCGGCGAACTACAAAGCGATGGATTGGTAAGGGTCGATGGTTCGAATCTTGGGATGCCAAGGCAAGCATCACGATAGATGCGCGGTAGAATCCCGGCATTGGTGCATTTTTGCCTGGTCGAGACAGCAAGATCTCGACAGAATTGATGCAATGCCTTCGTTCTAATACCAGATCTACTGGGAATCTGTCGCTTCGGCTCCTGTACTGCAGCGAGGCGCCAGGTTCATGACAGCTTTATGGGAGAATCCGGGCGACTATTTCCAGAGTGTGAGCTCACATAAAAATTTTTACTCACACGACTTATTCTGTCAGAACCCATAAGTCCTCTCGCACGTTCTACAAGTAAAAACTTGCCTGTACGTCCTCTTAGTTTCACACACCTCTCACACCGCTATGTACACTCACACAACGCGTTTCTGTTCAAATGCGTCTGTTTAAGCTATAGTGCGTTTCATAATTGTAGGACACCCTCAAATTTCCCTAAAACACTTCTCCCGTTATCGGTGGAGCTTTTCTGGAAAATCTATTGTAATCAGCATTAGAAATAACCCTTATAGTCATATTTCCAGATCACACGAGCATCTCATTTTTTTTAAAACACAACTTTTCGTTTTTTGGGTTGTTTCATAATTGTAGGACGCCTTGGGTATTCCGCATTTTTCTTGTTAATACGAGCGAAATAACGACAGTTTTATAGCGAATGCATTGTTTTCCACTGTTTTATATCTCATTGAGGTGATTGAAGACCTTTCTTGGAAGTTTTAAGAGGACTGTCGTGTTGCTTTGTTCGCAGCCCTCTAGCACATCACGTTTCCGATCTTCCATGACCTCCATTTGCTGGCGGCTCGACGTGTCAGGGCGAACTAGACTCAGGTAGCAATCGGGATATCTGACGAGATCCATTGGTCATGGCTTAAAGCGAATTCTCTATGAAGCGTACGCGGCCCAGGTCCAGACTCACGCAGAATTCTGGATTTAGCATCCTTGCATAACCATCAGACGGTAACGTTGTGCAGCACAGCATCGGATAAACATCGAAAAGGAAGGTGTCTTTGTTTAGAGAGATTCACGGGCTGACTCGGTTCAACTTGGCTCAGGAGAACAAGACAACCGGTTCGTGTAAGTTGAGCTGCCTGATTGGTGTTGTAATGGCGGATGTTTTTTGGGAAGGAAAGGCCGCTGAATCCTTTCTAGATAATGTGTTTGAGCCAGAATATAATGCTCTGAATGGAACATCGTTAGTGTCGCTGATGTACATCAAAGCTTTCTGTGAGGCGTGAGAGCGTGAGCCAGCCCTCGACTCTACTCGAATAGTTTGTATTAAGTGCCACAAAGTGCTGGCGTAGTGTATTTCACCATTTTCGAGTGGAATGCAACGGCGAATCTGTGTAAGCACGAGAGGCAAGGCGAGGGTTCAAGCGAATCAGTCCTGAAAGACGTTCTCGGGCAGACAAAGGTTGGCTGTGTTGAAAGCGCCAGCATGTAGTTCTAACCAAAACTCCCAGGAATACCTTGAAGATACACTGAGACGTTGAATCTACGCTGGCTATAGCCAGGTTTAGACTCTGGAAGTGGACAAGCGTGTTGTGCTAGACCACGACCGAACCAACCTAACAGTACTTCAAAAACTCCCAAGAAAGATCTAATAACATCTGTATATGATAATCGAGCATGGCGATGGTCATATTTCCTCTAAATGTGTTGCTATTCCGCTGGTATGAACAAGAAACCTGCGGATTACCTAAGGTGTCCTGTAATTATGAAACAATCCAAAAAATGAAGTAGTGTTCTAAAAAAAAATGCAGTGCTCATGGAATCTGGAAAGGTGACTATAATGGTTAATTCTCATGCTAATCACAGCAGTTTTGACAGCAGAGCTCCTTCATTAACGGGAGAAGTGTTTCAGTGAAATTTGAGGGTGTCCTATAATTATGGAACGCACTGTATTTCATCAGACGAACGGACGTCGTAAGCTGTCCATATGTAGTATAAAAATCCTATTTAGTGTTATATTGAAAATTTTGTGTTGATCTATTGCACAAAGCACTACACACAATTGACTGTGATATACAGATGTTTGAAAATCCTGGAATGAAAAACAGTATAAATAGTAACATTATTCGTGTTTGCTCGTACAGTCGATGAAGTAAAAGCTGTTGAAGCAATCGAAGTGATGCACTGAATTGAAAAAGTGGTAAAAAAATGCTTGTATCTGAAAAAGAACGCTAGCGCTAGCGCGGTTGGCAACTACTTGATAACAAACGGCTCCATCATAGCGCCCTTGGCCTAGACCAAGCGCTATCGCGCTAGTCATAGCACATTTGGGCTAGCTCTAACGCGAATGAGCTAGCCAACGAATGCATTTCGCTCTGACTAGCCATAGGGCTTTTGCGCCAGCTGTGGCGCGCGCATGGCCAATACCTAATTGAAGCAGCGCTGAACAGTCCTGGTAGCGCGTTTGCGCTTGAACTGGGCCGCGTTTTCGAGATACTTAATGCCGCCCCTGCTGATGGGTAGACTGGTCTGGTTGGTGTATGTATGAGGCTCAGGTGGCGGCAAGTGCTGAATTGTTTGATAGAGTCGGGGTGGAATCTGAAGCAGTGCGGGGGCGGCAAGGGTTTATGTAGCGCGTTGGGTGGTCTGATTGGCGGGTTTGGTGCATCTAGATCAAGGCCCCGCTCACCTTATGGTCGGTTGAGGGCGCAACCGATGTGATTTTCCATCACAACAAATTTGAAAAACCAGACGGAAAAAATTCACTACTATTTCGATCAGTTTATGCCATGAATACTCCCAAAAAACACTTGGACTCTCAAAAAATTATATTTCTATTTTTAGAGAAAATCACACGCTTGTCACATTGGTATTTCTGAAATCGCTTAAAGGCAGTGGTCGCGATAAAATATGCTTGTCTTATTTTCCTTTCTAAACCCTTCTGTGGGTTCGGAGTAGTAGGACCTACATATAAGAAAAAAAAAATCGCGAAAAACCGCTGTTCCGGGCCAAATTTAAAGCCTGAGCTTTCTTGTCTTTTGATGGTGGACGAGCCCACTCCACATCATCGGCATCGGTGATTACTAGTATCAAGAACATCAGCTGGCTTGAAATTGAATTTTAATCAATGAACCTTCGAATTTATGTACACATCTAGTCAAAAACATTGACTGAAGTGCTTGCTTTTATTGTTCAACTGTTTTTATTAGATAAATTTGCATTTATTTCTTCCTCTGAATGTCAATGATTTTTGACTGCTCGTCATGAGACTGTGATCTTTTTGGGCTGCGCTCTGCACGTGTGCACAAACTGGCATATTTGGGCCCTAGAAACTCTGATTCTAGCCCGTTTCTCACCGCGCTACCTTCATAGTTTTCCAGCTATTTTCGATCTAGGCCGATTTTTGTTTTTTTTTAATTACGTTTTCCATCGTGACCACTGCCTTTAAGGCCCACTACAAACGGGGTTATAGCTCCTCAAAAATGTCTTTATTTTGGCGGCTAAAATGTGCTGGACGAGTTATGTCAGGCCTGTACTTCTCTTCAACCGCAGCCAATGTCTGAGAGAGAACCAGAATGAGCAGGCTGGCCGGCGAGGGAGTGAAGAACGACGACGCGGTCGAAACTCGCCCGTTCATCTAGCTGCGATTGACTTCGAAAATCAGGAAAGTGGTGTGCCTGTGGTGGTGATTGAAGGGGGTCGGGTCCGTGGTGGTTGCTCGTATCTCGCTTATTTGAAGGAATTGAGATCTTGCACTTGACGAGCGTTATACAGGAGGGGCCCTCCACATAATTTAATGAAAATGACAAAATTCATATCTGAGGGTATGCTGTGCTTTTCCCATCCGTTCAAATGTCGGAGTCGCACTATTATTGAAGAATAAAGACCTAAAGTTGAGGCTAGGATTTTTGAGCGGGGTTTTTGAAGCACCTCGTCTGGTAGCCAATGTTCTCACCCTGACAATACACCAGGGCTGTGCGAAAATCTGATTTAAGGGTTTCAGAAACGGAAGAAAAATGGCGAAAAAACGCTCGAAACGGGAGCGGAAGGGACCAAAAATTTATGGGTTGCCCCATTCTCACGTTTCTTTGGTATCACCATGAGGCATTCCTTGGATTCGAATCTTCGGTCATGAAAATCCGATAAGGCAGTTTTCAAAATTACTCGGTATATGTAACTTCCCCTTTGAGGTAGGGTACAGCTGCCCCCCCCCCCAGAAAGGAGTTCAGGCTGTACCAGGTGTAGATGAAAGCGGGAGGCCGCGTTGCGCCTTCAAGGCTGATCAGAAGTCAATCTTCAGGTTCTCACCGACGACTTCAGATTCTATTTTGAACCTTGATTGTCCATTGAAAGGAATAATTACCTCATGGTTAAATACAAAAAAATGAAAGAAAACTCGGCGAGAAAGGGAAATTCACTAGTGATCTGCCTCAAACGCACAGTGCCGCTGCCAGTGGTTACCTCCATCTGTCTCTGCCCAGACTTCTCCCTGGAGGGCAGACTGTACTTTCAAAAATCGTGTGGCGATCAGGGTTCGACGTGAGGTGTGATGTATCACAGAGGGGGGGGGATGGTCGGACCCGTTCACATCCGGTGGGATGGGGGTCGGACCCTCGGTCAACCAAGTATCAAGATGGACTTCAATCAGGACGGGGAATTGAGAGCCATACCGTTAGTATAAAAAATGACGGCAAACAGAGACGGCAAAATGAGATCACACTAAGAGGTCAAAGTAAAACTGGAGGTCATACTGAGAGAGCAAAATGAGATAGGAGATCAAATATGAACTGAATAGTGAGAAACAACTGCGAAAAACAAATGTGGTAAGATACGAAATGGAAATGAACCACTAAGGCAGGAACACACAAGAAGAGCTTACAATTCGCTGCTGATAAAGCATGCAAAACAATAGACGACAGTAGCATGGCCATGATTCCGACATGGAGGAGTCTTGGCCAGGAAAGGTGTTTCGCCAAAGCACTCGTGAATGACTTCTTTGACTTCATCGGTTGGCTTTCGCCTGACGCGGTCATTCCGCATCTTCACCGAGGTGTGCCGTCCTAGTAGTCAGCCGTGTCCATTTTTCACGGTCTTCAGCCACAATTTGAACACATTCCATCCAGCTGTCACTATTCCATTTCCTGCGAAACGAAACATCGCGCCTGAACTGTCTTTCGATGCCGAGTGACTTTAAATCCTCTTTAACCACATCCGTCCAGAACTTTCGCCTACGCCCAGGTGGCCGTTTCCAGACAGGATTTGGAAGCATTTTTAAAGCGTGTTGTACGAGACGATCCGGCGTTCTTTCTTAGTATATGCCCGAGCAGTCGAAGTCGACTTTCCATTGCTGCTTGAGATGGCGTTAGGAGATGCTGGCACCTCCCTCGTGTCAAGCGTTGATGTACTGCGTCGATTTCGTTGTAAAGTTCTTCGTTATGGCATACAAGCGGCCAGAAATATCCAAGCAAACGCCTAAAAGCTTCCCTCTCCGTGCAATCCAACCTTTCCATCTGCGTTTTCGGTGCTGCCACGTCTCCGATCCGTACATCATGATAGGGCGAATAGCGGATAGGTAGACGCGCAACTTGACTTCCTTCGCGATGGTGGTAGACCACAAACACTTGGTTAGAGAATTGAATGCAGACGTAGCTTTCGCACATCGTTGTCGAATATCCGCTGCATAACTACCATCGTTCTTCAGCAAACAGCCCAAATAACAGAAATCGTCCACCAGTTCGATACGTTGTCCGTCCACACAAACTCCAGTTGAAGGCCTCTGAGAGACCCACATCTGCTTGCATTTGTCGGGACGAAGACGAAGTCCATAGGCTGCGGCATACTTCGAAACCAGGTTCACAATCCTTTGCAGTTTTGCGTTGTTTTCAGCGAATAACACAATGTCGTCGGCGTACTCCAGGTCGACAAGGGAGCGTCCTGATGGTGTTAGGATCACATCCGCAGGAAACTGTTCTGCCACTCTACGCATGATGTCATCAACGGCGAAGTTGAAAAGAAAAGGTCCTGCAACGGCTCCTTGCCTTACTCCTGTTTTCACCTCGAAAGCTGACGTAAATCCGACAGGTGTACGAACTGCTGCTGTTGTTCCTTTATTCATGTCCTCGATTAACCGAACATACTTTTCCGGGACTCCATCTGCTCGCAGAGCATTGAGGAAAATCGATCACGATGAGGAGAGTCGAACGCGGCTTCAAAGTCCAAAAAAGCAAGCTGTAATGGCTTCGAAAACCGCTGCCACGATTCAATTACTCTTCTCACGACGAACACTTGGTCGATGGTCGATCTTCCAGGTCGAAAACCGGCTTGCTCATCTCTGGTCGTTCCTTCACGATGTTTGATAAGTCGCTCGAGAATGATACGTTCCAAAACCTTGTACATGACACGAAGTAGAGAGATTCCTCTGTAGTTCTTAGGATCCGTGACGGATAGCTTCTTGTGAAGAGGTACGATGATCCTTACAGCTATTGCACAGCCTCCCACTCTCCTATCGTCAGCGTTACCGCAGTAGATGGTGTACTCTCCGACGCTGATGACGGGTCTATCCTTGAGGCGGGTTTCCTGCAAAGCAGCAAACGGTGCATGGAAATAGCTCAGAAGTCTGGATAGCGCAGTTTTTTGGATATCACTCGACAGCGATCGACAGTTCAGGGTGGCGAAATTGTGGCTTGTGGCCAAAGACTCCATGACTCCCTAGGTACGGATCCTAAGGTGTTATGGACCAGAGGCCTTAGTGTGCCGGACGGCGACACCTTTATGCAATGTGCGGGATACTTTCGCGATATAGTTGTGCACGCTATATCGCTCGAACGTTCCCTGTGTACACTCAAACGTCTGCTGGGTTCAGTAGAAGCAGGGGCACCAACGAGCAGGTACCAACAGACTTGTATACACACCCCCAACTCGTGAATATGTCAGCAGTAGTGGTGTTGAGTATTCGCTGTCATCGAGGTCATTACAAGCGGACTATCCTGTCAACGAAATGACACAGATGTTCTGGAATTTCGTAATCTAAGATGCATTTTTAGGCGATTTAGGATTCACAGGTTCGATCCCGCTAAAGGTAAAAAATTTCGCAATTCTGAGAAATAGTGAATAGTTGACTGTTTGAGAAGAGCATTGTTCACTGTTATATCTCTTGCAATTTACTCCACGAAATTGACTCGTGTCCAAGATGCGATATCGCCTGAAGCATAGGATTTTTATGCCCTGAGGGCACATAGGTGCGGTTGCGGGCGCGGAACCCACATTTTGAATACGAATGTCCGCATGTGAAAACGCACCCAAAATTTCATGAACGCAGCTTCAAGCCCAAGAGCGCTACATAAGGCGGGTGGAGCCTGTTTTCATTCCCCTAGGGCACATTGGTGCGGTTTCAGGCATGAAAATCACATTTAGTAATTGATTATCCGGACGTGAAAACGCATCCAAAATTTCCTGACCACAGCTTTAAGCCGAACAGAGTTACTTAGGGAGGGCGGAGCCTGTTTTCATGCCCTGAGGGCACATAGGTGCGGTTTGGGGCATGAAAACCGTATTTCCTGAAAATTTCCTGATGGGTACCCTTGCCTTGCCGCGAAGCTTGGTAAAACGCCTGTAATTTGTTTCAGAGTGGTTTCTTTTTTTTTTTCAGAGAAGCTGTGAAGAGCATACTCGGATTCTACGTCCAAAATGGTTCCAGAAAAGTATATTTAATCCAGAATGGCCACGCTGACTAGAAGTAGTTCTCCTGTAAGATGCATTTTCAAAAGAGTGGTTCTGTTCTACTCAAAGTTTTGGAATTCATAATGAAACACTTGTCTTGAGTCTTCGAGCCATGCGCTAAAGTATTAGGTTGCTTCAAGGGATTTTGTAGTTTAGGTAAACCCACTTCTTTTTATAATAATTCATTTTGTTGGAAAAAAGGTTGGTCATTAATCGAGGAACAAGTTCACGAGGTTTAATTTTTTTCCGAATTTTTTTTTCAGCGTCATATATCAAAGCAAGTCCCCCAAAGTGTTTCACCGAATTGAGGACGGTTTTTCTATGGCATATGTGAGAAGTAGGGTAAGGGTATTCTTGAAATTCTAGCAATTGTTGAAACTTTGGAATTTACATAGTTTCCAACATTGATGTGAACCGTTCTCCGTTTATATCACGTTACCCCTGCGATATAAGAAAAGAGGTGTAAAAAACAAGAGGCACTGTTAAAACTCAAAACAAGTAAGGTGAACACAGAGAAATGTCATTACTATTAGCCATAATGTAGTAATGATCTCACGGTATTCGAACCATCATTCAATTGCTTCGTAATCCAACCGGGTGAGATATGGTGTGATGCCAGCTCACCCCATTTATCTCATTGCAATGAACGGTGGTTTGCATGCAACCAGCATTGTTCAGGGGATCAACGGACAAGTTATAGTTGTACACAAACGAAATTTTCGAAAATTTTTCGAAAGATTTTTCGAAATTTTTTCCGTTCGTTTTCGTTCGTTCGAAAATTCGCCCCACGAATTTTTTTCAAATTTCGTTCGTCCGAAATTTTTCGAACTTCATTGGAAATCCGATTTTTTCGAAATTCGTTCGTTCGGAATACTTTCGAACAAATTTCGAAAAAAATTTCGAAATTTCTGACAAATTAATTTTTGACGAATTTCGAAAAAAACGAAATTTCGATTAGTTTAATATTTCGTTCGTTCGACATTTTTTTCGAAATTGTTCAACTATAGGACAAGTCATAACTTAACAACCTAGCTAGATTTCTTCTTCAAACTTCTAGGAGAATCTTTTCAGATGATTTCAAGGCCACTGTATAGGCCACATTTGTACTACATCCTCCCAATCCTGCGTTCTGGTTTTTTCTTTTTTTTTGGTAGTTTTTGATGTACCCGTGAGGACTGAGTGAAATCTTGAAATTTCAAATTGTTTCTTTCTAACTCCTCTACAACCTCCAAAAGAACTCCATCTTGAGTTCAAAGTGGTCCCTTGTTAGGTGTGTGTCCACACCGGATTTCAGAGAAGGACGCATACCAGGACAATTCACTTCAAAGGCATTCCAGTCAGATAATAACACCGGTCGGACCGACGTCGCTGAAAGGCTTTTCCGGGCTGATCACGGGTGTATGCGGAGTTCTTCGGTCGGATCGCGGGCAGCATTAAAGGCACAGGACACCCAAAAAATTAATTCTCAGGTTTTATGCTTGTCTTGGAGAGAGTCACACGCTGATCACAGTGGTATCTCTGAAATCGTTCAAGACCTCCTTTGAACAGAGTTATGGCTCTTCAAAGATGCCTTGATTTTGAGGGTGAAAAATTGGTGGACGAGTTGTCTCAGGCCTGTACTTCTCTTCATTCGCAATCGTCGCGTGTGAGAAAGCCAGGCTAAGGAGACAGTCCGGTATTGGACTGAAGAACGACGACTTGTTGAAATTCATCTATCCATCGATCTGCTATGGAGTTCGAAGATCTGTTAGGGGGTCGGGCCTGTAGTGGTGAGCGAAGGGGGTCGGTCCTGTGGTGGTCGCTTATACCTAGCTTATTTGGAGGAAATGAGATCTGGAATTTGGCACGTGTTATACAGGAGAGGTGTTCTACAAAATTACATAAAAATCTCAAAATTCGTATCTGAGGGTGTACTGTGCCTTTAAAGCGTTGTCTCCACGCCGCGTTCATCCTAGGACGATGGCGGTCGGATCGCGTGGTGGGTGTTGTTCGGCCCACCATGCGCCCGCGATCCGACCGGTGTTACTGTGTGAGCAGCAGTGTAGAGAAACTGCTCAGGCATACACCGGTCTGATAATGTTTTAGGCATACTCATGTAGATTGTGGGATAATACACCGAACCCTCAAGCAATTCTTCGAACGTGTGCTATTTGTTATGACTGCTGATGCTGTTGGCGCATGACAGTTATCCATCAGACATATTTTTCAATTGAAGGTTGCTCAAAAAAAAAGTTGAATCTTATGTAAAATCTCTTATGGTGTCTACCAAACACTCCTTATTGATCTTTTCAAATTTCTCAGTTCTCTGCCCATTTCGCCGATTTTTTTTTGTTTTCTGGCGAACTGGATTTTCTTCCGATTCCGAGAAGAATCCACACATCCTCACTCAGGAGAGAAAAAGGGACGTCCTCATTTGAAGACATCCCCGTGTTCTCAACCCCTCCCCTCTACTATGATGAACGCTGAATGTATACCCGCAATGAATATCAAGTGCGTTTTCTTGGAGGCGCTTCGCATTTCGCAATTCGTAGGAGATTAGCTGCCTTTTGACCCCTGAGAGGCCGCTTATCCACACTGCTCACCCACAACATGAACTCGATTTTTTGTAAAAAAGAGATTCCTTTTCATTGTAGCTGAAATACCCGCACAAAAAAAAACTCACATTACTGGTGGGCGGACATTATACTGGTACGTTTACAACGAAAATCCGGATTTCAAAACCCACTGAATTGTTTGGCCGTGGGGCGCACGGTCTTAGGTTACCTCTCTACGGGTGACAGAGAGGTTGGGAAGCGTCTGCGCTCGAGGTCATAACTATGCTTCAGCTCCTGGACAGGCCGATATCAAATGCAGCAAGTTTTGGGGATTTTTAATCAATCAATTGGTATTGGGCTAGGGCAACATGGTGAAAAACTGCCACCTGAAGCACCAGGGCACGTGGTACTATGGGAGCATCTCCTTTCGTTCTGCTGTGGGGGCAGCCTTTACTTTTTCTCCAATCCAAGAGAAGTTCTTCGAATGTTCTTGCTGGAGTTCTCTGCTTTTTCCAACGAATTCGCTCCCAATTATGTGAGAAGACACAGAGGTCAGACCTCGATAAATTATTCTAAGACGTGTGTAAAGTTCGCGAGTATACTAATATACAACAAGCAGTCTTCATTTAGGTCGGGATCATACCTGCCGCGACTAGCGGCAGCGACAGGGCGTATCAGGCATATCGATTTCCGGTTAATATTGATGGTAAACATTGCGTCGCGTCGCTCGTCGCTGGAAGTATGATCTCAGCCCTTAGCCTGCCGTCTTTCGTGAATAATTTATTTCTACTGTCGAACTTATGACACCCTGAGGGTTTTAGAATGTGTTCGCTATTGAGGACCTGTCTATCCTTCTTGTCTTGACCTTTTTTTTCAGAAAAGGAGGTATCGTAAAGTTCCGGCTCGTTATAGGGATCAGACCGATTTACCCGCTTTTCTCCACGAGCATGTTGGTTAAAGGGAATCCCATTCTTTTGGCTATGTGGCTGTAGTATGTTTATCTTTAAGGTTCTAGAAAGCCATGATTCTTCTGGATATTACGCTCCATCAACAGCGGTGTCTATGAAAAGGGCGATTTCGCATTACAGTACTGAGGAATCAATCATGAAAGATGTTAGGAAGGTGTGTGACTTTTTACCGAGCTGTTCTTTTATTCTGAACATTTCAAGCCACCATTTGGTAAATACTTCAGGTCCTGAATCGCCTATTTTCTGACGTTGCTGATCTGACTTCTCGTGAGGTTAGGAGGTTTCAAGGGTCATCATCTCCTCCTAATCTTTGTGAAAGGGCAATGTATAGCATTCACGTTTTTTAGGAGGACTCACCTGCACTGAGTGCACTGAGTGTGCGCTCCAAATCATCAAGACAACGCAGAAAGCCTGACTGGATGGCTAACGAAGACTTCGTCATAGTCGAGGACCGAAAGGTAGGCATTTTTTTCGCGAAGCAGTCGATTTTTTGCGTTATTCCTTCACTTATGATGGAGAAAATACCATCTTACTTGTGAAAATTGTTTGCATAGTTTTGTTCACTGGAACTTGGCTGAGTTAGATGTAGCCGACAGAGTCCAGCACGGGGTCTGGTGCGGACAATTTTGTTCAGACCTCACAGCCCCGAGGACTTCAACTTCGTAGCATGTTGGCTCGTTGTTCAGATTCCTTTACCTGAAAACAACCTCTTACAAGGGTAGTGTTTAGTGTGGTAAACTCATCTGCGAAAACGACTGTGTAGAATTGTTAGTATCTATTGTGGCTCAATAGTAAAAATGCGCAGGATCCCGCCCCCGAGCTGCAGGTTCGAAGAAGTTATGAGCGTTTTTCAAGCTTCGCGAAA
This sequence comes from Aplectana chamaeleonis, assembly GCA_029168955.1. Lineage (NCBI taxonomy): Eukaryota > Metazoa > Nematoda > Chromadorea > Rhabditida > Cosmocercidae > Aplectana > Aplectana chamaeleonis. Next base: position 149,270 of record JAPDOI010000575.1, read on the forward strand.
ATGCACCCATCATGCATTTTTTGGGAGTTCTAAAAAATTCCTTGGAATGCGCTCAAAACTTTCATCGAAGGGTGTTAATCTAGGGTGCTGAAAGCAAATCTAAGGTCCATTAGTCGACATTCTAAGGTTTACTGTAGGTTACGGTAGGTACCATGCTATTTAGGAGGCGAAACCGACCTAAATATTTGGGAAATCGACAAACGGACGCCAATTTCTTATTCTCCACCCCGAATAACCCCCGTATACAAATTTTGAGTAAAATCTTAAACTTTCACCAAACTACCGTATACCCACCGTAATCTTCCATAATCTGCCGAAAATCGATAAACGGGCTCAAGATTCATGTTTAGCACTCCAAATAACCTATCGAGAAAAATTTTGAGTCATTTTTACCGTAGCGTTCCGGAAATCTTCGAATGTCGCCATTTGCCATCAACTAGCATTGAACGAATCAGGTCAAAAACTTCGGAAAATCGGGAAGTAACCCCCGATTCGTGACAGGGTAAGGCATTACCAGGTTACTGGTCCTTCGGAGGTGCGCTTCCCCCCCCCCCCTACCCAAGTTGGAAAACTTTGCGGCCCCCACCCAACTTATCAAAAACGTTTTTTGTTCATCACTTGACGCTTTGCGGCACCATGCATACCACGGAATCAATTTGGCACTCAGGCAGTAACTTTTTGTTTTGATCTTTTTCCAAATATTATAGATTAATCGCTAGCAGCGGCACCAGGTATGCCATCGCTACCCAGCTGATCTCGGCTCTAATGGTACCAATCGACCTGGGACTCGGGCAGTAACTTTTTTTGTGATTTTGTTCCAAATAAGCACTGCACCAACCCAAGCCGAAAAACTCGCTTAGTCACCTTTTTCAAAAGCACTAAGTCAAAACTGCGTTTTTTCGCAACTTTGACGCCCTGGCAGACACACTCATCGTCCTTGGTTCGGCCGCAAAAGGTCCGCGAGTCTTTCATACGGTATCACTTCCAGAGCGAAGAACATGCCCATACCATCGCAATCGAGATTCACGCAGCTTCACGGCAATTGGAGCAACACCGAAACACAACCTGATGTCGTCGTTCGTGACCTGGTCCAAACGGGTGACACCCGCTGTCCAACGTAGCATTTTCGTCTCCATTGCACCGGGCCTTCGCTCTGCTTCTCGGTGGCAGGCCAGCACTCTGCTGCATACAGCGCAACAGGCCCGACCACTGTTCGGGAAATCTTCGACTTTAGGCTATCGGGCATCTTCCTGTCACATAGCACTCCTGTCGCTGACCGCCATTTCAACCACGCAGCGCTGGCCCAAGTGTTGACCTCACTATCTCGACTGCAGTCAGATGTAATCATCGAACCAAGGTACTTAAAGACGTCAGTGCGAGGGAGCTCGATACCATCAATATTGATGGAGGCACGCTCAATTCTATTCGTAGTCAGATACTCAGTCTTCCTAACATTGAGGCGAAGCTCGAATCGAGCCAATCGGTCACTCCAATCTTGCACCTGTCGCTCGAGATCCAATTTATCGTCAGATGCAAGCATAACATCATCCGCATAAAGAAGCGTCCATGGCGCTGGTCTCTGCAGGTCTCTTGTGATAGTATCCATCACGATGATAAATAGAACGGGTGACAAAGCAGATCCCAGGTGCACGCCAATGGAGATGGGAAATTCGGCCGAAGCTTCAGCAGCATCTTGTACCCGACTTTTTGGATCAGTGTTGAGAACCTTGACCAAGTCTATGAGCTCCTCTGGGACACCGTGCCGCCGTAATGCAAACCAGATTATCTCATGCGGAACTCGGTCAGACGCCTTCTCTAGATCGAGAAAAGCAAGATGGAGCGGCTTCTGTTTCTCGCGGTGTTTCTCAACCAGTAGTCGTGCAGCGTGGATGGCGTCCGTCGTGCCACCGTTGGTAACAAAGCCACACTGATTGCTCGTAATCTCGACGATTTCACGGATTCGACAATCGATCATGAGCTCAAACACTTTCATGGTGTGAGACAGTAAACGTATTGGACGGTTATTCGCACAATCCGCCGGATCGCCTTTTTTCTTCCAAATCGGAATGGTCGTGCTTCGTTACCAGTCCTTGGGCGCTTCCTTTTCTGCAACGACCGGGTTGAAGAACTGCGCAAGCCATTCAGTGGAGTCCCAGCATCTTGACATCTTTGCCGTCAGATCGTCTGGCCCCGTCACCTTTCTCGGCCTCATGCGTCCCAACGCCAATTCACTTCCTCGGTGGTGATATGCTGGACAGGACCGTTTGTAGGCGATTGTTCAGGGATGGAAGGATGGGGGGGATTCTTCCGTCAAGATTTTCTAGAAATAGTCACTCCACCTCATCACCTTACCACGGTCCATTAGCAACTGAACATGATCGTCATTAACACCGTGGAACTTCTCGATGACGGGATTTCGCAAGTCGATACACAAGGTGTTAATATATAAGGATCAATTTGAGAAAAGAAAAACGAGATGGCTGATGAGGAAAGCGAAATCATCAAAATGGACGTCGCAAAACGTTATGAAATACACCGCGATAACAACGAGGACCTGCGCCTCCGATCGCGGCTACAACGTATAAGTGTTAGGAACAGTCCGTTTTCGAATGTGTTCATAGAAGCCGTGGTTAAACACTACAAAAGGCCGGTGTACTGAGAGGACCGGAGCCGCCCTGAGGCTGGCTTATTTCGCTGCAAGCTTTACGATAATCGTCACAGTGTACTAAAAATCGTATGGATTTACCAGACGAGAGTGATGCTCATGTTGAAATGGATTCAAACGGAGAAGAGACTTACGATCCTACTTCAAATTTTGGGTTGTGTGCACAATACGGAAGTGCAAACTGAGGCTCTACATCCTTCATTCACAACTCAATCAAAAATAACACTGAGAGGTAGCAAAAGGACTTACACCGGTCGCATCATCGCAGAGCAACCAACAAAGGACGTCGATACAAACTGTCTCGGATATAACGTCGTGTATTGTCTCAAAAGACCAATTCATGACTACGTCGACCAGAAAGCAGGCATGAATATGTGGCGACAAACCCTCGGGCGGCATAATAGGCGTGGCCAGCATAAAGTAATCCACGATAGATTTTTGTACCACCAGAACAACGAACTGAAGGAAGCTACACGTATGACCAAGCAGTTCGCCATTAATATGAAATACGATCTGCTCAAATATGCCATCGGTAACGATTTGCCCATCTCACTTCTAACGGATGGTACCACAGGTAATGGAGTGAAATGGATTGTGTTCCTACTTAGAACTCTATCTCCCGTTAATCGTCCCATGACCTTTCAACTCGCCCTCGTAGGAGTCGAAAGTGAATCTGGAGAAGACATCTTACATGCCTTACGAGAGCATTTGATTGAATTGACCCCCTGGGCACAGCAGCCTGGTTTCTCTATGACCCCATGGAGTTTCTTTATAAGTCGCCTGGTCTCACTATAAGGCGATGGAGCTTTAGTTATGTCGGGTCGGATGCAAGGCTTCTTTGGATTGCTGAAGGCTCAGGTGGAATCAGAAACAGAGGATGGGCCATCAAAGGAATGATCTCGTCCTCTCAGTTTGCGGAGCTCACAAGCTGAACCTGGTGATTACCGCGCCAGAAGGATATGCCATAAACCTCACTCAAGCCTTGGTGATAGAAATGCAAACTATCCTGTACCACTTGAAAGTCTGAGAAGACTCCATTTAAATCTTGATGCCACTACGAAAAGGCAAAAAAAACATATTGGGTGATGACAGATGCTGGAACATTCATTGTACTGCAACTTGTGAGCGCTACACTTCATCATTTGGCCTGTGTTTCTGAAGCTGTCCAAAACGAAGAGAGCCTGTCTGTAGACTTTGTTTCTCGCTGGCAACGTCTAAATGCTGAACTCGAAGGGAGCGGAATGAGGACAGAAGTAAATTACTATTTGATGGAGAGTGGCATTCTAAAGTCACTAGGAGGTAGCGGAAGAGCGAAAAACTCACTCTGATTACTTTCTGAACTATCATTCTCGCTTGACTGCACCTGATCCATTGCAGTGCACCCCAGTAGTGCAAGATGGCGTGTTACGATAATTTACTCTGTTCCCTCGCGCGCTTGTGCAGAGCGAGGGCAGAGAGAGAGCGAGACAGTGTGGGGGAGAAGGAGACGCAGCGTACGAGCGCAGACGCACGCGATGAACGGACATAAATTTCACTCGGAAACAGAGGATAACTGAAGTTGTTATGAATCGTTCATTATCTTTTTTAGTACCTGATAAACTTCTATGAGTTATTTCGGGAATAAATTCAAAGCTGCGCTTTTTTTCTGTTCTACTAAGTCCCAGCAGCTTTCGCATGGCGTGGCAATCGGCCGGGGGCCTGCGCCTCCCCCCCCCTCCTGGAGCCCAGAGTTGCGCCCCCCTGGTTACCGAAACCGAGGGTGCTTTACCCTGATCTGTGATCAGCGCCCCAAATAACCCCCCTCCCTGGAAAGACTTCAAATCAAACCCGGAACATTTTTCTAGTACGCTTCGAAAGCCTTCAATTTGGTATAAATAAACGCCCAACCGAAAATCTGAAAAACGATGTCAGTCTGGACAAAGTTTGGAAAGTGTGCCTCCAGCCAAATTTAGCTTAAGGGATAAGTTTTGGCCGCTGAACATATTTATGAGGTAAATTTCCGGTTTTTCCAAAGTCTAATGCGCTTTTTGGGAGGTACAAAAAGCATAAAAACTACCTTTTCAAGCTTGTAACTTCTTGGAATCTGCAGCTCGGGGCGGGATACTGCGCAGTTTTACTATTGAGCCACAAGAGATACTAACAAATCTAGTCGTTTTCGCAGATGCGTTTACGACTCTAAGTATTCCTTTGTTAGTGCTTATTTTGACTCTCAGACCTCTCCCCCTCTTAAGAGCTCAAATCACTTATGTTCGCGGTAATCCGCTTTGGTTAGTGCAAGTAGGCTCTTTGAAGCCACTCTTCTGAAGCCTGTCTACGAAAACTACATAATCTTTGTTGTTTAAAATAATGTAGGCAATCAAATAGCGTTTTCCATCAGGTAAGAAGGCAAAGAAGGCAAGTAGGAAGGAGTGGTCCCACGCTTTAAAATGACAATTTTGAGAACTCGAGAAGGCTCCGAAGAATAGTTTCCTCTGGTAGTTTTCCTTACTCTGTTTGTGATTCAAGTGATTCATGTGATTATTATTCATCCATACTCCGTTTGTGTATTTGTAGTGTCGTCGGGAGGGTGTCTCCGATCAAACGGTTCTGCCCGTCTCCAGCACCAAGGATGTTTTGTCCATTCCGTAAGTTCGACATTTTCCATTATATTCATTCATCTCATAAGGTGGTGTCAGAATAAGGTCAGCAACTTATTCTAGTACTATTATTTAGTTCTTAGTAGATAGAAACCCGATAGAAAGGGTGGTGGACTTTAGGACAAAGCGATTATAGCACACCTCGTTAACAATGGTTCGCACCTACAGTTCGGTCGGTTCGCGATTGCACATTGCCGCCGGCGGTTTCTAGCGTCTTTTCTGCAAATACCGTTACCGGCGAAACTTTGATACTCTTACCAAAATAGAATTTACTATTTATTCTCATGATCATTAACACTAATTGATAAGAGAAGATCTATCTAATAAACAAAATCTAGAGCCCGGAATAAAGTTTAAAGGGAAAATTTATCTTGCGCAAGCCTGGTCCCGCGCGGAATTTACCGCTGATCGATGGACATCACGAGGCTGAAGCTGGCCAATCAATTTCCCCATTTATTATGTTAGTTGCTTGTTTTAGTTTGTTTTGTTTTTTGTTTTAGTTAATGTTTACACTTTTTCCATTTCTTTGTCTTGTTTACGATTGATCACACAATTTTTTATGTTTTCATTCTGTAGAAACGACAGACTAGGGAACTACTTTTGGGCAAACTGACAATTTCAACAAAATAATTTTCTCTATAGCCTGTTTTGAACTTATCAAAACTTCGCGAAAAGGTAATTTCTGGGGTGTTTTAATTTTTTGTGGGTTTTGCTCAAATCGGCTGGTGCGGCGGTTTAAATCTCGCCTCACTATATGTAAAGGTAATCTAAAGTGCTGAACACGATACTAGTGTTTGCTTGTCGAAATTTTGAGGTCTATTACTGTGGGCCAGGTGCCATGCCATTTAGGGGGCAAGAACTACCCTAATAATTCAAAAAATCAACGAATGGGCATCGAATCCGTATTCAGCACTCGGAATAACCCCCGCAGTGAAATTTTGAGTCATATCTGACAATGAGACTCTGACCAAACTACCGTATACCCACCGTAATCTACCGTAAGCTGTCAAAAATCGATAAACTGACATCAGACTCGTGTTGAGCACTCCAAATAACCCCCAGAAGAAAACGATTTGAGCCACATCTATCGTAGCATTCCGGAAACCGTCGAAAAGTCGCGTTTTGCCCTCAAATACCCCTCCCCCAATGGGAAGTCGAAAACTCCGGTAAACAGACAAACAAACCTCAGATTCATGATCAGCACCCCCAAATAACCTCTGTGGTAGAATTCTAAGCCAAATCTGGAATGTTCTTCTCAGACGCTTTCTGAGCCCCCTAATTGGCAGAAGTAAACGCTCGACCATACCACCATCCATACCAATTGAAAACGCTATTACTCGGTGCGAGGTTCGACAAATGTGATTTTACCCAAATTAGCTCAGGAGTGTTATTTTGGGCGCTGAGCACGATTGTGAGGTCCGTTTGCAGAAATTTGAAAGAATACTGTGCGTTTTGAAGGGTACAACAGGTGCAAAACTCAGGGAAAAATGCCTATTGTTTTATTCAGAGTCATTCTAGGCAGCTGTGGAGGGCATATTCGGACCCTACGTCCAAAAATTCGTTTTATCTAAGATTCAGAGACCCTAAATTTAGTATCAAGCTCTAAGCTGGTAACGCGCTCTAATGCGCGCGCGTCGCGCCCGCTCGCGTCTTGTTTTGGAGGGAAAGACAAGTTTTGGAAAGTATTATTATATTTTTCTAGGTATTTTCTGGGTTGCCCACCTTTTTTGGGGCTCTTAGAGTTTTGTACTATCTCTCAGTCCCCTTAACTTTTGCATTGCTGCACATTTAGACACGTTTTATCCTTTATAACTCTCTATGCAACTTCTAGTTTTTTTGTATTTTGTGTTTAATCGCTCTTGTTCAGGTAAAGGCCTCGGCATAGTGGCAGAGGTGCGAGCGAGCGAGCAATGATGAGATGTGGGGAGCGCTACGCAGTTTGACCGCGCACGCGACCGCACTGCGTAGCGCTCCCGCCCCTCATCATTACTCGCTCACTCGCGCCACTATGCCGAGGCCTTGAGTCACATAACTTTTTTCTTTTTCTTATTTTTACGAACAAGCTAAATCTGTGCAAACTTTCACTATCTCGGTAGCAGAATATTGCATTGAAATTAATTGATATGAAACGGAATGAGAATGAAGTTGGATTAATCATGAAAATGTGAAAAAAATGAAGTTGCTTATCATTAGGCTCACCTACTCAGACATTGGTCCTGGTCTACAGGCCGTCGATCCGTTCAAAATTGGTCATCGCGGGGTATAAGCGGAACTACGCAGGGCGTGCCGGTGGGCTGCTGGAGAGGGGCCGACGGTCTACAAAACATTCCATTAACCAGCAATACCTGCTTACTTACTTCTTCTACCTCATTCTACCTTTTCAAGAAGTTTGGAGATAATACTCATTTTTTCCAGAAAATCAGCGAGCCTTTCCCCAATTATCATTTTCTTTTTCAAAAAATTTCAGCATTTTTCACGACTCTCCCCCGTTGCGGCCGATCGCAACCCTGCTCAACCCTGCTCCGCACACTTCAACGACGGCATTACAGCATTCCTGGGAGGCTATGATGTCAACTCCGTTCGCTGTTCTTGGCCTTCCGTTGAAAATAAGCGTGTACCTAACACCATCTCAGGCATTTGGCCGCTCCGAGCGGGACCGGCTCCTCCCACTAATGACGTCACCGCCCGGACAGCAACCGAGGCTGAAAATGCGGCCGAGGTTGCTGTTCGGTTGAAAAACCAACCGACGGCCCCTGTCCGGTCGCTGTCCGGGCGACTGCTGTGCTCTAGCGAGAGAGCAAGAGACGCAGTGCGCCCTACTGATTTTGAACTGGTCCTGACACGATCCCCTGGCGTTGCGGCGCGGCGCGTTCCATGCTCGGCGGCATGTTTTTGAGGACTCCCACTCATTTTTTATTCTTTTTTTTTGCTTTTTTCAATTGAACCTGATGAATAAAGAACTTGAGTACGATTACAATCGACAGTTGGGTGCTATCCGCCTTTACAGTGATCTGACAATCGAAGGACTCTTGAAACCGTTTCATTTGTCGTTGTTTTTCTCACGTTGTGGCAAATTGAGCCTTATTCTTCACACAAATCAATTTTTTTTCCAGGACACTGACCAATTGTCATGAGAATGAAACACAGGAGGAGGACGAGGATTAAGAAGGAGAATGTGAGTACATTTGCTATAATTCTTTCTCCATATACGATATTTTCTAGCAGCTTTCACATTACTAATGGTATATTGCAAGCCCAAGTTTCACGTCCAGTTTCAGCAGTCTTTAAGAATATTCATCACGGAGCATAATGAGAAATGTACGGGGAATTAATTCTGGAAAAACTACGCTGTATTCAACTATTGCAACAAACCAGTAATGGTCAAAATTTGCAGGCTTGCCCCCGATTTGAGTTACCCCTCTTCCTACAAGGGAAGCGTTCAGGGCAGTAAAGGCATCTGTAAAAACGACATGTATTGCTGGTATCTCTTAAGCCTAGTTTTGACTGCAGGTGGTCGCTGCGGCCATGCGAGGGACAATTGTTCCTTCTTCATCGCGCGTAATGGAAAGCCGCTCCAATTGTGATCGCTTCGTGGCAAACGTCCTACATCGCTGGGTCGCGGCGACGAAATCCTATGTTTTACTGCATCGCTGCTTGAAGAGCGATTCTCAATGGTCGCTGACCATCGCTCCATCGCGGCCAAAATGGCAGCGACGGAGCGATTGCCAGCGAATGACACGTTTCGTCTAATGAACATTGACCCTTTCACATGACAAGATCGTGTTTTCGAGTCGAAACGCGTTATTGATGACTACCAGCCATTAATTTCACTGGTTGATTGGATTTCTTCTATCATCCGTGGGCCTACGCACTATGAACAGAATCGCTGCCGCTGCTACATCGCTGCGGCAGCGGGTGCAAAATCGCTGCGATGAAAAACAGCAGCGATGCAGTCAAAACTAGGCTTTAGGCCTCCATAGTAAAACGGTCCAGTATTCCGCCCCGAGTGGCAGGTGCTAAGAAGTTATAAGCTTAAAGAGGTCATTTTCTATGCTTTTTGTACCTTCCAACACGCTCAGTAAACTTTCGAAAATCTGGGAACGAACCTCATACATAATCGTGTTCAGCGCCCAAAACAACCTCCCTGAGCAAAGCTTGGGTGAAAGCACATTTCCCGAACTTTGTTTCGAACTGGTACAGATTTCGGGTTGTTCGTTTATTTATACTAATTGGAGGGCTCTTTTAGAAAAACGTTCTAGATTTTATTAAAAATCCTGTTATTTGGGGCGCTGATCACAAATCTGGGGTTTATCTGTCAATTCTTCAAAGTTTTCGACTAAATTCGTTCAACGCCTCCTATCAGGGAAAAATTTAAGGGCAAAATGTGGCTTTTGACGATTCGCGGAACGCTACGATAGAAATGGCTCAAAATGTTTCTCCATGGGTTATTGAAGGGCTAAACACGATTTGACTCAAAATTGGTGTACTGGGGCTATTCGGGGTGGTGAATACGAATTTAACGTCTGCTTGTCGATTTTCAAAATACTAAGGTAGGTTTTGCCCCCTAAAGGACATGGTACCTACCGTAACCTGTAGTAAATCTCAGAATTTTGATGAACGGACTCCAGATTCGTGTTCACAACCCTAGACTACCTCTACACACAAGTTTTGAGTAAAATCCGAAATTATTTTTTGAAACACCCAAAAAAATGTAAACGCTTATAACTTTTTGGAACCTGCAACTTGTGGCGCGATACTCAGCAGCTTTACTATTGAGCCACAAGAGATACTGACAATACTAGTCGCATTCGCAGATGCGGTTACCACAGAAAACACTTCCCTTTTTAGCGGGACCAACACGGACGATAAATTTGGTTGAGTTGTGACAGTAATGGAGTGGTGTTCGTACTGTTCTCCAACCGTGAAAGAGGCGGCTGAAACTCCTTGTCCCATCCAATCACGCGCGTCACCCCTCCTCGTTCGTCCATACTTACGTGTCGCTCGTCTCCCGTTTCCCCGCCTCTCATACAATTAGAAAACTTTAGAATTATGAAGCCCATTAGAGAAAGGTCGATTAGGATGCCGTTCGCAGATACTCCTCGTAAAGTTGATGTACAGAGATGGGCCGACTCCAACATGGAAAGGCTTCGTCTTCTGCGTGAGGAGCACACCCAGTTTGTTCGAGGATATCTGGAGAAGGCGGCTGTGAACCCTACTTTAGGAGCAGTGCCGCCTCGGGTTTGCGAGTCCGAGTCTCAACTCGGCAGGCGAGCCAGATGTGCTCTCGCCTCGCTGCGCTGTGGCCTCTCTATTCTGCTCATGTCTTACGTCAACAAGATCGACAGCAGCCGACCAGACGCATGCCCGGACTGTGGTGCTCCCGGACACGACACGGCGCACTTGTTCATGTGCCCAAAGAGACCTACCTCCTTGACAACAATGGATCTCTGGACGAATTCTGTGAAGGCCGCCGAGTTCCTCAACCTATGACAAAAACCACTTTGAGGCTGCAGAAGAAGAAAGAAGAAGAAAACTCTACACCCCGCTGCGCCTGCTTGCGCCCGCGGCGCGATGTCCGAATTCTTCCTGCTGGCGTCTGAACTCGTCCGGCATAAAAGTCGCCAAAATACAGTGATATTAAGAATGAGGATGTAAACCTGCTTTCGCACATAATAAGGACATATTTATTACTAGTAGTAATTTACACCATCTTAAGTTAAGGGCTGAGCAGAGTGGCATCTCGGAGCTACGCGATCTTTTGATGGGCTGCCGTATTGTTAGTTCCCTGCTATATATCAATAGGGCTGCTCATCACGAGATCGCTTCCCGCCCCGATGCCACTCTGTCCTTTATTGTCGGTGCTCTGTAACGGTGCTCGAGACGAATCCGCAGTGCTTTCCGCGGACGAGATTGGACGCCGCCAGGACAAGGTTCCTACATAAAAAGTGGGATCGCACTGCGATGTGATCGAATAGAAATCTCTCACATCCATCTGGTCGCGTCGCACGATCAGAAAAAAAATGCCTCAAGAAGTGCTGGAATCGCGTAGTTCGGCGACACGATGCCTCAATCGCCTCGCTTTGCATTACCCGACGACTCGATGGTCGCGTCGCACTGCGACCGCTTTCTGAAGGAGGCCCTATGCTTGCGGATCTCTCCGTGTTTCGTTTGCTCGTATCTTGGCAATCTAAAAACCCGTTAAAGTTGGCCGATCGGCTGTGGCCATCCTGGTCGATAAGCATATTCATCATGCGAATCGGTTATAAAAATCCTTCCGTTGTGGCCGGACTGAGCACGTCGTAGCCGTCTCGGTTGTTACACATATGTACATTCGGCTCTGATCGCACCGATACCTTGCTCCTTATTGTTCTTCGGCGCCTATTCGGTGCACGCATAAAGTTATCACATACAGTTGACCGCAATCTTGAAAGGACACGGTGCGGTTGCGGACTCGCACTAAATTACGGTAGAATCTGGTACTTTGCCAGATTTCGTCATCGATCGGCGCCAAACGTCGTCTCTCTGCTCACGAGAATATCAGCTGTGGCGCCGATCGATGACGAACTCTGGCAAAGTGCCAGATTCCACTGTAGCGAGTGCGAGTCCGCAACCGCACCATGTCCTTTAACATTGCCGTCAACTGTACGCGTATGCCGGGCAGGGCTGAGCAGGGTTGCGACTCGGCGCAACGAGGGTCGTAGAATTTTTTGAAAGTTCTGGAAAAATGGGAATTTGAGGGGGGTCGTAAAAATTCCGAAGCAGAAGTAAATGTTTTTCAAAATAGCCAGTTGCATCGAGAAAGATTGCATTTTAAACTTTTAAGTTAGTCACTCAAATAAGGCTAAAGAAGTTTTGATCGGGGGTGGGGTAGTGAAAATTTTAATTCTTTTTGCAAATTATCGGTCAACAGGGGGGGTCGTAGCTGCGCCGAAAATTGGCGCAACGGCCTGGTTAACCCTGGTACCTGGTTTTCGCCAACGTGCAATAAGGAACGCAAAGTATCAGTACGATTGGCGTCGACCACAATACATTGTTCACTAGGGTCGAAAATTCCGCCGATGAAGCTGAAGTGTGCCCGCCTGGTCCGTTCTGATCCAGCTGTGTCCGTCCCGGTCGATACGTATGCAGTTGCGATGCTAACTCTGATGGAGAATCGTGACCGGACTGAGCCAGCAAAGTGCGCTCGAGTACGCTTGCATACTTCATTGGCATGCAGCCGGCCCATTAAGCCCCCCCCGTCATAGTCGGCCGGAGGCCAGGCTGAGCAGTCCTATTCCATCCCTAGTGGTCCTGAGCTGTCCCCTCCCGTCCCTAGTGATCCTGCGCCTAGCGTGTGCTGCATGCCAATCGATTATGGAGGCGTACTCGAGCGCACCGCGGCTGGCTGAATCCGGCCGTAACGGGGGATTTCCCATCTCAGTACTCGAAGCATAGCATTCTTAACTACCGTGACGGTCATAGCTGGATAAGGACGGACCATGCAGGCTCAGACCGGCCACAGCGAGGGGTATTTTAGACCTAAGTGAGCGACGTATTGCATGCCTATAGACCGGAATGGCCACGAGCGGCACAGACGTGCTCAGTCCGGCCATAACGGATGGTTTTTTGCTCCCCCATTTGCATGCTCATCGACCGGGCTGGCTACAACCGATCGGCCGACTATGAAGAGGGTCTAAGGGCGGCTCAGTACGGTGCAGGATCACTACGGATGGTAGAGGACGGCTCTGGGACGGTGGAGCACGGCGCAGTCCGGCCTTCGACTTGAGGGGCCCGAACGACCACCACCCAGCTAAAATTTGCCGCCATGATGCACATCAAAACCACACGCCATTCTCCCCATTTATGGCGCAATAGTTAGACGGCGTCAGAGTGAAAGAGACAACCGATAGGGACGTGGAGAGCGTGATTGATGACCCAGGTGACGGTTTCAGAGAGTTCTGAGTGATCCCTCTTTGAATCATCAATTTCGAAGAGTTCCTACAGGATGTTTTTGTGGTACCTTTTTCTTAAAATTTCTTATTAATAATTTTCCGGTCTCAGTTTCTCTTTCTTTCCAATTAATGATTGGTTCGCTTGACGGGTTTCAAAATTTCCTAATGAGGGATATGATTTCCGAATCGCCCGTCTTTTAGAATTCAAAAGAATGAGTTTTCGAAAATGCTTTACAAATTTTTGAATGAGCGCCTTTTTAAATTATAGGATCAAATTTGCCACGGCGAGTGCATACATCCGAAACACTTCTCTATTCGATACGAGTGACCATCTCTGGATCAAACGAAGTAATCAAAACTCGAGGTGGTCAAAGATTCTTGCAAGTGAATAATTTTAAATTCCTATTTTCCCAACTGAATGGATTATTTGAACGAAGAATTAATTGATTTTCTCGAACGATTCAATATCGAATAATCATTCACATATTATACTCGCCAATTAATTGGGTTCGGCTAATAAGTTGAATAATCATGTATTCGATTCAGTTGAGCTTTTGAGTTTTTCATTCATCGACGCTTAATTTTTTGAGTTCTTTTTCAAATATTGATTTTGGGGGAATTTGAACGATGCGATTTTCTAAATATTGGATTTATTAGGGAATTCATTTTCTTTTTTTTTCTTTTTTGAGTATCTTTTCAAGATGATTGATTAATGGGAAATTTGAATTATTCGGTTTTGCGAATATTTATTGGTAATTTATTATATTCATTCAAATTATCAGTATTATTTTTTTAAATTGAATTATTTCATTCATTTGTTTATATTTTTGTTCAATTATTACTAGGTACCCCTCTGATCCCTAGCCCGTGTCAGCCACTTGGCTTGAAGCGTAACTTTTTTGAGAGCAGGAGTCACTCAGGTCTAACGCGTGCGTTCGCGCGTATGCTGCTTATCCTTCTATCCCAAACTCTCTCGCTGTCTCCAGACTCGCTCTGTACACGCACGCAAAAGGGCAATTAATTCCACTTCAGGCTACGGCGCGAGTGTGATACAACCCAACTTTGGTCCGACCCTCATAAGACGGGCGATTTGCTCAGCCCCCCTTGTGAGGAAATCCGCGTTCACCTGTATGGCTGCCCACTTGTGACAACGTACCCAAAACTTCATGGACGCGCTTTAAATGCAGTTTTCGCGATAAAAAAATGTGTTTCAGTTTCCTTTTAGGAATGGGTAGTGGAGGGGCACACTGTACCGTTGTCGTCGAAAGAACGCATGAAAACAAGCCAGGAAAAGCTCAAAAAGAGCCCGAAGTTGCCAATTCGAGCGCAAGGCAAACCCCAAAAGCGCAACGCACGCCCATCGACGTGAACAAATGAATGCTCGAGATCGTGAGATGAGCGATGGTTTCCAATCATTAGCCCCGTTATTCCCGTCATTCTCAACTGATCTCTCTACTCAGGTCAGCTCGCATACATCGGCTGCAAAGACGGAAGTTACAAGCCTTGGACAACTCGTCCACCATGTTTCCCTTAGCTCAATTTTTGAGGGACCATAACTCCGTTCCCAGAAGGTCTTATACGATTTCAGAGACATCATTGGAATCAGCATGGGCCCGTTTTCAAGATAGGTGGGAAAACAGAAAAACGATTTTCATTGTGAACACTGCCTTTGAGCCGAACAGCGCTACTTAGGGTGTGCGGAGCCTGTTTTTATGCCCTGAGGGCACATAGAAGCAGCTTCGGGCATGTAAACCACATTCTGTGATTGGCTGTCCTGGTGTGAAAACGCACCCAAAATTTCATGGACCCAGCACGCATGGGAAGACGGAAATTTTCTCAAAGAGAGCGGACTTACAAACATTAGCTGTAAGCATTCGTTTGTATCCTTTCAATGCCACGCTAAACTTTCGATGTTTAGTCTAAAAGTGCGCCGCCAAATCAATAGTACACCATTTCAAAAAAAAATTTCAATGTTTCTTCGGTGTTTAATCGCATGCCTAATCAAGTGCACCAAGTACTTCACATCTTTTAACGAGCTCCTCACAAATATACTATGCCAGATCATAACCCTTTCACAGCGAAGCAAACAGTTTAAAATCAATCCACTGGGAGTTGGTCGTATTGGGTGGGGGGTTCAGCAAGCAAATAGGCCGGTTTCCACGGTCTGTAGATTCAGAGTTGCTCAGATGCGGTCATTTTGGCTTGCTCTTCTTACGCTTTTACGGCGTTGGAGTTCTGGTTCAGCCCGCACAAGTCTATCAACGTCGGTACCTCAACTAAATTGGCGAAATTTTCTTTCCCTTTGGAATGTCTCACGTTCAGGTGTCGGATCACATTGGAGTTCGTACCCAGGATGAGTGTATTTTTCGATTCTTGCAGTTGCATGCACAGGACCCTTATCTTGGTTTAGACGACACGAATTGTACCTTTTTGGGGACTCGGTTTTGGGTCAGTTATATTTTTGTAGTTTTTTTTTAACGTAGTACCTATAGTTTACACAAGGTGCTGAGTTGATCGCAAAACGCTTGGCTCCGGGCGAGATTGAACCAGCATATTGCCTTATCGCACTGCACCACCGGAGCCCCAGCGCCGCTCTCACTCAACTGCTCGGTAAATCTTCACCGAAGCAACTCCCCCGGAAAGGGAATATGCTGGTTCAATCTCGCCCGGAGCCAAGCGTTTTGCGATCAACTCAACACCTTGTGTAAACGTACCATAACGTGCACTGCGACGTTAAACTGCAGTTACGGCAAAAAACTTCCAAAAATCGTGTAGTACCTATAGGTTGTAGATTGCTGACTATCGATTCAATTTCTCATTCAAGAACCACTGGCCTATCGACCGCTGCCGCTCTCTCAATCCGGCAATCCAGTGATGTCTACTGTTGCATTTTTGGCTTCTGTTGTTAATTCCAGAGTCGTGCGAGGCTGCTGTCGAGGAGTTTGCAAACATTGAGGATGAGGTAGCTTTTTACCTGACGTACCCTGTCAATTATTATAATTGATCTGGGGAAAGTTCCTTTAGGTGCCCCTCACTGTTGCTGGAGTCGCATGCTAAGAACCTGCTAGGAGCGATTGAATTGCTTCTCAAGTCTGTGAAATTGGATCTCATTGTTCATGCAGATTTTTTAGCGTAGTTGTTCCGTAAAAGGAGTTTACTCACTTTTTTGTTGAATTTTGATTAATGAACTAGTTTTCAGCATTTGTAATACAGTGTAGTGCAACTATTTCAAATACCTTCCACACGCTGTCCTCTACTTTCCACAGCATCATATAAATTCAGGTTCTACGCCGCGGCGCCCGCTCTATATAAAAGTGCTACTAGTTTTAAAGCATGCGGCGCACGTTCTACATGAAGCGCTATCAGTTTTAAACCACGCGGCGCTCGCCCCACGTGAAGCGCTACTAGTTCCGAGCCACGCGGGACACGCTCTATATGGAACGCAACTAGTTTTACACCACGCGGGGCGCGCTCTGGATGAAGCGCTACTAGCTTTAAACCACGTTGGGCACGCTCTGCATGGAGCGCTATTGGTTTTTTACCACGCGGGCACGCTTTGGCTGGAAGGCTACTTGCTTCAAATCGCGCGAGGCACGCTTTGGATGAAGCGCTACCAGGTTAGAACCACAGGGGGGCACGCTGTGGATGAAGCGCTACTAGTTTTTAACCACTTCGGGCACGCTCTGCATGGAGCGCTATTGTTTTTTTACCACGCGGGGCGCGCTTTGGATAAACCGCCACCAGTTTTAAACCACGCGGTGCGCGTTAGACGTGAAGCGCTACTAGTTTTAAGCCGCGCGGAGCACGCTCTATATGAAGCGCAATTAGTTCAACACCATGTGGGGCGCGCTCTGGATGAAGCTCAACTAGTTTGAGACTACGCGGCGCACGCTTTGGATGAAGCGATATTAGCATATATCCACGCTGCGCACGCCCTAGATGAAGCGCTACCAGCTTTAAATCACGCGGGGCACGCTCTTGCTGAAGACTACTAACTTTAGACCACGCGAAACACGCTCAAGATGAAGCGCGACTAGCTTTGAACCACGCGGCGAGTGCTCTGCATGAAGCGTTACTAGCTTTAAACACCGCGGGGCACGCTCTGCATGGAGCGCTATTGGTTTTTTCCCACCCGTCGCACGCCCTAGCTGAGACGCTACTAGCTTTGAACAACGCGGAGCACGCTTTGGATGAAGAACTACTAGCTTCAAATTACGCGGGGCACGCTCTGAATGGAGCGATATTTGTTTTTTAACACGCGGGGCACGCTCTGCTTGAAACGCTACTAGATTGCAGCCGCGCGGCGCATACTCTATACGAAGCGCTATTGGTTTTTTACCACACGGTGCACGCCCTAGATGAAGCGCTAGCTTTAGACAACACGCTTTGGATGAAGCGCTACTGGCTTTAAATCACGCGGCGCACGCTCTGCTTGGAGCGTTACTAGCTTTGAACCACGCGGCGCACGCTCTGCATGAAGCGTTACTAGCTTAACCGCGCGGCGCACGCTCTACACGAAGCGCTATTGGTCTTTTACCACGAGGCGCACGCTTTGTATGAAGGGCTACTCTCAGCTCACAACGCGTCGCACGCTTTATATGAAGCGCCACTCACAGCTCACAACGCTTCACACGCTCTGCATCAAGCGCAACTGACTTTTTACGACGCGGCTTACGCCGTACCATGGAGCGCTCGTGTTCCTCATCAACAACTCAGTTGGAAATCCAACCGGACGTCAGCTCGAGCGGACCTCAGTCGCCCGGACAGCAACCTCGGTCGCCCGAGTAGATGCCCGATTTTCGCTCGGAGCGGAGAGACAGCGACGCTCGGGTTGCTGTCCGGGTCCGCTCCGAGCGGCCGATCGTCTGAGATAATCCCTGGACTTCACCCTTGCCCATCTCGCTTCACACACGCCGCGAACAAGCATAGCTTCGACACGGATTGCACTGACACTTTGCGTTCTTTATAGCGCGTTTAGTACAATTCAATTTAGTCGGTTTAACGAATGCTTGGTTTATTCGTATAACTGATATGAGGCTGTCCACGTAAGAATCGAGATAGATCGGTACACAAAAATGCCGTTTTTCTATTTTATATCGCTGAGCACACGAAAAAACGCAGGTGCTCGCTTTCAGAATTTTCTGAAAACTTTTTTGAAAATTGATATAAAATTCCGAAGTTGGGCACTTTTTGAACTTTCCTTTGCATAGATCCTTAATGTAAGCGAATTCTCGTGATGAAAAAAATTTGCAAGAGGTAATCAACTATGAGGAACCGGTTGGCGTTATCAGAACTTTCAAAACCACGTTCTGTGAAAAAAATATTTTTTTTTCATTTTCTCCGAGCACAGATCCTGCAGATAGAGACTATGCCCAAAAGATGCGCCGTAGTCGTTTTGGTTCCTAAGAGATATAAAATCAAAAATCGAAAGACACAAGCGATCTCATTTTTTCGATCCCCTCGTCTAAGAGGCCGCTCATGCATTCCATCGCACGAAAAATGGCTACAGTAGTGACTGAATACTGAGAATCGATTGAAACAGAATTTGAAAAAAAAGTGTATTCTTTCACTTTCACATCATAAATTTGTACTTTTGGTGCACGAAAATCTCTTTTTTACTACACCTACTAAGCAAAAGATTAGAGAGTTCATTGCACTCTGAGGTAGCGTAACGCGTGTTCCGTGACTTGTGGGTTGAACATCTCTGCCAACGCGTAGCTTGATGCCTCCGAGGGCGCGGCCTGAAACGCTGCCCCGATCTATGTAGCGAGAATTTACGGGTTTTAGCTATCGTAGTGTCGAGTCTACAAGGGTGTGTCGAGGCATATTCTTGTGTCGAGGCTACAAGGGTGCAAATTCTGCGAGTGTTCTACGTAAAAACGAAGGCTAAATTCGAAGCATTGATCTCTCTGACGCTAAATCCGTATATTCTCGCTATAATTTTGTAGCGAGAATTTACGGATTTAGCGACAGCCTGTGTTGAAATGCAATCTCAAACCCGCGCTGGCTACGCGTAACGCAGGGATGCCGTTCGAACAGTGTTGGCCCAGTCAATCCACGCATAACTTGACACTCTGTGGGTGGTCGTGGAGAGCGACCCCGTGTCGCGCTCTGGAAGACCTTGCTAGGGATAATTTGGCCGCTGGGATGCTGCAGGCCGTGGAGAAGAAACGGCGATGCGCTCGACCGCAGCTGGGATAGTACGGATCAAGACTGGGTGGGCCGATCGACCGAGTCCTGCAGCGAGAATAAGCGTAGAATATGCGGGTGCCGTAGCGAGAATTTACGTAGAATATGCGGGCGCTGTAGCTAATTTTTCATCAACTGAGGCTAAACTTTCCGCAATTTACGTAAAATCTCGGGTCAAAATTAGACTAGAAGCCTCCGAAACCCTGGGCATCTCCGGCTTCCGTGTGAGGCATCTAGCTACGCGCTGGCAGGGATGGTGTATAGTTCAAAGAGAAACGGGACAGAAACGCTCTATCATAGACATTCGACACTACGTAGCTTTTGAATGGATGAGGAATTTGAGTATCGTTTCCTTAGAGCACCCCAACGA
Source organism: Aplectana chamaeleonis (assembly GCA_029168955.1). Classification (NCBI taxonomy): domain Eukaryota; kingdom Metazoa; phylum Nematoda; class Chromadorea; order Rhabditida; family Cosmocercidae; genus Aplectana; species Aplectana chamaeleonis. The sequence goes on from JAPDOI010000575.1 coordinate 169,061, forward strand.
ATGAATAGTTCTGATAACCATTCCTGGAAACTCCTGAAAGATCGAATTTTCGGTAAATAGCCTTTCTCAACTTACCTAAAGATTTTTTTCTGGATTAACGCGTTTTGAACAATTTCGAATGAAGAAATAAATACGAAATACTGTTCTCTGATCGGTTCGAATGAATATCCGAAACATCCGAATATTCCAACGAATATTCAAGTTTTCGAGAAAATCGAGTATTTGATTTTCCTGAATGAATCGATATTTTGGAATAATCAAAAAATGTCACTGACGTGAACGAGTGCAACGCCGCAAACGGCGGCGGAGACAACGAACACGCAGTGCTTAGACTAATCTACAATTTTGAAGCGATGACCAACTCATAAGGTGCCTTTGCTTGCTGTATGTGAATAAACCCTTAAAAATATCTCCCTTCTTACTTCAAACGTGTCTATAGGCAGTCGGCAAGGAACGCTCACACACCTGGCTTAAGGATGCGAACACCTGAAGCCTCAGTTGAGATGTGGCCTCGTCATTCCTATCTCTTCCAAAAGTTGTCGACAGCAGAGCGTTTCGGCTAGAAGCGAACAGAGCCAACTCATTTCTTCTGGTAGACAACATACCCTTCAATCGATTCGAGCAATATTCGATTCATTCGTGAAATTAAATAAGTCGTTTTTCCCAAAACTTCGATTCGTCTAAAAATTCTCATTCGGTTTTCCGATTATTCGATTCGATTATTCTGTCAACGAATATTTGGGTTATAGGAGAAACTGGAACATCTCAGCAAAAAAAAATTTTACCCGAAATCCCGGAATTTCGAGAGCTTGACCACTCCTTTCTGGCGGAATTCCTCCCTAAAGGATTCGTAATTTATTCTTAATTTGTAAGAATTTTCTCGTAATCTGCCAGAATTCTTCAGCATTCTGCCAGAATCTATACCTAAACCGCCAGCTTTTGATGCGGCTTACAAAATCTCAGTACATACAGTCATACTTAACGTCGACATGGATCCGGAAGAGACTTAGCGTTCACTGTTGAAGGTTGGCACAAACACGGTGCCTTATGCTATAACATAGGTGCACCGAGTTGGCGCCAACCTCCAATGGGGAACGCAAAGTCTTTTCAGGATACATGCCAATGTACAACTGTATGTACAAACCAAAATTTCCGGGCTTAAACCTACCTGCTTCTTAAGACGGTAGAGGTGTCCACTATACATTGGACCCGAATCGAAAAAGGGATATCCGAGTCATTCTAAAAACCATGGTTGTGGATACCCGAGTGCATCCAGATGAATCCCTAGTGGTAGCAAGTAGTACCGGAATAGCAGTGGTTTCATTTTGAATTCATTCGGATGAATCGGAAGTCCGCGACCATCGTTTTTAAAATGATTCGGATATCCGTTTTTCGATTCGGGTCCAATGTATAGTGCCCACCAAACCTAGTCCCAGGCTATTTATCAGTCCATTTCCCAACTTGAGGCAATGAGCCAACTTTTGACATGCGCAAACGACGCAGCGTATATGCTGTGGGTCAACAAAGTCATTCAACATGGGCGATCAGAGGCCTTGTCCAGCGGCAGTGCGCTATCGATGGGGCCGTTTCAGAAACTAAAGTGTCAGAGCACTCCTTACAGTAATGAGTACTAGTCTATGATTACTTACTGGTTAGTGGTATAAAGTCATTGTACCTAAACATTCGTTCTGATTTCGTTTTTTTCTTTAGGTTTCAACACGATTTTTTCTGACGTGACAACGTCAGTCCTACACTCTCAAACAGAAATATCGAAAGTGTCTGCATCACAAACCCAGTCTTACCTTAAATTCAACAGCAGCGCCCTGATAAAGCTTTTCGAAAATGTATAACATGGGGCGAAGAACACTGGGATTCCCATTTCTGGAAGAGCAATAGTCTTTAGGGAATTTTTTCGATCAAAACCGAGACGGGTATTTGCAAAAACAAAAGCAAGTCATTTGGTCACCAAAAATTTTTCATTAAAGCTAGTGTTTTCCTAGAAATATTTTCATGAAATTGAGTTTGTTTTTCAGAATTTTTTTCGATTTTTAATGAATTGATAACTACCGCAGTTTTTACATTATGGGCAGCATCTAGTTATAAAATTTGATGTGAGGCATCAGGATATATTCTCCTTTTATTATACTCTGAGTTGGCAATAAAAACTATTTCTGAGCTCTCTTCGTAAAAATGGTGGATGGTAATTACAAAAGTGAAATTAAGTGAGATTAAAGGCAGGGTTCGCGATAAAATCGACTTTCCAGCTCTCTTTATGAGAATGTGGATTTGGTCACCATCAAAGTGAAAATGAGTGAAAAAACCCGGAAATTAGCGGGAAAAACGCTCAAAAGCAAGGTATAACGGCTAATTACCGGTGTCGGCCGGCCCCCTAATTAACGAGATTTTCATGAATGCTTGCTTATACGCCTTTTATTTTGCTGCTAAAGTGGTCAGTGGTCTTCAGAAATGCTCAGAATTTAATTTAGAAGCAAAACAAAAGTTGACAAAACAGGCTTCTACACAAATCTCGATATTTAGGGGCGGGAGGACACCAAGCGATAACTTGTTCCTGAGAGATTTTTCTCCAATTTTTTGCTTACTTTCACTTATGTAATGGTCAGATCTACCATTCTATGGGGATAACACAACGACCGATTTTATCGAGAACCCTGCCTTTACTTTAGAAGCGAAATGGAAGACGGAAAAACAGGCATTTATAGAAATACCGATAATTGGGGGCGGGCGGATACCAAGCAAAAAATTTGCTCCTGATCGTTTTTTCTCCAACTTTTCCTTTTTTTGCTTTTGTGATGGCTGGATCTAAATTTACTCGAGAACAGCACAAGAGCCGTTTTAATTGCAAACCCTACCTTTTGGTCATTTATCAATCGTCTTTCCAGAAATCGCTTTTCGCCTCTAAAAACTTCGAAAAATAAAAATAAAACATAGTACAAACACAATCTGCTCATAAAACCTAAGTCTGAATCAACAAAATCACGGATCCAATCTTGGGTTGAAATCATTGAAAACTTGTGGAGTGGACAGAAACTTTTCTTTTTGAAAAAAAGCTAGTTGTAAACTTCGCGACATTTTATTAAACGCTTTCAAAAATGTTTCCTAGAGGCGAGATGCTTTCAATTTTGTAAAGGCGTCACAGATAGTAAGCTTGTCGGTGCTAGGTGTAGGTATACTCGTTTTCTGGACGGCGGGCCGCCGCTACGAGTCCGTGGTTGCGCTTGTCGAGCGTGTGGGGTACTCCCACCATGAAAAAAAAATCATCGATATGGAGCAGTCTTTTATTTTCCCTCGGCCAGCACTCCATCCTCATCTCTCTTTTCCCGTTCTTGCCTTTCCATCCTCTTTCCTCCTATTTTCATATGTCGTAAGTGATAATTTCGAAAATCGGAAATACTTTCGTTTATCTCCCACTTTCGGACGATTTTCGTTCCAGGAAAATGCCAGTGATTTAAGAAATTCCTTTTTTTAGCTATGATTTCTGAACCCTTCTCAATCATGTTCTCTCCTCTCATTGCTTTCTCATGTAGTGAGTTTGCGTTTACCTATTCAAAATTGTTGTGTAATATTTGTGTTTTAATGTATGTTTCCTGTGCGAATTGAATTTCTTTTCCATGTTGAAATTATCGCTGCCCCATATCGACAGTTTTTTTCTATGACGGCTCCACCCCACACGCTCGACACGCGCAACCCCGGATTCGACGCAGCTGCTCGCCGTCTAGAGAGCGACAATAGACGTAGGCGGCCGTGTTGCGCGTTTAGAGCAAGTCGAAGGTAACTGGAAATCGGTTTCCTAAGTGTCACCAAACAATTCCCTATTTTTTTGAAATTATTCTCATATGATCAAGTCTGCTAGATTAAAATTTTTTCGATAGCGGTATTCGGAAAGTCAACAGCAAAACACCCCAAAACTGACCCTTCAGTGGCTTCTCATCTGCTCCATATAAGCAGCGCAGCCGCACGCGTCAATTTAACCCGGCTCTGGTCATCCTTCATGCCGGGGAAAGACTGTATGTCACTGGCGTGCATTTGTTAATTTCTAACTGAGTTGTGTTCCGAGGAAGATGGAAACAAGCTTCCGATTGTGATTTCAAAAAAATAAATTCGAATTTATGAAAACAGAAATATAGAAAAAACAACTAAAATTTGCCATCAAAGTTTCCAGATTTTAATTCGTGGGTAACTTCATAACGTCTAATAGATAAAATTATGATTCAAAATACTAACAGTGAAGTCCTGGACGCCTGTTCTGATATTCTGCACACTTTTCGAGAGATCCTTCTCATTTCATGTGAGGTCCTGCACACTTTCTGTGAGCCAATACACACTTCATGTGAGTTTTATGCAGCTCGTTCTAGACGAACTTCAAATTTACGGGAAGTTGAACACTAGTCGCTTGTAAAAATCACTCTACCAGAAATCGCATTTTTTCGGGCGGATTACGTTGAAATTCTAGAAAATTCTGATACAATTTCCGGTAATTTATTGGAATTCTGGCAGAATTTCTGTCAGATCGCTATCTAGACGTAATTCTGTGGTAAAAAGCAGCATTTACCACTAGGTAGCGGTAATTCTCCCGTAAATCAGCTGTAAACCGCCAGAAAACTTTTTGCGGAGATTATATTCTTCGAATATTCGGCCGATTTGTGGCAATGTTCATGAGTGTACCGGAATCATTAAAAAAATGAATCGAAAACCCGAATGAATATTTATTCGAACCAAACAGAGAGCAGTATTTCGAATTAATTTGTATATTCGAAATTGTTAAAAAGGCGGTAATAAAAAAATCATTAGGTAAGTTGAGAAAGGCTACATTCTAAAAATTCAATCAATCAGAAATTTTCAGGAATCCAAACTAAACATTCGTCGGGAGTGCTCCAAGGGTACGATATTGAAATTACTCATTAATTCGAAAACTACGCAGTGTCGAATGTCTATGTTTGATAGATCCATTTATCGTCGAACTGTATTCCATGTTCATCCCACAATTACCAAGCACACTTTACGCTACCTCAGCGTGCAATGAACTCCCTTATCTTTTGCTTAGTAGGTGTAGTAAAAAAAAAGATTTTCGTGCGCCAAAAGTACAAAATTATAATTTTTTTCGCTGCGTCCTTTTTTTCAATGTTCTTGGCTTGTGAACTGCCTAACATATAAGTCTGCCAATTATTAATTTCAGAATGCACGACACAAACTATGAAGCTTGTAAATAAAATTAAAGAAGACAAAAAAATCCTGATGGAGGACATTCAACATCAATCACGACTAGCAAACTCATAAATAATTGTTACGTTCAAAGGCACAGTCCAGGCTCATCATTGTATTTCTGTTCTTTAGCCTATCTTGACAAGGGACGCTGATTCCAAGTATGTCTCTGGAATCGTTCAAGATCCCCTAGGAACGGATTCATGGCCCCTCAAAAATTGAGCTACGTAAGCATGGTGGACGAGTTGTCCGAAGCTCGTAACTTCCGTCATTTGCAACCGATGTATGAGCCGACCCGAATAAAGAGAGAGGCTGAGAATGAAGGGAAGAACGGGACTACTGGTCGTAAACCATCGCTCATCTCGCCGCTGTTGAGCTCGAAAGATCGTAAAAGGGTCGTGCCAAAGTGGCTTCCTGGTGTGGGCGCCCCAGGGTGGCTTCCCCCTATATCTCGCTTATTCGGAGGGAGCTCGCATTTAGCAGGGGCTTTATGGGGTGGGTGTACTTCACAATTATGTGGAAATCTCAGATTTCGTCCCTGAGCTTGGACTGTGCCTTTAATGGAGTACAATACGGATGAATCAGAGATTCTATGAGTGCACTCAGGCTCTAATAATGATATATTCTTTTTTATTGATACTATATAACCTTCAAGAAGATGTGCACAAGATTGTGAAAGATATCTTTTTTGATAATTGACACAAGATGTTTTTTTTGTATGTGATACAGGCACACACACACACGATCAGTGGTAGTAAGTTTCACTTCAAACTAGAGGATCCACTGACATCTCATTCGGCCTGTTTTAAGTCTGTCGCCTTGAAATTGTTCAAAAATTTATTCGAGTATATTCGAATCGAATTTATTCGAATCTATTCGAAATTCGTACCTCGAAAAATAAGGGTAATTCGAATATTTTCAGAAATCGGACGTCAAAAAAGGGGTATTCCAATCTATTCAAAAATCGGTCGATGAAAAATGGGGTCATTCGAGTCAGGGGTGTGCGGAAAATTCTTCTCGGTAAATTTTTTACCGAAACTTTTTCCCGAACTTTTTTTTCGGTAAATGCGGTAAAAACAGAAAATCCGGTAAAAACTCTGACTTCGACTTCGATATATATTCCATTGTTGTATGTAAGGATACGATAGCACAAATGACCAATACTATTTATGTATGATTTTCAATAGTGCATGAGGATAGTGCAAATAATGAGTGAGTTTTACATATTAGCCTGAGCTCAACGGCTGAAGTTGATCAGCGAGACGTCGATTTTGAGAAAAAGTAACATTCCAAAATTTTCTGTCGTCAAAGTCTTTCTGTAGTTTTTCAAAGTCAGGGCAGCTGAGGAAACATCCATTCCGCCTTAGCTGTGCCAGGACGCTCGCAAAAGTACTTATAGGATATTTTGCCAAAGTCATGCCATAACAGTAGCGAACCCAGGAAATACGAGTAAGAAATAGACCGATTGAGCAAAAAACACCCAACTTTTCTTTTTGGTAAAAATTCCGCTAAATTTTGAGAAAAAATCGGTAAATCGGTAAATCAAAATTTTCCGAAAAACACCGGTAAATCCAGAAAATCGGTAAATGGAAAATGCACACCCCTGATTCGAATCTATTCGATATTCGGTCTTTTCGTCCAGGGCACAACTATAGTTTAGAACAGGTGAGCCACTGTACGTTAATGGCATCTGCGAATGAGAAGACTGCCAGAATCAGTGATTGTAGAAAGCTTCCCCGTAGAAGCTCACTCCTTAATTGTCAAGAGCAGTTAAAGATGGAGTGCCCAGAAGGGATTTTTTAAAATTTTGTTTCAACAGACATTTATTCGAATGGTGATTCCTAAATGTGCCGCAAACTGCTTTTGGATTGTCTTCTGTCAGTCATCAGATTAGCCGTAAGGCGGTAGCAGAAGGGCCACAGAGTGCTTGTTCACCGTGCGCGGGCAGTCAACTAAACGGCGCTGTCGACTGCCCACGACCGATCTATTGGCCTTCCACAGGAGGGGTTACTGGACGTCGGCTTGTGGCACCGCGGGAAGCGTGTTGTTCGTATCTGAGTGTCTTGCCCTTGATCAATAAGAATAAGGTCTATTGCTTAAGCGTTGTCAATTTTTTTAACCCTTTTCCCTGACTCACTCAAGCTACCAAATTGAGTTTCTATAAGAAAATGTTTCAGTGATGCAGCTGACGAAGCATTCTCCTCACAATCATCAACACACCACACGCCCACTAAGCCCTTTACTCAAAATCAGTTGGTTTTTTCCACTTTTTTCATTATGCATTTGGCAAGCATACAAACCATATTTCCATTTATAGCGTTGCATCGCAGCAGAGTCAGGCGGGTGTTGTCCGGGCGGACAACGGGGGGGGGTGCATAAAAATGTACAAGGTTTCAAAATATTTTTTTTGGGGGGAGGGCGTAAAAATTTTGGACTGAAACTAAAAAAAGTGGGGGATGTTTCCAATGAAGAAGAAGCTTCTGGAAAAGATGAATAACGAAAATTCTAACGAAAGGAAGCCATGCATATTGTAGTAGGAAGAAAAAAGTGGAAGGGAGCAATACAAGCTCTATAACAGTACAAGTGAAGAACTTCTCTATACGTAATGATGTAGTAGCAGTATTTTAGACCGTAGCCAAAGAAGATTTAGACTCCTCTTGAAATTTCCTACTAACTGACACCTAGTACCCCTCGCTTAACCTCAAAGTTACGGAAGAAATCGCCTTAAAGGCACAGTACACCCAGAAAATTGTTTTTCAGTTTTCATGCTTATATTGGAGTCGGTCACACGCTGATCACAGTGGTATCTTCAAAATCGTTCAAGACTCCCTACGAAAGGAGCTATGGCTCCTCAAAAAAGCCTGTTATTTGAGGGCAAGAAATTGGTGGACGAGTTGTCCTGGGCCTGTCTTTGCTTTCATTCGCAACCGTTGCACAAGAGGGAGCCAGGATTACGAGAAGGGCCGGTAATGGACTCAGGAACATAAACTCGATTGAAATTTATCCATCCATCCAGCCGATATCGAGGTCTAAAATTAGGAAGGGGATCGGGCCTGTGGTGGTGAGTGAAGGGGGTCGGGCCTGTGGTGGTCGCTTATATCTTGCTTATTTCGAGGAATTGAGATCTCGCACTTGGCAAGTGTTCTACAGGAGTGGTCTACAACACAATCAAATGAAAATCACAAAATTGATGTCTGAGGGTATACTGTGCCTTTAAAGGCACAGTACACCCTCAGATATGAATTTTGAGATTTTTTTTGTAATTGTGTAGAAAACCTTTTCTGTGTGACACCTGCCAAATGCGAGATCTCAATTCCTCCAAATAAGCGAGATATAAGTGACCACCACGGGCCCGACCCCCTTCAGCCACCACCACAGGCCCGGCCCCCTTCCTGAATTTCGATCTCAATATCAGCTAGAAGGATAGGTGATTTTAACCGAGTCCCCGTTCTTCACTCCCCTGCGATCTATCTCCTCATCCTGTTCTGCTCTTGTGCCGCGACTGCAAATCAAGAAAAATACAAGCCTGAGACAACTCGTCCACCAAATTTTTGTCCTCAAAATACGGGCATTTTTATGGAGTCTTATCTTCGTTCGTAGGGGTTTGGAGGGTTTTAGAATTACCATTGTGATCAGAGTGTAACCCTCTTTAAGATGAGGATAAAACCTAAAAAATATTTTTATGGGTGTCCTGTGCCTTTAAACCGTCTTCTCGTTGTCCAACACCGTTGTCCGGAGCCGCGCCTCTGGCCGAAACCGGGCAACGTAGGTTTCTCTTTGAAAAAATGAAAACATCGAGATTCTAAGGGTTCTATTTTCATCCTAGGCCTACCCTTTACAAACTACGGTAAAATCGTCTAGATACTCCGCAGCTTAAGGTATTAAGAGCAATATTCCAAACAAGGTGCACACCTACGCCGCTTCGCGGCGTACTTGTAGGCGTATATTGTGACGCGTAGAATGATCCAATCATTGCAAAATAAGAAGTTAATTATTATCGTTCCTCCAAACCCAGTTAGGCCCACACACTTACTGTGTCACGTGGCGCCCATTACTTGAGTCCCGCACACTTTCCCCGGCACTAGACGCTCTCCCAGTTGGGTCCCACACACTTTTCCTGGCACTTGGCGCACTTCCAGTCGGGTCCGTCACACTTTACACGGCGCGTGGCGCTTTTCCAGTTGGGTCCGGCACTTTTTCCATGGCGCGTGGCGCACTTCGAGTTGGGTCGCGTTGGGTGGCGCAAACTTTACACGGCGCGTGGCGGTCGGGTCCGTCACACTTTACGCGGCGCGTGGCGCACTTCCGTTCGAGTCCGTCACACTTTACACTGCGCGTGGCGCACTTCCAATCGAGTCGCGCATACTTTACACGGCGCGTGGCGCACTTCCAGTTGCGTGCCGCACACCTCCCACGGCGCGTGGCGCACTTCCAATTGGGTCGCGCACACTTTACACCGCGCGTGGCGCTTTTCTAGTCGGATCCCGCATACTTTCCACGGCGCGTGGCGCACTTCCAGTTGGGTCCGGCACACATTCCACGGTGCGTGGCGCACTTCCAGTTGGGTCGCCTTTTTTTACACGGCGCGTGGCGCACTCACAATTTGGTCCCACACACTTTCCCCGGTGCTGGACGCTTTCTCCCAGTTGGGTCCAATACACTTTTCCCGGCTCTTGGCAAACTCTCATTCGAGTCACACACACTTTCCACGGCGCGTGGCGCACTTCCAGTTGGGTCCGGCACACATTCCACGGCGCGTGGCGCACTTCCAGTTGCGTGCCGCACACCTCCCACGGCGCGTGGCGCACTTCGAATTGGGTCGCGCATACTTTACACCGCGCGTGGCGCACTTCCAGTCGGGCCCGTCACACATTACACGGCGCGTGGCGCACTTCCAGTTGGGTTCGGCACACTTCCCACGGCGCGTGGTACACTTCCAGTTGGGTCGCACACACTTTACACGGCGCGTGGCGCACTTTCAGTTGGGTCCGGCACACTTTCCACGGCGCGTTGGGCTCCTCCAGTTGGGTCCGGCACTTTTTTCCACGGCGCGTGGCGCACTTCCAGTTGGGTCCGGCACACATTCCACGGTGCGTGGTGCACTTCCAGTTGGGTCGCCTTTTTTTACACGGCGCGTGGCGCACTCACAATTTGGTCCCACGCACTTTACGCGGCGCGTGGCGCACTTCCATTTGGGTACGTCACACTTTACACGGCGCGTGGCGCACTACCAGTTGGGTCGCGCACACTTTACACGGCGCGTGGCGCACTTCCAATCGAGTCGCGCATACTTTACACGGCGCGTGGCGCACTTCCAGTTGCGTGCCGCACACCTCCCACGGCGCGTGGCGCACTTCCAATTGGGTCGCGCACACTTTACACCGCGCGTGGCGCTTTTCCAGTCGGATCCCGCACACTTTCCACGACGCGTGGCGCACTTCCAGTTGGGTCCGGCACACATTCCACGGTGCGTGGTGCACTTCCAGTTGGGTCCGGCACACATTCCACGGTGCGTGGTGCACTTCCAGTTGGGTCGCCTTTTTTTACACGGCGCGTGGCGCACTCACAATTTGGTCCCACACACTTTCCCCGGTGCTGGACGCTTTCTCCCAGTTGGGTCCAATACACTTTTCCCGGCTCTTGGCAAACTCTCATTCGAGTCACACACACTTTCCACGGCGCGTGGCGCACTTCCAGTTGGGTCCGGCACACATTCCACGGCGCGTGGCGCACTTCCAGTTGCGTGCCGCACACCTCCCACGGCGCGTGGCGCACTTCGAATTGGGTCGCGCATACTTTACACCGCGCGTGGCGCACTTCCAGTCGGGCCCGTCACACATTACACGGCGCGTGGCGCACTTCCAGTTGGGTTCGGCACACTTCCCACGGCGCGTGGCGCACTTCCAGTTGGGTCGCGCACACTTTACACGGCGCGTGGTGCACTTCCAGTTGGGTCGCACACACTTTACACGGCGCGTGGCGCACTTTCAGTTGGGTCCGGCACACTTTCCACGGCGCGTTGCGCTCCTCCAGTTGGGTCCGGCACTTTTTTCCACGGCGCGTGGCGCACTTCGAATTTGGTCGCGCACACTTTACACGGCGCGTGGCGCACTTCCAGTCGGGTCTCACACACTTTCCCCGGCGCTCGGCGCACTCACAATTTGTTCCCACACACTTTATGCGGCGCGTGGCGCACTTCCATCTGGGTACGTCACACTTTACACGGCGCGTGGCGCACTACCAGTTGGGTCGCGCACACTTTACACGGCGGTGGCGCATTTCCAGTTGCGTCTCGCACACATTACACCGCGCGTGGCGCACTTCCATTTGGGTCCGTCACACTTTACACGGCGCGTGGCGCACTACCAGTTGGGTCGCGCACACTTTACACGGCGCGTGGCGCACTTCCAGTTGCGTGCCGCACACCTCCCACGGCGCGTGGCGCACTTCGAATTGGGTCGCGCATACTTTACACCGCGCGTGGCGCACTTCCAGTCGGGCCCGTCACACATTACACGGCGCGTGGCGCACTTCCAGTTGGGTTCGGCACACTTCCCACGGCGCGTGGCGCACTTCCAGTTGGGTCGCGCACACTTTACACGGCGCGTGGTGCACTTCCAGTTGGGTCGCACACACTTTACACGGCGCGTGGCGCACTTTCAGTTGGGTCCGTCACACTTTACGCGGCGCGTGGCGCACTTCCAGTTGGGTCTGGCACACCTTCCACGGCGCGCGGCGCTTTCCAGTTGAGTCGCGCACACTTTCCCCGGCGCTCGGCGCACTCTGGTGGTCCCACACACTTCTCATGGCGCGTGGCGCACTTCGAATTGGGTCGATCATACTTTACACCGCGCGTGGCGCACTTCCAGTCGGGTCAGTCACACTTCGCACGGCGCTTGGCGCACTTCCAGTTGGGCTCGGCACACTTCCCTCGGCGCGTGGCGCACTTCCAATTGGGTCGCGCACACTTTACACGGCGCGTGGCGATTTTCCAGTCGGGTCGCACACACTTTACACGGCGCGTGGCGCACTTTCAGTTGGGTCCGGCACACTTAACACGGCGCGTCGCGCTCTTCCAGTTTGGTCCCGCACATTTTCCACGGCGCGTGGCGCACTTCCAGTTTGGTCCCGCATTCTTTCCACGGCGCGTGGCGCACTTCCAGTCAGGTCCCGCACACTTTACATTGCCTGTGGCGCACTTCCAGTTGGGTCCGGCACACTTTCCGCGGCGCGTTGCGTACTTCCAGTTGGGTCCGGCACTTTTTTCCACGGCGCGTGGGGCACTTCGAATTGGGTCGCGCACACTTTACGGCGCCTGGCGCACTTACAGTCGGGTCTCACACACTTTCCTCGGCGCACTCACAATTTGGTCCCACACACTTTACGCGGCGCGTGGCGCACTTCCGTTTGGGTCCGTCACACTTTACGGCGGTGGCGCATTTCCAGTTGCGTCTCGCACACATTACACCGCGCCTACCAGTCGGATCCGCACACTTTCCACGGCGCGTGGCGCACTTCCAGTTGGGTCTCGCACATTTTCCACGGCGCGTGGCGCACTTCCAGTTGGGTCTCCCCCATTTTCCACTGCGCGTGGCGCACTTTGAATTGGGTCGCGCACACTTTACACGGCGCGTGCTGCACTACCATTTAGGTCGCGCACACTTTACACGGCGCGTGGCGCACTTCCAGTCGGGTCCGTCATACTTTACACGGCGCCTGGCGCACTTCCAGTTGGGTCCGGCACTTTTTCCATGGCGCGTGGCTCACTTCGAATTTGGTCGCGCACACTTTACACGGCGCGTGGCGCACTTACAGTCGGGTCTCACACACTTTCCCCGGCGCTCGGCGCACTCACAATTTGGTCCCACACACTTTACGCGGCGCGTGGCGCACTTCCGTTTGGGTCCGTCACACTTTACACGGCGCGTGGCGCACTACCATTTAGGTCGCGCACACTTTACATTGCCTGTGGCGCACTTCCAGTTGGGTCCGGCACACTTTCCACGGCGCGTTGCGTACTTCCAGTTGGGTCCGGCACTTTTTTTTCCACGGCGCGTGGGGCACTTCGAATTGGGTCGCGCACACTTTACACGGCGCGTGGCGCACTTACAGTCGGGTCTCACACACTTTCCCCGGCGCTCGGCGCACTCACAATTTGGTCCCACACACTTTACGCGGCGCGTGGCGCACTTCCGTTTGGGTCCGTCACACTTTACACGGCGGTGGCGCATTTCCAGTTGCGTCTCGCACACATTACACCGCGCGCCGCGCCTACCAGTCGGATCCCGCACACTTTCCACGGCGCGTGGCGCACTTCCAGTTGGGTCTCGCACATTTTCCACGGCGCGTGGCGCACTTCCAGTTGGGTCCCGCACTCTTTCCACTGCGCGTGGCGCACTTTGAATTGGGTCGCGCACACTTTACACGGCGCGTCGCGTACTACCATTTAGGTCGCGCACACTTTACACGGCGCGTGGCGCACTTCCAGTCGGGTCTCACACACTTTCCCCGGCGCTCGGCGCACTCACAATTTGTTCCCACACACTTTATGCGGCGCGTGGCGCACTTCCATTTGGGTACGTCACACTTTACACGGCGCGTGGCGCACTACCAGTTGGGTCGCGCACACTTTACACGGCGATGGCGCATTTCCAGTTGCGTCTCGCACACATTACACCGCGCGTGGCGCACTTCCATTTGGGTCCGTCACACTTTACACGGCGCGTGGCGCACTACCAGTTGGGTCGCGCACACTTTACACGGCGCGTGGCGCACTTCCAGTTGCGTGCCGCACACCTCCCACGGCGCGTGGCGCACTTCGAATTGGGTCGCGCATACTTTACACCGCGCGTGGCGCACTTCCAGTCGGGCCCGTCACACATTACACGGCGCGTGGCGCACTTCCAGTTGGGTTCGGCACACTTCCCACGGCGCGTGGCGCACTTCCAGTTGGGTCGCGCACACTTTACACGGCGCGTGGTGCACTTCCAGTTGGGTCGCACACACTTTACACGGCGCGTGGCGCACTTTCAGTTGGGTCCGTCACACTTTACGCGGCGCGTGGCGCACTTCCAGTTGGGTCTGGCACACCTTCCACGGCGCGCGGCGCTTTTCCAGTTGAGTCGCGCACACTTTCCCCGGCGCTCGGCGCACTCACAATTTGGTCCCACACACTTCTCATGGCGCGTGGCGCACTTCAGATGGGTCGCGCATACTTTACACCGCGCGTGGCGCACTTCCAGTCGGGTCAGTCACACTTCACACGGCGCGTGGCGCACTTCCAGTTGGGTTCGGCACACTTCCCACGGCGCGTGGCGCACTTCCAATTGGGTCGCGCACACTTTACACGGCGCGTGGCGATTTTCCAGTCGGGTCGCACACACTTTACACGGCGCGTGGCGCACTTTCAGTTGGGTCCGGCACACTTAACACGGCGCGTCGCGCTCTTCCAGTTTGGTCCCGCACATTTTCCACGGCGCGTGGCGCACTTCCAGTTTGGTCCCGCATTCTTTCCACGGCGCGTGGCGCACTTCCAGTCAGGTCCCGCACACTTTACATTGCCTGTGGCGCACTTCCAGTTGGGTCCGGCACACTTTCCGCGGCGCGTTGCGTACTTCCAGTTGGGTCCGGCACTTTTTTCCACGGCGCGTGGGGCACTTCGAATTGGGTCGCGCACACTTTACACGGCGCCTGGCGCACTTACAGTCGGGTCTCACACACTTTCCTCGGCGCACTCACAATTTGGTCCCACACACTTTACGCGGCGCGTGGCGCACTTCCGTTTGGGTCCGTCACACTTTACACGGCGGTGGCGCATTTCCAGTTGCGTCTCGCACACATTACACCGCGCCTACCAGTCGGATCCCGCACACTTTCCACGGCGCGTGGCGCACTTCCAGTTGGGTCTCGCACATTTTCCACGGCGCGTGGCGCACTTCCAGTTGGATCTCGCACATTTCCACTGCGCGTGGCGCACTTCCAGATGGGTCGCGCACCCTTTCCACGGCGCGTGGTGCACTACCATTTAGGTCGCGCACACTTTACACGGCGCGTGGCGCACTTCCAGTCGGGTCCGTCATACTTTACACGGCGCCTGGCGCACTTCCAGTTGGGTCCGGCACTTTTTCCATGGCGCGTGGCGCACTTCGAATTTGGTCGCGCACACTTTACACGGCGCGTGGCGCACTGAGTCGGGTCTCACACACTTTCCCCGGCGCTCGGCGCACTCTTTGGTCCCACACACTTTACGCGGCGCGTGGCGCACTTCCGTTTGGGTCCGTCACACTTTACACGGCGCGTGGCGCACTACCATTTAGGTCGCGCACACTTTACATTGCCTGTGGCGCACTTCCAGTTGGGTCCGGCACACTTTCCACGGCGCGTTGCGTACTTCCAATTGGGTCCGGCACTTTTTTTTCCACGGCGCGTGGCGCACTTCCAGTTGGGTCCCGCACTCTTTCCACTGCGCGTGGCGCACTTTGAATTGGGTCGCGCACACTTTACACGGCGCGTCGCGTACTACCATTTAGGTCGCGCACACTTTACACGGCGCGTGGCGCACTTCCAGTCGGGTCTCACACACTTTCCCCGGCGCTCGGCGCACTCACAATTTGTTCCCACACACTTTATGCGGCGCGTGGCGCACTTCCATTTGGGTACGTCACACTTTACACGGCGCGTGGCGCACTACCAGTTGGGTCGCGCACACTTTACACGGCGGTGGCGCATTTCCAGTTGCGTCTCGCACACATTACACCGCGCGTGGCGCACTTCCATTGGGTCCGTCACACTTTACACGGCGCGTGGCGCACTACCAGTTGGGTCGCGCACACTTTACACGGCGCGTGGCGCACTTCCAGGTGCGTGCCGCACACCTCCCACGGCGCGTGGCTCACTTCGAGGTGGGTCGCGCATACTTTACCGCGCGTGGCGCACTTCCAGTCGGGCCCGTCACATTACACGGCGCGTGGCGCACTTCCAGTTGGGTTCGGCACACTTCCCACGGCGCGTGGCGCACTTCCATTTGGGTCCCGCAAACTTTACAGGGCGCGAGGTGTACTTCCAGTTCGGTCGCACACACTTTACACGGCACGTGGCGCACTTGCAGTTGGGTCCGTCACACTTTACGCGGCGCGTGGCGCACTTCCAGTTGGGTCTGGCACACCTTCCACGGCGCGCGGCGCTTTTCCAGTTGAGTCGCGCACACTTTCCCGGCGCTCGGCGCACTCTGGTGGTCCACACACTTCTCATGGCGCGTGGCGCACTTCGAATTGGGTCGCGCATACTTTACACCGCGCGTGGCGCACTTCCAGTCGGGTCAGTCACACTTCACACGGCGCGTGGCGCACTTCCAGTTGGGTTTGGCACACTTCCCACGGCGCGTGGCGCACTTCCAATTGGGTCGCGCACACTTTACACGGCGCGTGGCGCACTTTCAGTTGGGTCCGGCACACTTAACACGGCGCGTCGCGCTCTTCCAGTTTGGTCCCGCACATTTTCCACGGCGCGTGGCGCACTTCCAGTTTGGTCCCGCATTCTTTCCACGGCGCGTGGCGCACTTCCAGTCAGGTCCCGCACACTTTCATTGCCTGTGGCGCACTTCCAGTTGGGTCCGGCACACTTTCCGCGGCGCGTTGCGTACTTCCAGTTGGGTCCGGCACTTTCCACGGCGCGTGGGCACTTCCATTGGGTCGCGCACACTTTACACGGCGCCTGGCGCACTTACAGTCGGGTCTCACACACTTTCCTCGGCGCACTCACAATTTGGTCCCACACACTTTACGCGGCGCGTGGCGCACTTCCGTTTGGGTCCGTCACACTTTACACGGCGGTGGCGCATTTCCAGTTGCGTCTCGCACACATTACACCGCGCCTACCAGTCGGATCCCGCACACTTTCCACGGCGCGTGGCGCACTTCCAGTTGGGTCTCGCACATTTTCCACGGCGCGTGGCGCACTTCCAGTTGGGTCTCGCACATTTTCCACTGCGCGTGGCGCACTTTGAATTGGGTCGCGCACACTTTACACGGCGCGTGGTGCACTACCATTTAGGTCGCGCACACTTTACACGGCGCGTGGCGCACTTCCAGTCGGGTCCGTCATACTTTACACGGCGCCTGGCGCACTTCCAGTTGGGTCCGGCACTTTTTCCATGGCGCGTGGCGCACTTCGAATTTGGTCGCGCACACTTTACACGGCGCGTGGCGCACTTACAGTCGGGTCTCACACACTTTCCCCGGCGCTCGGCGCACTCACAATTTGGTCCCACACACTTTACGCGGCGCGTGGCGCACTTCCGTTTGGGTCCGTCACACTTTACACGGCGCGTGGCGCACTACCATTTAGGTCGCGCACACTTTACATTGCCTGTGGCGCACTTCCAGTTGGGTCCGGCACACTTTCCACGGCGCGTTGCGTACTTCCAGTTGGGTCCGGCACTTTTTTTTCCACGGCGCGTGGGGCACTTCGAATTGGGTCGCGCACACTTTACACGGCGCGTGGCGCACTTACAGTCGGGTCTCACACACTTTCCCCGGCGCTCGGCGCACTCACAATTTGGTCCCACACACTTTACGCGGCGCGTGGCGCACTTCCGTTTGGGTCCGTCACACTTTACACGGCGGTGGCGCATTTCCAGTTGCGTCTCGCACACATTACACCGCGCGCCGCGCCTACCAGTCGGATCCCGCACACTTTCCACGGCGCGTGGCGCACTTCCAGTTGGGTCTCGCACATTTTCCACGGCGCGTGGCGCACTTCCAGTTGGGTCCCGCACTCTTTCCACTGCGCGTGGCGCACTTTGAATTGGGTCGCGCACACTTTACACGGCGCGTCGCGTACTACCATTTAGGTCGCGCACACTTTACACGGCGCGTGGCGCACTTCCAGTCGGGTCCGGCACACTTTCCACGGCGCGTTGCGCACTTCCAGTTGGGTTCGGCACACTTCCCACGGCGCGTGGCGCACTTCCAGTTGGGTCGCGCACACTTTACACGGCGCGTGGTACACTTCCAGTTGGGTCGCACACACTTTACACGGCGCGTGGCGCACTTTCAGTTGGGTCCGGCACACTTTCCACGGCGCGTTGCGCTCCTCCAGTTGGGTCCGGCACTTTTTTCCACGGCGCGTGGCGCACTTCCAGTTGGGTCCGGCACACATTCCACGGTGCGTGGTGCACTTCCAGTTGGGTCGCCTTTTTTTACACGGCGCGTGGCGCACTCACAATTTGGTCCCACACACTTTACGCGGCGCGTGGCGCACTTCCATTTGGGTACGTCACACTTTACACGGCGCGTGGCGCACTACCAGTTGGGTCGCGCACACTTTACACGGCGGTGGCGCATTTCCAGTTGCGTCTCGCACACATTACACCGCGCGTGGCGCACTTCCATTTGGGTCCGTCACACTTTACACGGCGCGTGGCGCACTACCAGTTGGGTCGCGCACACTTTACACGGCGGTGGCGCATTTCCAGTTGGGTCCCGCACTCTTTCCACGGCGCGTGGCGCACTTTGAATTGGGTCGCGCTCACTTTACACGGCGCGTGGCGCACTATCAGTTAGGGCGCGCACACTTTACACGGCGCGTGGCGCACTTCCAGTCGGGTCCGTCACACTTTACACGGCGCCTGGCGCACTTCCAGTTGGGTCCGGCACTTTTTCCATGGCGCGTGGCGCACTTCGAATTTGGTCCCACACACTTTACGCGGCGCGTGGCGCACCTCCAATTGGGTCGCGCACACTTTACACCGCGCGTGGCGCACTTCCAGTCGGGTCCGTCACACTTTACACGGCGCGTGGCGCACTTCCAGTTGGGTCCTACTTACTTTTCACGGCGCGTTGCGCATTTCCAGTTGGGTCGAGCAAACTTTGCACGGCGCGTGGCGGTCGGGTCCGTCACACTTTACGCGGCGCGTGGCGCACTTCCAGTTGGGTCTGGCACACCTTCCACAGCGCGCGGCGCTTTTCCAGTTGAGTCGCGCACACTTTCCCCGGCGCTCGGCGCACTCACAATTTGGTCCCACACACTTCTCATGGCGCGTGGCGCACTTCGAATTGGGTCGCGCATACTTTACACCGCGCGTGGCGCACTTCCAGTCGGGTCAGTCACACTTCACACGGCGCGTGGCGCACTTCCAGTTGGGTTCGGCACACTTCCCACGGCGCGTGGCGCACTTCCAATTGGGTCGCGCACACTTTACACGGCGCGTGGCGATTTTCCAGTCGGGTCGCACACACTTTACACGGCGCGTGGCGCACTTTCAGTTGGGTCCGGCATTCTTTCCACGACGCGTGGCGCACTTCCAGTCGGGTCCCGCACACTTTACATTGCCTGTGGCGCACTTCCAGTTGGGTCCGGCACACTTTCCGCGGCGCGTTGCGTACTTCCAGTTGGGTCCGGCACTTTTTTCCACGGTGCGTGGGGCACTTCGAATTGGGTCGCGCACACTTTACACGGCGCGTGGCGATTTTCCAGTCGGGTCGCACACACTTTACACGGCGCGTGGCGCACTTTCAGTTGGGTCCGGCATTCTTTCCACGGCGCGTGGCGCACTTCCAGTCGGGTCCCGCACACTTTACATTGCCTGTGGCGCTCTTCCAGTTTGGTCCCGCACATTTTCCACGGCGCGTGGTTGGTCCCGCATTCTTTCCACGGCGCGTGGCGCACTTCCAGTCGGGTCCCGCACACTTTACATTGCCTGTGGCGCACTTCCAGTTGGGTCCGGCACACTTTCCGCGGCGCGTTGCGTACTTCCAGTTGGGTCCGGCACTTTTTTCCACGGCGCGTGGGGCACTTCGAATTGGGTCGCGCACACTTTACACGGCGCCTGGCGCACTTACAGTCGGGTCTCACACACTTTCCCCGGCGCTCGGCGCACTCACAATTTGGTCCCACACACTTTACGCGGCGCGTGGCGCACTTCCGTTTGGGTCCGTCACACTTTACACGGCGGTGGCGCATTTCCAGTTGCGTCTCGCACACATTACACCGCGCCTACCAGTCGGATCCCGCACACTTTCCACGGCGCGTGGCGCACTTCCAGTTGGGTCTCGCACATTTTCCACGGCGCGTGGCGCACTTCCAGTTGGGTCTCGCACATTTTCCACTGCGCGTGGCGCACTTTGAATTGGGTCGCGCACACTTTACACGGCGCGTGGCGCACTACCATTTAGGTCGCGCACACTTTACACGGCGCGTGGCGCACTTCCAGTCGGGTCCGTCATACTTTACACGGCGCCTGGCGCACTTCCAGTTGGGTCCGGCACTTTTTCCATGGCGCGTGGCGCACTTCGAATTCGGTCGCGCACACTTTACACGGCGCGTGGCGCACTTACAGTCGGGTCTCACACACTTTCCCCGGCGCTCGGCGCACTCACAATTTGGTCCCACACACTTTACGCGGCGCGTGGCGCACTTCCGTTTGGGTCCGTCACACTTTACACGGCGCGTGGCGCACTACCATTTAGGTCGCGCACACTTTACATTGCCTGTGGCGCACTTCCAGTTGGGTCCGGCACACTTTCCACGGCGCGTTGCGTACTTCCAGTTGGGTCCGGCACTTTTTTTTCCACGGCGCGTGGGGCACTTCGAATTGGTTCGCGCACACTTTACACGGCGCGTGGCGCACTTACAGTCGGGTCTCACCCACTTTCCCCGGCGCTCGGCGCACTCACAATTTGGTCCCACACACTTTACGCGGCGCGTGGCGCACTTCCGTTTGGGTCCGTCACACTTTACACGGCGCCTGGCGCACTTCCAGTTGAGTCCGGCACTTTTTCCATGGCGCGTGGCGCACTTCCAGTTGGGTCCGGCACACATTCCACGGTGCGTGGTGCACTTCCAGTTGGGTCGCCTTTTTTTACACGGCGCGTGGCGCACTTCGAATTGGGTCGCGCACACTTTACACGGCGCGTGGCGATTTTCCAGTCGGGTCGCACACACTTTACACGGCGCGTGGCGCACTTTCAGTTGGGTCCGGCATTCTTTCCACGGCGCGTGGCGCACTTCCAGTCGGGTCCCGCACACTTTACATTGCCTGTGGCGCTCTTCCAGTTTGGTCCCGCACATTTTCCACGGCGCGTGGCGCACTTCCAGTTTGGTCCCGCATTCTTTCCACGGCGCGTGGCGCACTTCCAGTCGGGTCCCGCACACTTTACATTGCCTGTGGCGCACTTCCAGTTGGGTCCGGCACACTTTCCGCGGCGCGTTGCGTACTTCCAGTTGGGTCTCGCACATTTTCCACGGCGCGTGGCGCACTTCCAGTTGGGTCTCGCACATTTTCCACTGCGCGTGGCGCACTTCCAGATGGGTCGCGCACACTTTACACGGCGCGTGGCGCACTACCATTTAGGTCGCGCACACTTTACACGGCGCGTGGCGCACTTCCAGTCGGGTCCGTCATACTTTACACGGCGCCTGGCGCACTTCCAGTTGGGTCCGGCACTTTTTCCATGGCGCGTGGCGCACTTCGAATTTGGTCGCGCACATTTTACACGGCGCGTGGCGCACTTACAGTCGGGTCTCACACACTTTCCCCGGCGCTCGGCGCACTCACAATTTGGTCCCACACACTTTACGCGGCGCGTGGCGCACTTCCGTTTGGGTCCGTCACACTTTACACTGCGCGTGGCGCACTACCATTTAGGTCGCGCACACTTTACATTGCCTGTGGCGCACTTCCAGTTGGGTCCGGCACACTTTCCACGGCGCGTTGCGTACTTCCAGTTGGGTCCGGCACTTTTTTTTCCACGGCGCGTGGGGCACTTCGAATTGGGTCGCGCACACTTTACACGGCGCGTGGCGCACTTACAGTCGGGTCTCACACACTTTCTCCGGCGCTCGGCGCACTCACAATTTGGTCCCACACACTTTACGCGGCGCGTGGCGCACTTCCGTTTGGGTCCGTCACACTTTACACGGCGCCTGGCGCACTTCCAGTTGAGTCCGGCACTTTTTCCATGGCGCGTGGCGCACTTCCAGTTGGGTCCGGCACACATTCCTCGGTGCGTGGTGCACTTCCAGTTGGGTCGCCTTTTTTTACACGGCGCGTGGCGCACTCACAATTTGGTCCCACACACTTTACGCGGCGCGTGGCGCACTTCCATTTGGGTACGTCAAACTTTACACGGCGCGTGGCGCACTACCAGTCGGGTCCGTCACACATTACACGGCGCGTGGCGCACTTCCAGTTGAGTTCGGCACACTTCCCACGGCGCGTGGCGCACTTCCAGTTGGGTCGCGCACACTTTACACGGCGCGTGGTACACTTCCAGTTGGGTCGCACACACTTTACACGGCGCGTGGCGCACTTTCAGTTGGGTCCGGCACACTTTCCACGGCGCATTGCGCTCCTCCAGTTGGGTCCGGCACTTTTTTCCACGGCGCGTGGCGCACTTCCAGTTGGGTCGCGCACACTTTACACGGCGCGTGGTACACTTCCAGTTGGGTCGCACACACTTTACACGGCGCGTGGCGCACTTTCAGTTGGGTCCGGCACACTTTCCACGGCGCATTGCGCTCCTCCAGTTGGGTCCGGCACTTTTTTCCACGGCGCGTGGCGCACTTCCAGTTGGGTCCGGCACACATTCCACGGTGCGTGGTGCACTTCCAGTTGGGTCGCCTTTTTTTACACGGCGCGTGGCGCACTCACAATTTGGTCCCACACACTTTACGCGGCGCGTGGCGCACTTCCATTTGGGTACGTCACACTTTACACGGCGCGTGGCGCACTACCAGTTGGGTCGCGCACTTTTTACACGGCGCGTGGCGCACTTCCAATCGAGTCGCGCATACTTTACACGGCGCGTGGCGCACTTCCAGTTGGGTCCGGCACACATTCCACGGTGCGTGGCGCACTTCCAGTTGGGTCACCTTTTTTTACACGGCGCGTGGCGCACTCACAATTTGGTCCCACACACTTTCCCCGGTGCTGGACGCTTTCTCCCAGTTGGGTCCAATACACTTTTCCCGGCTCTTGGCAAACTCTCATTCGAGTCACACACACTTTCCACGGCGCGTGGCGCACTTCCAGTTGCGTGCCGCACACCTCCCACGGCGCGTGGCGCACTTCCAGTTGGGTTCGTCACACTTCCCACGGCGCGTGGCGCACTTCCAGTTGGGTCGCGCACACTTTACACGGCGCGTGGTGCACTTCCAGTTGGGTCGCACACACTTTACACGGCGCGTGGCGCACTTTCAGTTGGGTCCGGCACACTTTCCACGGCGCGTTGCGCTCCTCCAGTTGGGTCCGGCACTTTTTTCCACGGCGCGTGGCGCACTTCGAATTGGTCGCGCACACTTTACACGGCGCGTGGCGCACTTCCAGTTGGGTCTCACACACTTTCCCCGGCGCTCGGCGCACTCACAATTTGGTCCCACACACTTTACGCGGCGCGTGGCGCACTTCCATTTGGGTACGTCACACTTTACACGGCGCGTGGCGCACTACCAGTTGGGTCGCGCACACTTTACACGGCGGTGGCGCATTTCCAGTTGCGTCTCGCACATTACACCGCGCGTGGCGCACTTCCATTGGGTCCGTCACACTTTACACGGCGCGTGGCGCACTACCAGTTGGGTCGCGCACACTTTACACGGCGGTGGCGCATTTCCAGTTGGGTCCCGCACTCTTTCCACGGCGCGTGGCGCACTTTGAATTGGGTCGCGCTCACTTTACACGGCGCGTGGCGCACTACCAGTTAGGTCGCGCACACTTTACACGGCGCGTGGCGCACTTCCAGTCGGGTCCGTCACACTTTACACGGCGCCTGGCGCACTTCCAGTTGGGTCCGGCACTTTTTCCATGGCGCGTGGCGCACTTCGAATTTGGTCCCACACACTTTACGCGGCGCGTGGCGCACCTCCAATTGGGTCGCGCACACTTTACACCGCGCGTGGCGCACTTCCAGTCGGGTCCGTCACACTTTACACGGCGCGTGGCGCACTTCCAGTTGGGTCCTACTTACTTTTCACGGCGCGTTGCGCATTTCCAGTTGGGTCGAGCAAACTTTGCACGGCGCGTGGCGGTCGGGTCCGTCACACTTTACGCGGCGCGTGGCGCACTTCCAGTTGGGTCTGGCACACCTTCCACGGCGCGCGGCGCTTTTCCAGTTGAGTCGCGCACACTTTCCCCGGCGCTCGGCGCACTTACAATTTGGTCCCACACACTTCTCACGGCGCGTGGCGCACTTCGAATCGGGTCGCGCATACTTTACACCGCGCGTGGCGCACTTCCAGTCGGGTCAGTCACACTTCACACGGCGCGTGGCGCACTTCCAGTTGGGTTCGGCACACTTCCCACGGCGCGTGGCGCACTTCCAATTGGGTCGCGCACACTTTACACGGCGCGTGGCGATTTTCCAGTCGGGTCGCACACACTTTACACGGCGCGTGGCGCACTTTCAGTTGGGTCCGGCACACTTAACACGGCGCGTCGCGCTCTTCCAGTTTGGTCCCGCACATTTTCCACGGCGCGTGGCGCACTTCCAGTTTGGTCCCGCATTCTTTCCACGGCGCGTGACGCACTTCCAGTCGGGTCCCGCACACTTTACATTGCCTGTGGCGCACTTCCAGTTGGGTCCGGCACACTTTCCACGGCGCGTTGCGTACTTCCAGTTGGGTCCGGCACTTTTTCCACGGCGCGTGGGGCACTTCGCAGTTTGGTCGCGCACACTACACGGCGCGTGGCGCACTTACAGTCGGGTCTCACACACTTTCCCCGGCGCTCGGCGCACTCACAATTTGGTCCCACACACTTTACGCGGCGCGTGGCGCACTTCCGTTTGGGTCCGTCACACTTTCCACGGCGCGTGGCGCACTTACCAGTTGGGTCGCGCACACTTTAACACGGCGCGTGGCGCATTTCCAGTTGCGTCTCGCACACATTACACCGCGCGTGGCGTACTTCCAGATGGGTCGC
The DNA here is from genome assembly GCA_029168955.1 of Aplectana chamaeleonis. Taxonomy (NCBI): domain Eukaryota; kingdom Metazoa; phylum Nematoda; class Chromadorea; order Rhabditida; family Cosmocercidae; genus Aplectana; species Aplectana chamaeleonis. The sequence goes on from JAPDOI010000575.1 coordinate 194,199, forward strand.
GCACACTTTACACAGCGCGTGACGTACTTACAGTTGGGTCGCGCACATTTTACACGGTGCGTGGCGCACTTCCAGTTGAGTCCCGCACACTTTTCACGGCGCGAGACGCACTTCCAGTTGGGTCGCGCACACTTTACACGGCGCGTGGCGCACTACCAGTTAGGTCGCGCACACTTTACACGGCGCGTGGCGCACTTCCAGTCGGGTCCGTCACACTTTACACGGCGCCTGGCGCACTTCCAGTTGGGTCCGGCACTTTTCCGCGGCGCGTGGCGCACTTCCAGTTGGGTCGCCCTCACTTTCCACTGCGCGTGGCGCACTTCCAGTTGGGTCCCGCACACTTTCCACGGCGCGTGGCGCACTTCCAGTCGGGTCCCACACACTTTACGCGGCGCGTGGCGCACTTCCATTTGGGTCCGTCACACTTTACACGGCGCGTGGCGCACTACCAGTTGGGTCGCGCACACTTTACACGGCGCGTGGCGCACTTCCAGTTGGGTCCGGCACACTTTCCACGGCGCGTTGCGCACTTCCAGTTGGGTCCGGCACACTTCCACGGCGCGTGGCGCACTTCCAGTTGGGTCGCGCACACTTTACACGGCGCGTGGCGCACTTCCAGTTGGGTCCACACTTTCCACGGCGCGTGGCGCACTTCCAGTTGGGTCCCACACACTTTACGCGGCGCGTGGCGCACTTCCAGTTGGGTCGCGTCACACTTTACACGGCGCGTGGCGCACTTCCAGTTGGGTCCGCACACTTTACACGGCGCGTGGCGCACTTCCAGTCGGGTCCCGCACACTTTCCACGGCGCGTGGCGCACTTCAGTTGGGTCTCGCACACTTTCCACGGCGCGTGGCGCACTTCCAGTCGGGTCGCGCACACTTTACACGGCGCGTGGCGCACTCAGTTGGTCTCCGGCACACTTTCCCCCGGCGCGTGGCGCACTCCCAGTTGGGTCCACACACTTTCCCCGGCGCGTGGCGCACCTCCAGTTGGGTCCCACACACTTTCCACGGCGCGTCGCGCATTTACAGTTGAGTCGCGCACACTTTATACGGCGCGTGGCGCACTTACAGTCGGGTCACGCACACTTACCCTCAGCGCGTGGCGTACTTCCAGTTCGGTCGCGCACACTTTTCACGGGGCGTGGCGCACTTCCAGTTGGGTTCGTCACACTTCCCACGGCGCGTGGAACACTTCCATTTGGGTCCCGCAAACTTTACAGGGCGCGAGGTGTACTTCCAGTTCGGTCGCACACACTTTACACGGCACGTGGCGCACTTGCAGTCGTGTCCCGCACACTTTCCCCAGCGCTTGGCGCACCCCCATTCGAGTCCCACACACTTTCCCCGGCGCTTGGCGCACTTCCAGATGGGTCGCGCACACTTTACACGGCGCGTGGCGCACTTCCAGTCGGGTCTCGCAAACTTTCCCCGGCGCCTGGCACACTCACATTTGGGTCCCGCACACCTTTCCCGGCGCTTAACGCACTTCCAGTCGGGTACGTCACACTTTCCACGGCGCGTGGCGCACTTCCAGTTGGGTTAGGCACACTTTACACGGCGCGTGGCGCACTTCCAGTTGGGTTAGGCACACTTTACACGGCGCGTGGCGCACTTCCAGTTGGGTTAGGCACACTTTACACGGCGCGTGGCGCACTTCCAGTTGGGTTAGGCACACTTTCCACGGCGCGTGGCGCACTTCCAGTTGGGTCAAGCACACTTTACACGGCGCGTGGCGCACTTCCAGTTGGGTCAAGCACACTTTACACGGCGCGTGGCGCACTACCAGTTAGGTCGCGCACACTTTACACGGCGCGTGGCGCACTTCCAGTCGGGTCCGTCACACTTTCCCTGGCGCTTAGCGCACTCTCATTTGAGTCCCACACATGTTTTCCGGCGCTTGGCGCACTCACAGTTGGGTCCGGCACACTTTCCACGGTGCGTGGACGCACTTCCAGTTGGATCCAATACACTTTCCGGCTTTCGGCAAATTATCAATCGAGTACCACACACTTTCCACGGCGCGTGGCGCACTTCCAGTTGGGTTGCGCACACTTTTACACGGCGCATGGCGCACTTCCAGTTGGGTCCGGCATACTTTGCACGGCGCGTGGCGCACTTCCAGTTGGGTCCGGCATACTTTCCACGGCGCGTGGCGCACTTCCAGATGGGTCGCGTACACTTTACACGGCGCGTGGCGCACTTCCAGTCGGGTTCCGCACACTTTACACGACGCGTGGCGCACTTCCAGGTGGGTCCGGCACACTTTACACGGCGCGTGGCGCAGTTCCAGTTGGGTCGCGCACACTTTCCACGGCGCGTGGCGCACTTCCAGTCGGGTCCGTCACACTTTCCCGGCGCTTAGCGCACTTCTAGTCGGAGGCCCACACATGTTTTCCGGCGCTTGGCGCACTCCAATTTGGTCCTACACACTTTCCCCGGTGCTGGATGCTTTCTCCCAGTTGGGTCCAATACACTTTTCTCCCGGCTTTCGGCAAACTCTCAATCGAGTACCACACACTTTCCACGGCGCATGGCGCACTTCCAGTTGGGTTGCGCACACTTTACACGGCGCGTGGCGCACCTTCCAGTCGGGTCCCGCACACTTTACACGGCGTGTGGCGCACTTCCAGTTGGGTCCGGCACACTTTCCACGGCGCGTGGCGCACTTCCAGTTGGGTCGCGCACACTTTACACGGCGCGTGACGCATTTCCAGTCGGGTTCCGCACACTTTACACGGCGCGTGGTGCACTTCCACTTGGGTCCGGCACACTTTACACGGCGCGTGGCGCAGTTCCAGTTGGGTCCGGCACACTTTCCACGGCGCGGGGCGCACCTCCAGCCGGGTCCGTCACACTTTCCCTGGCGCTAGCGCACTCTCATTTGAGTCCCACACACTTTTTCCGGCGCGTGGCGCACTCACAATTGGGTCCTACACACTTTCCCGGTGCTGGACGCTTTCTCCCAGTTGGGTCCCGCACACTTTTCACGGTGCGTGGCGCACTTCCAGTTAGATCCTGTACACTTTACAGGGCGCGTGGTGCACTTTCACTTCGGTCGCGCACACTTTACACGGCGCGTGGCGCACTTCCAGTCGGGTCTCGCACACTTTCCCCGGCGCTTGGCACACTCCCATTTGAGTCCCACACACTTTCCCCGTCGCTGGACGCTTTTTCCCAGTTGGGTACATTACACTTTTCCCGGCTTTCGGCAAACTCTCAATCGAGTACCACACACTTTCCACGGCGTGTGGCGCACTTCCAGTTGGGTTGCGCACACTTTACACGGCGCTTGGCACACTCCCAGTCGGGTCCCGCACACTTTACACGGCGCATGGCGCACTTCCAGTCGGATTCCGCACACTTTCCCCGACGCTTAGCGCACTCCCATTTGAGTCCCACACACTTTCCCCGTCGCTGGACGCTTTTTCCCAGTTGGGTCCATTACACTTTTCCCGGCTTTCGGCAAACTCTCAATCGAGTACCACACACTTTCCACGGCGTGTGGCGCACTTCCAGTCGGGTCGCGCACGCTTTACACGGCGCGTTTCCAGTTGGGTCCCACACGCTTTCCACGGCGCGTGGCGCACTTCCAGTCGGGTCGCGCACATCTCACGCGGCGCGTGGCGCACTTCTAGTCGGATTCCGCACACTTTCCCCGACGCTTAGCGCACTCCCATTTGAGTCCCACACACTTTCCCCGTCGCTGGACGCTTTTTCCCAGTTGGGTCCATTACACTTTTCCCGGCTTTCGGCAAACTCTCAATCGAGTACCACACACTTTCCACGGCGTGTGGCGCACTTCCAGTTGGGTTGCGCACACTTTACACGGCGCTTGGCACACTCCCAGTCGGGTCCCGCACACTTTACACGGCGTGTTGCGCACTTCCAGTTGGGTCCGGCACACTTTCCACGGCGCGTGGCGCACTTCCAGTTGGGTCGCGCACACTTTGCACGGCGCGTGACGCATTTCCAGTCGGGTTCCGCACACTTTACACGGCGCGTGGTGCACTTCCACTTGGGTCCGGCACACTTTACACGGCGCGTGGCGCAGTTCCAGTTGGGTCCGGCACACTTTCCACGGCGCGTGGCGCACTTCCAGTCGGGTCCGTCACACTTTCCCTGGCGCTTAGCGCACTCTCATTTGAGGCCCACACATGTTTTCCGGCGCTTGGCGCACTCACAATTTGGTCCTACACACTTTCCCCGGTGCTGGATGCTTTCTTCCAGTTGGGTCAATACACTTTTCCCGGCTTTCGGCAAACTCTCAATCGAGTACCACACACTTTCCACGGCGCATGGCGCACTCCCAGTTGGGTTGCGCACACTTTACACGGCGCTTGGCACACTCCCAGTCGGGTCCCGCACACTTTACACGGCGTGTTGCGCACTTCCAGTTGGGTCCGGCACACTTTCCACGGCGCGTGGCGCACTTCCAGTTGGGTCGCGCACACTTTGCACGGCGCGTGACGCATTTCCAGTCGGGTTCCGCACACTTTACACGGCGCGTGGTGCACTTCCACTTGGGTCCGGCACATTTTACACGGCGCGTGGCGCAGTTCCAGTTGGGTCCGGCACACTTTCCACGGCGCGTGGCGCACTTCCAGTCGGGTCCGTCACACTTTCCCTGGCGCTTAGCGCACTCTCATTTGAGTCCCACACATGTTTTCCGGCGCTTGGCGCACTCACAATTTGGTCCTACACACTTTCCCCGGTGCTGGACGCTTTCTCCCAGTTGGATCCAATACACTTTTCCCGGCTTTCGGCAAATTATCAATCGAGTACCACACACTTTCCACGGCGCATGGCGCACTTCCAGTTGGGTTGCGCACACTTTACACGGCGCATGGCGCACTTCCAGTTGGGTCCGGCATACTTTGCACGGCATGTGGCTCACTTCCAGTTGGGTCCGGCACACTTTCCACGGCGCGTGGACGCACTTCCAGTTGGGTCGCGCACACTTTTTTTCGGCGCGTGACGCAAACTCTCAATCGAGTACCACACACTTTCCACGGCGCGTGGCGCACTTCCAGTTGGGTTGCGCACACTTTACACGGGGCTTGGAGTACTTCCAGTCGGGTCATGCCCACTTTAAACGGCGCGTGACGCACTTCCAGTCGGGTCCGTCACACTTTCCCGACGCTTAGCGCACTCTCATTTGAGGCACACACATACTTTCCGGCGCTTGGCGCACTCACAATTTGGTCCTACACACTTTCCCCGTCGCTGGACGCTTTTTTCCAGTTGGGTCCATTACACTTTTCCCGGCTTTCGGCAAACTCTCAATCGAGTACCACACACTTTCCACGGCGTGTGGCGCACTTCCAGTCGGGTCGCGCACACTTTACACGGCGCGTTTCTGGCACACTCCCAGTCGGGTCCCGCACACTTTCCACGGCGCGTGGCGCACTTCCAGTCGGGTCGCGCACACTTTCCACGCGGCGCGTGGCGCACTTCCAGTCGGATTCCGCACACTTTCCCCGGCGCGTGACGCACTCCCATTTGAGTCCGCACACTTTCCCCGGCGCTGGACGCTTTTTCCCAGTTGGGTCCATTACACTTTACACGGCGCGTGGCGCAAACTCTCCAGTTGGGTCCGGCACACTTTCCACGGCGCGTGGCGCACTTCCAGTTGGGTTGCGCACACTTTACACGGCGCGTGGCACACTTCCAGTCGGGTCCCGCACACTTTGCACGGCGTGTTGCGCACTTCCAGTTGGGTCCGGCACACTTTCCACGGCGCGTGGCGCACTTCCAGTTGGGTCGCGCACACTTTGCACGGCGCGTGACGCATTTCCAGTCGGGTTCCGCACACTTTACACGGCGCGTGGTGCACTTCCACTTGGATCCGGCACACTTTACACGGCGCGTGGCGCAGTTCCAGTTGGGTCCGGCACACTTTCCACGGCGCGTGGCGCACTTCCAGTCGGGTCCGTCACACTTTTCCTGGCGCTTAGCGCACTCTCATTTGAGGCCCACACATGTCTTCCGGCGCTTGGCGCACTCACAATTTGGTCCTACACACTTTCCCCGGTGCTGGATGCTTTCTCCCAGTTGGGTCCAATACACTTTTCCCGGCTTTCGGCAAACTCTCAATCGAGTACCACACACTTTCCACGGCGCATGGCGCACTTCCAGTTGGGTTGCGCACACTTTACACGGCGCTTGGCACACTCCCAGTCGGGTCCCGCACACTTTACACGGCGTGTTGCGCACTTCCAGTTGGGTCCGGCACACTTTCCACGGCGCGTGGCGCACTTCCAGTTGGGTCGCGCACACTTTGCACGGCGCGTGACGCATTTCCAGTCGGGTTCCGCACACTTTACACGGCGCGTGGTGCACTTCCACTTGGGTCCGGCACACTTTACACGGCGCGTGGCGCAGTTCCAGTTGGGTCCGGCACACTTTACACGGCGCGTGGCGCACTTCCAGTTGGGTCCGGCACACTTTCCCTGGCGCTTAGCGCACTTCCATTGAGTCCCACACATGTTTTCCGGCGCTTGGCGCACTCACAATTTGGTCCTACACACTTTCCCCGGTGCTGGACGCTTTCTCCCAGTTGGATCCAATACACTTTTCCCGGCTTTCGGCAAATTATCAATCGAGTACCACACACTTTCCACGGCGCATGGCGCACTTCCAGTTGGGTTGCGCACACTTTACACGGCGCATGGCGCACTTCCAGTTGGGTCCGGCATACTTTGCACGGCAAGTGGCGCACTTCCAGTTGGGTCCGGCATACTTTCCACGGCGCGTGGCGCACTTCCAGTTGGGTCGCGCACACTTTGCACGGCGCGTGACGCATTTCCAGTCGGGTTCCGCACACTTTACACGGCGCGTGGTGCACTTCCACTTGGGTCCGGCACACTTTACACGGCGCGTGGCGCAGTTCCAGTTGGGTCCGGCACACTTTCCACGGCGCGTGGCGCACTTCCAGTCGGGTCCGTCACACTTTCCCTGGCGCTTAGCGCACTCTCATTTGAGGCCCACACATGTTTTCCGGCGCTTGGCGCACTCACAATTTGGTCCTACACACTTTCCCCGGTGCTGGATGCTTTCTCCCAGTTGGGTCCAATACACTTTTCCCGGCTTTCGGCAAACTCTCAATCGAGTACCACACACTTTCCACGGCGCATGGCGCACTTCCAGTTGGGTTGCGCACACTTTACACGGCGCTTGGCACACTCCCAGTCGGGTCCCGCACACTTTACACGGCGTGTTGCGCACTTCCAGTTGGGTCCGGCACACTTTCCACGGCGCGTGGCGCACTTCCAGTTGGGTCGCGCACACTTTGCACGGCGCGTGACGCATTTCCAGTCGGGTTCCGCACACTTTACACGGCGCGTGGTGCACTTCCACTGGGTCCGGCACATTTTACACGGCGCGTGGCGCAGTTCCAGTTGGGTCCGGCACACTTTCCACGGCGCGTGGCGCACTTCCAGTTGGGTCCGTCACACTTTCCCTGGCGCTCAGCGCACTCTCATTTGAGTCCCACACATGTTTTCCGGCGCTTGGCGCACTTACAATTTGGTCCTACACACTTTCCCCGGTGCTGGACGCTTTCTCCCAGTTGGATCCAATACACTTTTCCCGGCTTTCGGCAAATTATCAATCGAGTACCACACACTTTCCACGGCGCATGGCGCACTTCCAGTTGGGTTGCGCACACTTTACACGGCGCATGGCGCACTTCCAGTTGGGTCCGGCATACTTTGCACGGCATGTGGCGCACTTCCAGTTGGGTCCGGCATACTTTCCACGGCGCGTGGCGCACTTCCAGTTGGGTCGCGCACACTTTGCACGGCGCGTGGCGCACTTCCAGTCGGGTCCCGCACACTTAACACGGCGCGTGGTGTTTTTCCGGTTGGGTCGCGCACACTTCACACGGCGCGTGGCGCACTTCCAGTCGGGTCGCGCACACTTTACACGGCGCATGGCGCACTTGCAGTTGGGTCCGGCACACTTTAGACGGCGCGTGGTGCACTTCCAGTTGGTGCCCGCACACTTTCCCCGACGCTTAGCGCACTTCCAGTTGGGTCCGGCATACTTTCCACGGCGCGTGGCGCACTTCCAGTTGGGTCGCGCACACTTTGCACGGCGCGTCGCGCACTTCCAGTCGGGTCCCGCACACTTTACACGGCGTGTGGCGCACTTCCAGTTGGATACCACACTTTTTCAACGGCGCGTGGTGCACTACCAGTTGGGTCGCGCACACTTTACACGGCGCGTTTCCAGCTGGGTCCCACACGCTTTCAACAGCGCGTGGCGCACTTCCAGTCGGGCCGCGCACACTTTACACGGCGCGTTTCCAGTTGGGTCCCGCACACTCTCCCCGGCGCTTGGCGCACTCACAATTAGGTCCCACACACTTTCCCCGGCGCTAGACGCTTTTTCCCAGTTGGGCCCAATACACTTTTCCCGGCTCTTGGAAAACTCATTCGAGTCCCACACACTTTTCACGGCGAGTGGCGCACTTCCAGTTGGATACCACACTTTTCAACGGCGCGTGGTGCACTACCAGTTGGGTCGCGCACACTTTACACGGCGCGTTTCCAGCTGGGTCCCACACGCTTTCAACAGCGCGTGGCGCACTTCCAGTCGGGCCGCGCACACTTTACACGGCGCGTTTCCAGTTGGGTCCCGCACACTCTCCCCGGCGCTTGGCGCACTCACAATTAGGTCCCACACACTTTCCCCGGCGCTAGACGCTTTTTCCCAGTTGGGCCCAATACACTTTTCCCGGCTCTTGGAAAACTCATTCGAGTCCCACACACTTTCCACGGCGCGTGGCGCCCTTCCAGTTGGATCCCGCACACTTAACACGGCGCGTGGCGTACTTCCAGTCGGGTCGCGTACACTTAACACGGCGCGTGGCGTACTTCCAGTTGCGTCCCGCACACTGCCCACGAGGCTTAGCACACTCCCAGTCGGGTCCCGCACACTTTACACGACGCGTGGCGCACTTCCAGTTGGGTCGCGCACATATTACACAGCGCGTTTCCAGTTGGGTCCCACACGCTTTCCACGGCGCGTGGCGCACTCACAATTTGGTCCCACACACTTATCCCGGCGCTAGACGCTTTTTCCCAGTTGGGTCCAATACACTTTTCCCGGCTCTTGGCAATCTCATTCGAGTCCAACACACTTTCCACGGCGCGTTGCGCACTTCCAGTTGGGTCGCGCACACTTCCCACGGCGCGTGGCGCACTTCCAGTTGGGTTGCGCACACTTTACACGGCGCGTTTCCAGTTGGGTCCCACACGCTTTACGCGGCGCGTGGCGCACTCACAATTTGGTCCCACACACTTATCCCGGCGCTAGACGCTTTTTCCCAGTTGGGTCCAATACACTTTTCCCGGCTCTTGGCAATCTCATTCGAGTCCCACACACTTTCCACGGCGCGTTGCGCACTTCCAGTTGGGTCGCGCACACTTCCCACGGCGCGTGGCGCACTTCCAGTTGGGTTGCGCACACTTTACACGGCGCGTTTCCAGTTGGGTCCCACACGCTTTACGCGGCGCGTGGCGCACTTCCAGTTGGGTCGCGCACACATTACACGGCGCACTTCCAGTTGGGTTGCGCACACTTTCCACGGCGCGTGGCGCACTTCCAGTTGGGTTCCACACACTTTTCACGGCGCGTGGCGCACCTCCAGTCGGGTCGCGCACGCTTTACACGGCGCGTTTCCAGTTGGGTCCCACGCTTTCCACGGCGCGTGGCGCACTTCCAGTCGGGTCGCGTCACATTTCACGCGGCGCGTGGCGCACTTCTAGTCGGATTCCGCACACTTTCCCCGACGCTTAGCGCACTCCCATTTGAGTCCCACACACTTTTCCCGTCGCTGGACGCTTTTTCCCAGTTGGGTCCATTACACTTTTCCCGGCTTTTGGCAAACTCTCAATCGAGTACCACACACTTTCCACGGCGCATGGCGTTTTTCCAGTTGGGTTGCGCACACTTTACACGGCGCATGGCGCACTTCCAGTTGGGTCCGGCATACTTTGCACGGCGTGTGGCGCACTTCCAGTTGGGTCCGGCACACTTTCCACGGCGCGTGGCGCACTTCCAGTTGGGTCGCGCCCACTTTGCACGGCGCGTGGCGCACTTCCAGTCGGGTCCCGCACACTTAACACGGCGCGTGGTGCACTTCCAGTTGGGTCGCGCACACTTCACACGGCGCGTGGCGCACTTCCAGTCGGGTCGCCCACACTTTACACGGCGCGTGGCGCACTTCCAGTTGGGTCCGGCACACTTTACACGGCGCGTGGTGCACTTCCAGTTGGTGCCCGCACACTTTACCCGACGCTTAGCGCACTTCCAGTTGGGTCCGGCATACTTTGCACGGCATGTGGCGCACTTCCAGTTGGGTCCGGCATACTTTCCACGGCGCGTGGCGCACTTCCAGTTGGGTCGCGCACACTTTGCACGGCGCGTGACGCATTTCCAGTCGGGTTCCGCACACTTTACACGGCGCGTGGTGCACTTCCACTTGGGTCCGGCACACTTTACACGGCGCGTGGCGCAGTTCCAGTTGGGTCCGGCACACTTTCCACGGCGCGTGGCGCACTTCCAGTCGGGTCCGTCACACTTTCCCTGGCGCTTAGCGCACTCTCATTTGAGGCCCACACATGTTTTCCGGCGCTTGGCGCACTCACAATTTGGTCCTACACACTTTCCCCGGTGCTGGATGCTTTCTCCCAGTTAGGTCCAATACACTTTTCCCGGCTTTCGGCAAACTCTCAATCGAGTACCACACACTTTCCACGGCGCATGGCGCACTTCCAGTTGGGTTGCGCACACTTTACACGGCGCTTGGCACACTCCCAGTCGGGTCCCGCACACTTTACACGGCGTGTTGCGCACTTCCAGTTGGGTCCGGCACACTTTCCACGGCGCGTGGCGCACTTCCAGTTGGGTCGCGCACACTTTGCACGGCGCGTGACGCATTTCCAGTCGGGTTCCGCACACTTTACACGGCGCGTGGTGCACTTCCACTTGGGTCCGGCACATTTTACACGGCGCGTGGCGCAGTTCCAGTTGGGTCCGGCACACTTTCCACGGCGCGTGGCGCACTTCCAGTCGGGTCCGTCACACTTTCCCTGGCGCTTAGCGCACTCTCATTTGAGTCCCACACATGTTTTCCGGCGCTTGGCGCACTCACAATTTGGTCCTACACACTTTCCCCGGTGCTGGACGCTTTCTCCCAGTTGGATCCAATACACTTTTCCCGGCTTTCGGCAAATTATCAATCGAGTACCACACACTTTCCACGGCGCATGGCGCACTTCCAGTTGGGTTGCGCACACTTTACACGGCGCATGGCGCACTTCCAGTTGGGTCCGGCATACTTTGCACGGCATGTGGCGCACTTCCAGTTGGGTCCGGCATACTTTCCACGGCGCGTGGCGCACTCCCAGTTGGGTCGCGCACACTTTGCACGGCGCGTGGCGCACTTCCAGTCGGGTCCCGCACACTTAACACGGCGCGTGGTGTTTTCCGGTTGGGTCGCGCACACTTCACACGGCGCGTGGCGCACTTCCAGTCGGGTCGCGCACACTTTACGCGGCGCATGGCGCACTTGCAGTTGGGTCCGGCACACTTTAGACGGCGCGTGGTGCACTTCCAGTTGGTGCCCGCACACTTTCCCCGACGCTTAGCGCACTTCCAGTTGGGTCCGGCATACTTTCCACGGCGCGTGGCGCACTTCCAGTTGGGTCGCGCACACTTTGCACGGCGCGTCGCGCACTTCCAGTCGGGTCCCGCACACTTTACACGGCGTGTGGCGCACTTCCAGTTGGATACCACACTTTTCAACGGCGCGTGGTGCACTACCAGTTGGGTCGCGCACACTTTACACGGCGCGTTTCCAGCTGGGTCCCACACGCTTTCAACAGCGTGTGGCGCACTTCCAGTCGGGTCGCGCACACTTTACACGGCGCGTTTCCAGTTGGGTCCCGCACACTCTCCCCGGCGCTTGGCGCATTCACAATTAGGTCCCACACACTTTCCCCGGCGCTAGACGCTTTTTCCCAGTTGGGCCCAATACACTTTTCCCGGCTCTTGGAAAACTCATTCGAGTCCCACACACTTTTCACGGCGAGTGGCGCACTTCCAGTTGGATACCACACTTTTTCAACGGCGCGTGGTGCACTACCAGTTGGGTCGCGCACACTTTACACGGCGCGTTTCCAGCTGGGTCCCACACGCTTTCAACAGCGCGTGGCGCACTTCCAGTCGGGCCGCGCACACTTTACACGGCGCGTTTCCAGTTGGGTCCCGCACACTCTCCCCGGCGCTTGGCGCACTCACAATTAGGTCCCACACACTTTCCCCGGCGCTAGACGCTTTTTCCCAGTTGGGCCCAATACACTTTTCCCGGCTCTTGGAAAACTCATTCGAGTCCCACACACTTTCCACGGCGCGTGGCGCCCTTCCAGTTGGATCCCGCACACTTAACACGGCGCGTGGCGTACTTCCAGTCGGGTCGCGTACACTTAACACGGCGCGTGGCGTACTTCCAGTTGCGTCCCGCACACTGCCCACGAGGCTTAGCACACTCCCAGTCGGGTCCCGCACACTTTACACGACGCGTGGCGCACTTCCAGTTGGGTCGCGCACATATTACACAGCGCGTTTCCAGTTGGGTCCCACACGCTTTCCACGGCGCGTGGCGCACTCTGGTGGTCCCACACACTTATCCCGGCGCTAGACGCTTTTTCCCAGTTGGGTCCAATACACTTTTCCCGGCTCTTGGCAATCTCATTCGAGTCCAACACACTTTCCACGGCGCGTTGCGCACTTCCAGTTGGGTCGCGCACACTTCCCACGGCGCGTGGCGCACTTCCAGTTGGGTTGCGCACACTTTACACGGCGCGTTTCCAGTTGGGTCCCACACGCTTTACGCGGCGCGTGGCGCACTCACAATTTGGTCCCACACACTTATCCCGGCGCTAGACGCTTTTTCCCAGTTGGGTCCAATACACTTTTCCCGGCTCTTGGCAATCTCATTCGAGTCCCACACACTTTCCACGGCGCGTTGCGCACTTCCAGTTGGGTCGCGCACACTTCCCACGGCGCGTGGCGCACTTCCAGTTGGGTTGCGCACACATTACACGGCGCGTTTCCAGTTGGGTCCCACTCGCTTTACGCGGCGCGTGGCGCACTTCCAGTTGGGTCGCGCACACATTACACGGCGCACTTCCAGTTGGGTTGCGCACACTTTCCACGGCGCGTGGCGCACTTCCAGTTGGGTTCCACACACTTTTCACGGCGCGTGGCGCACCTCCAGTCGGGTCGCGCACGCTTTACACGGCGCGTTTCCAGTTGGGTCCCACACGCTTTCCACGGCGCGTGGCGCACTTCCAGTCGGGTCGCGCACATTTCACGCGGCGCGTGGCGCACTTCTAGTCGGATTCCGCACACTTTCCCCGACGCTTAGCGCACTCCCATTTGAGTCCCACACACTTTTCCCGTCGCTGGACGCTTTTTCCCAGTTGGGTCCATTACACTTTTCCCGGCTTTTGGCAAACTCTCAATCGAGTACCACACACTTTCCACGGCGCATGGCGCACTTCCAGTTGGGTTGCGCACACTTTACACGGCGCATGGCGCACTTCCAGTTGGGTCCGGCATACTTTGCACGGCGTGTGGCGCACTTCCAGTTGGGTCCGGCACACTTTCCACGGCGCGTGGCGCACTTCCAGTTGGGTCGCGCCCACTTTGCACGGCGCGTGGCGCACTTCCAGTCGGGTCCCGCACACATAACACGGCGCGTGGTGCACTTCCAGTTGGGTCGCGCACACTTCACACGGCGCGTGGCGCACTTCCAGTCGGGTCGCGCACACTTTACACTGCGCGTGGCGCACTTCCAGTTGGGTCCGGCACACTTTACACGGCGCGTGGTGCACTTCCAGTTGGTGCCCGCACACTTTACCCGACGCTTAGCGCACTTCCAGTTGGGTCCGGCATACTTTGCACGGCGTGTGGCGCACTTCCAGTTGGGTCCGGCACACTTTCCACGGCGCGTGGCGCACTTCCAGTTGGGTCGCGCACACTTTGCACGGCGCGTCGCGCACTTCCAGTCGGGTCCCGCACGCTTTACACGGCGCGTTTCCAGTTGGGTCCCACACGCTTTCAACAGCGCGTGGCGCACTTCCAGTCGGGTCGCGCACACTTTAAACGGCGCGTTTCCAGTTGGGTCCCGCACACTCTCCCCGGCGCTTGGCGCACTCACAATTAGGTCCCACACACTTTCCCTGGCGCTAGACGCTTTTTCCCAGTTGGGTCCAATACACTTTTCCCGGCTCTTGGCAAACTCATTCGAGTCCCGCACTTCCAGTTGGGTCGCGTACACTTTACACGGCGCTTGGCACACTCCTAGTCGGGTCCCGCACACTTTACACGGCGCGTGGCGCACTTCCAGTTGGGTTGCGCACACTTTACACGGCGCTTGGCACACTCCCAGTCGGGTCCCGCACACTTTACACGGCGTTTTGCGCACTTCCAGTTGGGTCCGGCACACTTTCCACGGCGCGTGGCGCACTTCCAGTTGGGTTCCGCACACTTTACACGGCGCGTGGTGCACTTCCACTTGGGTCCGGCACACTTTACACGGCGCGTGGCGCAGTTCCAGTTGGGTCCGGCACACTTTCCACGGCGCGTGGCGCACTTCCAGTCGGGTCCGTCACACTTTCCCTGGCGCTTAGCGCACTCTCATTTGAGTCCCACACATGTTTTCCGGCGCTTGGCGCACTCACAATTTGGTCCTACACACTTTCCCCGGTGCTGGATGCTTTCTCCCAGTTGGGTCCAATACACTTTTCCCGGCTTTCGGCAAACTCTCAATCGAGTACCACACACTTTCCACGGCGCATGGCGCACTTCCAGTTGGGTTGCGCACACTTTACACGGCGCTTGGCACACTCCCAGTCGGGTCCCGCACACTTTACACGGCGTGTTGCGCACTTCCAGTTGGGTCCGGCACACTTTCCACGGCGCGTGGCGCACTTCCAGTTGGGTCGCGCACACTTTGCACGGCGCGTGACGCACTTCCAGTCGGGTCCCGCACACTTAACACGGCGCGTGGTGTTTTTCCAGTTGGGTCGCGCACACTTCACACGGCGCGTGGCGCACTTCCAGTCGGGTCGCGCACACTTTACACGGCGCGTGGCGCACTTCCAGTTGGGTCCGGCACACTTTACACGGCGCGTGGTGCACTCTCATTTGAGTCCCACACATGTTTTCCGGCGCTTGGCGCACTCACAATTTGGTCCTACACACTTTCCCCGGTGCTGGATGCTTTCTCCCAGTTGGGTCCAATACACTTTTCCCGGCTTTCGGCAAATTATCAATCGAGTACCACACACTTTCCACGGCGCATGGCGCACTTCCAGTTGGGTTGCGCACACTTTACACGGCGCATGGCGCACTTCCAGTTGGGTCCGGCATACTTTGCACGGCATGTGGCGCACTTCCAGTTGGGTCCGGCACACTTTCCACGGCGCGTGGCGCACTTCCAGTTGGGTCGCGCACACTTTGCACGGCGCGTGGCGCACTTCCAGTCGGGTCCCGCACACTTAACACGGCGCGTGGTGCACTTCCAGTTGGGTCGCGCACACTTCACACGGCGCGTGGCGCACTTCCAGTCGGGTCGCGCACACTTTACACGGCGCGTGGCGCACTTCCAGTTGGGTCCGGCACACTTTACACGGCGCGTGGTGCACTTCCAGTTGGTGCCCGCACACTTTCCCCGACGCTTAGCGCACTTCCAGTTGGGTCCGGCATACTTTCCACGGCGCGTGGCGCACTTCCAGTTGGGTCGCGCACACTTTGCACGGCGCGTCGCGCACTTCCAGTCGGGTCCCGCACACTTTACACGGCGTGTGGCGCACTTCCAGTCGGGTCGCGCACACTTTACACGGCGCGTTTCCAGTTGGGTCCCACACGCTTTCAACAGCGCGTGGCGCACTTCCAGTCGGGTCGCGCACACTTTACACGGCGTGTGGCGCACTTCCAGTTGGTGCCCGCACACTTTCCCCGACGCTTAGCGCACTTCCAGCTGGGTCCGGCATACTTTCCACGGCGCGTGGCGCACTTCCAGTTGGGTCGCGCACACTTTGCGCGGCGCGTCGCGCACTGTCCAGTCGGGTCCGCACACTTTACACGGCGTGTGGCGCACTTCCAGTCGGGTCGCGCACACTTTACACGGCGCGTTTCCAGTTGGGTCCCACACACTTTCCCCGGCGCTAGACGCTTTTTCCCAGTTGGGTCCAATACACTTTTCCCGGCTCTTGGCAAACTCATTCGAGTCCCGCACTTCCAGTTGGGTCGCGTACACTTTACACGGCGCTTGGCCTACTAGTCGGGTCCCGCACACTTGACACGGCGCGTGGCGCACTTCCAGTTGGGTTGCGCACACTTTACACGGCGCATGGCACACTCCCAGTCGGGTCGCGCACACTTTACACGGCGTGTTGCGCACTTCCAGTTGGGTCCGGCACACTTTCCACGGCGCGTGGCGCACTTCCAGTTGGGTCGCGCACACTTTGCACGGCGCGTGACGCATTTCCAGTTGGGTTCCGCACACTTTACACGGCGCGTGGTGCACTTCCACTTGGGTCCGGCACACTTTACACGGCGCGTGGCGCAGTTCCAGTTGGGTCCGGCACACTTTCCACGGCGCGTGGCGCACTTCCAGTCGGGTCCGTCACACTTTCCCTGGCGCTTAGCGCACTCTCATTTGAGTCCCACACATGTTTTCCGGCGCTTGGCGCACTCACAATTTGGTCCTACACACTTTCCCCGGTGCTGGATGCTTTCTCCCAGTTGTGTCCAATACACTTTTCCCGGCTTTCGGCAAACTCTCAATCGAGTACCACACACTTTCCACGGCGCATGGCGCACTTCCAGTTGGGTTGCGCACACTTTACACGGCGCTTGGCACACTCCCAGTCGGGTCCCGCACACTTTACACGGCGTGTTGCGCACTTCCAGTTGGGTCCGGCACACTTTCCACGGCGCGTGGCGCACTTCCAGTTGGGTTGCGCACACTTTGCACGGCGCGTGACGCATTTCCAGTCGGGTTCCGCACACTTTACACGGCGCGTGGTGCACTTCTACTTGGGTCCGGCACACTTTACACGGCGCGTGGCGCAGTTCCAGTTGGGTCCGGCACACTTTCCACGGCGCGTGGCGCACTTCCAGTCGGGTCCGTCACACTTTCCCTGGCGCTTAGCGCACTCTCATTTGAGTCCCACACATGTTTTCCGGCGCTTGGCGCATTCACAATTTGGTCCTACACACTTTCCCCGGTGCTGGATGCTTTCTCCCAGTTGTGTCCAATACACTTTTCCCGGCTTTCGGCAAACTCTCAATCGAGTACCACACACTTTCCACGGCGCATGGCGCACTTCCAGTTGGGTTGCGCACACTTTACACGGCGCTTGGCACACTCCCAGTCGGGTCCCGCACACTTTACACGGCGTGTTGCGCACTTCCAGTTGGGTCCGGCACACTTTCCACGGCGCGTGGCGCACTTCCAGTTGGGTTGCGCACACTTTGCACGGCGCGTGACGCATTTCCAGTCGGGTTCCGCACACTTTACACGGCGCGTGGTGCACTTCCACTTGGGTCCGGCACACTTTACACGGCGCGTGGCGCAGTTCCAGTTGGGTCCGGCACACTTTCCACGGCGCGTGGCGCACTTCCAGTCGGGTCCGTCACACTTTCCCTGGCGCTTAGCGCACTCTCATTTGAGTCCCACACATGTTTTCCGGCGCTTGGCGCACTCATAATTTGGTCCTACACACTTTCCCCGGTGCTGGACGCTTTCTCCCAGTTGGGTCCAATACACTTTTCCCGGCTTTCGGCAAATTATCAATCGAGTACCACACACTTTCCACGGCGCATGGCGCACTTCCAGTTGGGTTGCGCACACTTTACACGGCGCATGGCGCACTTCCAGTTGGGTCCGGCATACTTTGCACGGCATGTGGCGCACTTCCAGTTGGGTCCGGCACACTTTCCACGGCGCGTGGCGCACTTCCAGTTGGGTCGCGCACACTTTGCACGGCGCGTGGCGCACTTCCAGTCGGGTCCCGCACACTTAACACGGCGCGTGGTGTTTTTCCAGTTGGGTCGCGCACACTTCACACGGCGCTAGGCGCACTTCCAGTCGGGTCGCGCACACTTTACACGGCGCGTGGCGCACTTCCAGTTGGGTCCGGCACACTTTCCCCGACGCTTAGCGCACTTCCAGTTGGGTCCGGCATACTTTCCACGGCGCGTGGTGCACTTCCAGTTGGTGCCCGCACACTTTCCCCGACGCTTAGCGCACTTCCAGTTGGGTCCGGCATACTTTCCACGGCGCGTGACGCACTTCCAGTTGGGTCGCGCACCCTTTGCACGGCGCGTCGCGCACTTCCAGTCGGGTCCCGCACACTTTACACGGCGTGTGGCGCACTTCCAGTCGGGTCGCGCACACTTTACACGGCGCGTTTCAAGTTGGGTCCCGCACACTCTCCCCGGCGCTTGGCGCACTCACAGATGGGTCCTTACACTTTCCCCGGCGCTAGACGCTTTTTCCCCAGTTGGGTCCAATACACTTTTCCCGGCTCTTGGCAAACTCATTCGAGTCCCACACACTTTTCACGGCGAGTGGCGCACTTCCAGCTGGATACCACACTTTTTCACGGCGCGTGGTGCACTACCAGTTGGGTCGCGCACACTTTACGGCGCGTTTCCAGTTGGGTCCCACACGCTTTCAACAGCGCGTGGCGCACTTCCAGTCGGGCCGCGCAAACTTTACACGGCGCGTTTCCAGTTGGGTCCCGCACACTCTCCCCGGCGCTTGGCGCACTCACAATTAGGTCCCACACTTTCCCCGGCGCTAGACGCTTTCCCAGTTGGGCCCAATACACTTTTCCCGGCTCTTGGAAAACTCATTCGAGTCCACACACTTTCCACGGCGCGTGGCGCCCTTCCAGTTGGATCCCGCACACTTAACACGGCGCGTGGCGTACTTCCAGTCGGGTCGCGTACACTTAACACGGCGCGTGGCGTACTTCCAGTTGCGTCCGCACACTGCCCACGGGGCTATAGCACACTCCCAGTCGGGTCCCGCACACTTTACACGACGCGTGGCGCACTTCCAGTTGGGTCGCGCACATATTACACAGCGCGTTTCCAGTTGGGTCCCACACGCTTTCCACGGCGCGTGGCGCACTCACAATTTGGTCCCACACACTTATCCCGGCGCTAGACGCTTTTTCCCCAGTTGGGTCCAATACACTTTTCCCGGCTCTTGGCAATCTCATTCGAGTCCAACACACTTTCCACGGCGCGTTGCGCACTTCCAGTTGGGTCGCGCACACTTCCCACGGCGCGCGGCGCACTTCCAGTTGTGTTGCGCACACTTTACCCGGCGCGTGGCGTACTTCCAGTTGCGTCCCGCACACTGCCCACGGGCTTAGCACACTCCCAGTCGGGTCCCGCACACTTTACAACGACGCGTGGCGCACTTCCAGTTGGGTCGCGCACATATTACACAGCGCAGCTCTCAGTTGGGTCCCACACGCTTTCCACGGCGCGTGGCGCACTCTGGTGGTCCCACACACTTATCCCGGCGCTGAACGCTTTTTCCCAGTTGGGTCCAATACACTTTTCCCGGCTCTTGGCAATCTCATTCGAGTCCAACACACTTTCCACGGCGCGTTGCGCACTTCCAGTTGGGTCGCGCACACTTCCCACGGCGCGTGGCGCACTTCCAGTTGGGTTGCGCACACTTTACACGGCGCGTTTCCAGTTGGGTCCCACACGCTTTACGCGGCGCGTGGCGCACTCACAATTTGGTCCCACACACTTATCCCGGCGCTAGACGCTTTTTCCCAGTTGGGTCCAATACACTTTTCCCGGCTCTTGGCAATTTCATTCGAGTCCCACACACTTTCCACGGCGCGTTGCGCACTTCTAGTTGGGTCGCGCACACTTCCCACGGCGCGTGGCGCACTTCCAGTTGGGTTGCGCACACTTTACACGGCGCGTTTCCAGTTGGGTCCCACACGCTTTACGCGGCGCGTGGCGCACTTCCAGTTGGGTCGCGCACACATTACACGGCGCACTTCCAGTTGGGTTGCGCACACTTTCCACGGCGCGTGGCGCACTTCCAGTTGGGTTCCACACACTTTTCACGGCGCGTGGCGCACCTCCAGTCGGGTCGCGCACGCTTTACACGGCGCGTTTCCAGTTGGGTCCCACACGCTTTCCACGGCGCGTGGCGCACTTCCAGTCGGGTCGCGCACATTTCACGCGGCGCGTGGCGCACTTCTAGTCGGATTCCGCACACTTTCCCCGATGCTTAGCGCACTCCCATTTGAGTCCCACACATTTTCCCCGTCGCTGGACGCTTTTTCCCAGTTGGGTCCATTACACTTTTCCCGGCTTTCGGCAAACTCTCAATCGAGTACCACACACTTTCCACGGCGCGTTGCGCACTTCCAGTTGGGTCGCGCACACTTCCCACGGCGCGTGGCGCACTTCCAGTTGGGTTGCGCACACTTTACACGGCGCGTTTCCAGTTGGGTCCCACACGCTTTACGCGGCGCGTGGCGCACTCACAATTTGGTCCCACACACTTATCCCGGCGCTAGACGCTTTTTCCCAGTTGGGTCCAATACACTTTTCCCGGCTCTTGGCAATCTCATTCGAGTCCCACACACTTTCCACGGCGCGTTGCGCACTTCCAGTTGGGTCGCGCACACTTCCCACGG
The DNA here is from genome assembly GCA_029168955.1 of Aplectana chamaeleonis. Lineage (NCBI taxonomy): Eukaryota > Metazoa > Nematoda > Chromadorea > Rhabditida > Cosmocercidae > Aplectana > Aplectana chamaeleonis. The sequence goes on from JAPDOI010000575.1 coordinate 214,966, forward strand.
CGCGTGGCGCACTTCCAGTTGGGTTGCGCACACTTTACACGGCGCGTTTCCAGTTGGGTCCCACACGCTTTACGCGGCGCGTGGCGCACTCACAATTTGGTCCCACACACTTATCCCGGCGCTAGACGCTTTTTCCCAGTTGGGTCCAATACACTTTCCCGGCTCTTGGCAATCTCATTCGAGTCCCACACACTTTCCACGGCGCGTTGCGCACTTCCAGTTGGGTCGCGCACACTTCCCACGGCGCGTGGCGCACTTCCAGTTGGGTTGCGCACACTTTACACGGCGCGTTTCCAGTTGGGTCCCACACGCTTTGCGCGGCGCGGCGCACTTCCAGTTGGGTCGCGCACACATTACACGGCGCCTTTCCAGTTGGGTTGCGCACACTTTCCACGGCGCGTGGTGTTTTTCCAGTTGGGTCGCGCACACTTCACACGGCGCTAGGCGCACTTCCAGTCGGGTCGCGCACACTTTACACGGCGCGTGGTGCACTTCCAGTTGGTGCCCGCACACTTTCCCCGACGCTTAGCGCACTTCCAGTTGGGTCCGGCATACTTTCCACGGCGCGTGGCGCACTTCCAGTTGGGTCGCGCACACTTTGCACGGCGCGTCGCGCACTTCCAGTCGGGTCCCGCACACTTTACACGGCGTGTGGCGCACTTCCAGTCGGGTCGCGCACACTTTACACGGCGCGTTTCCAGTCGGGTCCCGCACACTTTACACGGCGTGTTGCGCACTTCCAGTTGGGTCCGGCACACTTTCCACGGCGCGTGGCGCACTTCCAGTTGGGTTGCGCACACTTCGCACGGCGCGTGACGCATTTCCAGTCGGGTTCCGCACACTTTACACGGTGCGTGGTGCACTTCTACTTTGGTCCGGCACACTTTACACGGCGCGTGGCGCAGTTCCAGTTGGGTCCGGCACACTTTCCACGGCGCGTGGCGCACTTCCAGTCGGGTCCGTCACACTTTCCCTGGCGCTTAGCGCACTCTCATTTGAGTCCCACACATGTTTTCCGGCGCTTGGCGCACTCACAATTTGGTCCTACACACTTTCCCCGGTGCTGGACGCTTTCTCCCAGTTGGGTCCAATACACTTTTCCCGGCTTTCGGCAAATTATCAATCGAGTACCACACACTTTCCACGGCGCATGGCGCACTTCCAGTTGGGTTGCGCACACTTTACACGGCGCATGGCGCACTTCCAGTTGGGTCCGGCATACTTTGCACGGCATGTGGCGCACTTCCAGTTGGGTCCGGCACACTTTCCACGGCGCGTGGCGCCACTTCCAGTTGGGTCGCGCACACTTTGCACGGCGCGTGGCGCCCTTCCAGTCGGGTCCCGCACACTCAACACGGCGCGTGGTGTTTTTCCAGTTGGGTCGCGCACACTTCACACGGCGCTAGGCGCACTTCTAGTCGGGTCGCGCACACTTTACACGGCGCGTGGCGCACTTCCAGTTGGGTCCGGCACACTTTACACGGCGCGTGGTGCACTTCCAGTTGGTGCCCGCTTACTTTCCCCGACGCTTAGCGCACTTCCAGTTGGGTCCGGCATACTTTCCACGGCGCGTGGCGCACTTCCAGTTGGGTCGCGCACACTTTGCACGGCGCGTCGCGCACTTCCAGTCGGGTCCCGCACACTTTACACGGCGTGTGGCGCACTTCCAGTCGGGTCGCGCACACTTTACACGGCGCGTTTCAAGTTGGGTCCCGCACACTCTCCCCGGCGCTTGGCGCACTCACAGATGGGTTCGACACTTTCCCCGGCGCTAGACGCTTTTTCCCAGTTGGGTCCAATACAATTTTCCCGGCTCTTGGCAAACTCATTCGAGTCCCACACACTTTTCACGGCGAGTGGCGCACTTCCAGTTGGATACCACACTTTTTCAACGGCGCGTGGTGCACTACCAGTTGGGTCGCGCACACTTTACACGGCGCGTTTCCAGTTGGGTCCCACACGCTTTCAACAGCGCGTGGCGCACTTCCAGTCGGGCCGCGCACACTTTACACGGCGCGTTTCCAGTTGGGTCCCGCACACTCTCCCCGGCGCTTGGCGCACTCACAATTAGGTCCCACACACTTTCCCCGGCGCTAGACGCTTTTTCCCAGTTGGGCCCAATACACTTTTCCCGGCTCTTGGCAATCTCATTCGAGTCCAACACACTTTCCACGGCGCGTGGCGCCCTTCCAGTTGGATACCACACTTTTTCAACGGCGCGTGGTGCACTACCAGTTGGGTCGCGCACACTTTACACGGCGCGTTTCCAGTTGGGTCCCACACGCTTTCAACAGCGCGTGGCGCACTTCCAGTCGGGCCGCGCACACTTTACACGGCGCGTTTCCAGTTGGGTCCCACACGCTTTCCACGGCGCGTGGCGCACTCACAATTTGGTCCCACACACTTATCCCGGCGCTAGACGCTTTTTCCCAGTTGGGTCCAATACACTTTTCCCGGCTCTTGGCAATCTCATTCGAGTCCAACACACTTTCCACGGCGCGTGGCGCCCTTCCAGTTGGATCCCGCACACTTAACACGGCGCGTGGCGTACTTCCAGTCGGGTCGCGTACACTTAACACGGCGCGTGGCGTACTTCCAGTTGCGTCCCGCACACTGCCCACGGGGCTTAGCACACTCCCAGTCGGGTCCCGCACACTTTACACGACGCGTGGCGCACTTCCAGTTGGGTCGCGCACATATTACACAGCGCGTTTCCAGTTGGGTCCCACACGCTTTCCACGGCGCGTGGCGCACTCAGAATTTGGTCCCACACACTTATCCCGGCGCTAGACGCTTTTTCCCAGTTGGGTCCAATACACTTTTCCCGGCTCTTGGCAATCTCATTCGAGTCCAACACACTTCCCACGGCGCGTGGCGCACTTCCAGTTGGGTTGCGCACACTTTACCCGGCGCGTTTCCAGTTGGGTCCCACACGCTTTACGCGGCGCGTGGCGCACTCACAATTTGGTCCCACACACTTATCCCGGCGCTAGACGCTTTTTCCCAGTTGGGTCCAATACACTTTTCCCGGCTCTTGGCAATCTCATTCGAGTCCCACACATCTTCCACGGCGCGTTGCGCACTTCTAGTTGGGTCGCGCACACTTCCTACCGGCGCGTGGCGCACTTCCAGTTGGGTTGCGCACACTTTACACGGCGCGTTTCCAGTTGGGTCCCACACGCTTTACACGACGCGTGGCGCACTTCCAGTTGGGTCGCGCACACATTACACGGCGCACTTCCATTTGGGTTGCGCACACTTTCCACGGCGCGTGGCGCACTTCCAGTTGGGTTCCACACACTTTTCACGGCGCGTGGCATACCTCCAGTCGGGCCGCGCACGCTTTACACGGCGCGTTTCCAGTTGGGTCCCACACGCTTTCCACGGCGCGTGGCGCACTTCCAGTCGGGTCGCGCACATTTCACGCGGCGCGTGGCGCACTTCTAGTCGGATTCCGCACACTTTCCCCGACGCTTAGCGCACTCCCATTTGAGTCCCACACACTTTCCCCGTCGCTGGACGCTTTTTCCCAGTTGGGTCCATTACACTTTTCCCGGCTTTCGGCAAACTCTCAATCGAGTACCACACACTTTTCACGGCGCGTTGCGCACTTCCAGTTGGGTCGCGCACACTTCCCACGGCGCGTGGCGCACTTCCAGTTGGGTTGCGCACACTTTACACGGCGCGTTTCCAGTTGGGTCCCACACGCTTTACGCGGCGCGTGGCGCACTCACAATTTGGTCCCACACACTTATCCCGGCGCTAGACGCTTTTTCCCAGTTGGGTCCAATACACTTTTCCCGGCTCTTGGCAATCTCATTCCGAGTCCCACACACTTTCCACGGCGCGTTGCGCACTTCCAGTTGGGTCGCGCACACTTCCCACGGCGCGTGGCGCACTTCCAGTTGGGTTGCGCACACTTTACACGGCGCGTTTCCAGTTGGGTCCCACACGCTTTACGCGGCGCGTGGCGCACTCACAATTTGGTCCCACACACTTATCCCGGCGCTAGACGCTTTTTCCCAGTTGGGTCCAATACACTTTTCCCGGCTCTTGGCAATCTCATTCGAGTCCCACACACTTTCCACGGCGCGTTGCGCACTTCCAGTTGGGTCGCGCACACTTCCCACGGCGCGTGGCGCACTTCCAGTTGGGTTGCGCACATTTTACACGGCGCGTTTCCAGTTGGGTCCCACACGCTTTACGCGGCGCGTGGCGCACTTCCAGTTGGGTCGCGCACACATTACACGGCGCACTTCCAGTTGGGTTGCGCACACTTTCCACGGCGCGTGGTGTTTTTCCAGTTGGGTCGCGCACACTTCACACGGCGCTAGGCGCACTACCAGTCGGGTCGCGCACACTTTACACGGCGCGTGGCGCACTTCCAGTTGGGTCCGGCACACTTTACACGGCGCGTGGTGCACTTCCAGTTGGTGCCCGCACACTTTCCCCGACGCCTAGCGCACTTCCAGTTGGGTCCGGCATACTTTCCACGGCGCGTGGCGCACTTCCAGTTGGGTCGCGCACACTTTGCACGGCGCGTCGCGCACTTCCAGTCGGGTCCCGCACACTTTACACGGCGTGTGGCGCACTTCCAGTCGGGTCGCGCACACTTTACACGGCGCGTTTCCAGTTGGGTCCCGCACACTCTCCCCGGCGCTTGGCGCACTCACAATTAGGTCCCTTACACTTTCCCCGGCGCTAGACGCTTTTTCCCAGTTGGGTCCAATACACTTTTCCCGGCTCTTGGCAAACTCATTCGAGTCCCACACACTTTTCACGGCGAGTGGCGCACTTCCAGTTGGATACCACACTTTTTCAACGGCGCGTGGTGCACTACCAGTTGGGTCGCGCACACTTTACACGGCGCGTTTCCAGTTGGGTCCCACACGCTTTCAACAGCGCGTGGCGCACTTGCAGTCGGGCCGCGCACACTTTACACGGCGCGTTTCCAGTTGGGTCCCGCACACTCTCCCCGGGGCTTGGCGCACTCACAATTAGGTCCCACACACTTTCCCCGGCGCTAGACGCTTTTTCCCAGTTGGGCCCAATACACTTTTCCCGGCTCTTGGAAAACTCATTCGAGTCCCACACACTTTCCACGGCGCGTGGCGCCCTTCCAGTTGGATCCCGCACACTTAACACGGCGCGTGGCGTACTTCCAGTCGGGTCGCGTACACTTAACACGGCGCGTGGCGTACTTCCAGTTGCGTCCCGCACACTGCCCACGGGGCTTAGCACACTCCCAGTCGGGTCCCGCACACTTTACACGACGCGTGGCGCACTTCCAGTTGGGTCGCGCACACATTACACGGCGCACTTCCATTTGGGTTGCGCACACTTTCCACGGCGCGTGGCGCACTTCCAGTTGGGTTCCACACACTTTTCACGGCGCGTGGCATACCTCCAGTCGGGCCCCGCACGCTTTACAGGGCGCGTTTCCAGTTGGGTCCCACACGCTTTCCACGGCGCGTGGCGCACTTCCAGTCGGGTCGCGCACATTTCACGCGGCGCGTGGCGCACTTCTAGTCGGATTCCGCACACTTTCCCCGACGCTTAGCGCACTCCCATTTGAGTCCCACACACTTTCCCCGTCGCTGGACGCTTTTTCCCAGTTGGGTCCATTACACTTTTTCCCCGGCTTTCGGCAAACTCTCAATCGAGTACCACACACTTTTCACGGCGCGTTGCGCACTTCCAGTTGGGTCGCGCACACTTCCACGGCGCGTGGCGCACTTCCAGTTGGGTTGCGCACACTTTGCACGGCGCGTTTCCAGTTGGGTCCCACACTTTACGCGGCGCGTGGCGCACTCACAATTTGGTCCCACACACTTGTATCCCGGCGCTAGACGCTTTTTCCCAGTTGGGTCCAATACACTTTCCCGGCTCTTGGCAATCTCATTCGAGTCCCACACACTTTCCACGGCGCGTTGCGCACTTCCAGTTGGGTCGCGCACACTTCCCACGGCGCGTGGCGCACTTCCAGTTGGGTTGCGCACACTTCCCACGGCGCGCGTTTCCAGTTGGGTCCCACACGCTTTACGCGGCGCGTGGCGCACTCACAATTTGGTCCCACACACTTATCCCGGCGCTAGACGCTTTTTCCCAGTTGGGTCCAATACACTTTTCCCGGCTCTTGGCAATCTCATTCGAGTCCCACACACTTTCCACGGCGCGTTGCGCACTTCCAGTTGGGTCGCGCACACTTCCCACGGCGCGTGGCGCACTTCCAGTTGGGTTGCGCACATTTTACACGGCGCGTTTCCAGTTGGGTCCCACACGCTTTACGCGGCGCGTGGCGCACTTCCAGTTGGGTCGCGCACACATTACACGGCGCACTTCCAGTTGGGTTGCGCACACTTTCCACGGCGCGTGGTGTTTTTCCAGTTGGGTCGCGCACACTTCACACGGCGCTAGGCGCACTTCCAGTCGGGTCGCGCACACTTTACACGGTGCGTGGCGCACTTCCAGTTGGGTCCGGCACACTTTACACGGCGCGTGGTGCACTTCCAGTTGGTGCCCGCACACTTTCCCCGACGCTTAGCGCACTTCCAGTTGGGTCCGGCATACTTTCCACGGCGCGTGGCGCACTTCCAGTTGGGTCGCGCACACTTTGCACGGCGCGTCGCGCACTTCCAGTCGGGTCCCGCACACTTTACACGGCGTGTGGCGCACTTCCAGTCGGGTCGCGCACACTTTACACGGCGCGTTTCCAGTTGGGTCCCGCACACTCTCCCCGGCGCTTGGCGCACTCACAATTAGGTCCCTTACACTTTCCCCGGCGCTAGACGCTTTTTCCCAGTTGGGTCCAATACACTTTTCCCGGCTCTTGGCAAACTCATTCGAGTCCCACACACTTTTCACGGCGAGTGGCGCACTTCCAGTTGGATACCACACTTTTTCAACGGCGCGTGGTGCACTACCAGTTGGGTCGCGCACACTTTACACGGCGCGTTTCCAGTTGGGTCCCACACGCTTTCAACAGCGCGTGGCGCACTTGCAGTCGGGCCGCGCACACTTTACACGGCGCGTTTCCAGTTGGGTCCCGCACACTCTCCCCGGCGCTTGGCGCACTCACAATTAGGTCCCACACACTTTCCCCGGCGCTAGACGCTTTTTCCCAGTTGGGCCCAATACACTTTTCCCGGCTCTTGGAAAACTCATTCGAGTCCCACACACTTTCCACGGCGCGTGGCGCCCTTCCAGTTGGATCCCGCACACTTAACACGGCGCGTGGCGTACTTCCAGTCGGGTCGCGTACACTTAACACGGCGCGTGGCGTACTTCCAGTTGGGTGTCCCGCACACTTTCCACGGGGCTTAGCACACTCCCAGTCGGGTCCCGCACACTTTACACGACGCGTGGCGCACTTCCAGTTGGGTCGCGCACATATTACACAGCGCGTTTCCAGTTGGGTCCCACACGCTTTCCACGGCGCGTGGCGCACTTCACAATTCTGGTCCCACACACTTATCCCGGCGCTAGTCGCTTTTCCCAGTTGGGTCCAATACACTTTCCCGGCTCTTGGCAATCTCATTCGAGTCCAACACTTTCCATCGGCGCGTTGCGCACTTCCAGTTGGGTCGCGCACACTTCCACGGCGCGTGGCGCACTTCCAGTTGGGTTGCGCACACTTTACACGGCGCGTTTCCAGTTGGGTCCCACACGCTTTACGCGGCGCGTGGCGCACTCACAATTTGGTCCCACACACTTATCCCGGCGCTAGACGCTTTTTCCCAGTTGGGTCCAATACACTTTTCCCGGCTCTTGGCAATCTCATTCGAGTCCCACACACTTTCCACGGCGCGTTGCGCACTTCCAGTTGGGTCGCGCACACTTCCCACGGCGCGTGGCGCACTTCCAGTTGGGTTGCGCACACTTTACACGGCGCGTTTCCAGTTGGGTCCCACACGCTTTACGCGGCGCGTGGCGCACTTCCAGTTGGGTCGCGCACACATTACACGGCGCACTTCCAGTTGGGTTGCGCACACTTTCCACGGCGCGTGGCGCACTTCCAGTTGGGTTCCACACACTTTTCACGGCGCGTGGCGCACCTCCAGTCGGGTCGCGCACGCTTTACACGGCGCGTTTCCAGTTGGGTCCCACACGCTTTCCACGGCGCGTGGCGCACTTCCAGTCGGGTCGCGCACATTTCACGCGGCGCGTGGCGCACTTCTAGTCGGATTCCGCACACTTTCCCCGACGCTTAGCGCACTCCCATTTGAGTCCCACACACTTTCCCCGTCGCTGGACGCTTTTTCCCAGTTGGGTCCATTACACTTTTCCCGGCTTTCGGCAAACTCTCAATCGAGTACCACACACTTTCCACGCCGCATGGCGCACTTCCAGTTGGGTTCCGCACACTTTACACGGCGCATGGCGCACTTCCAGTTGGGTCCGGCATACTTTGCACGGCGTGTGGCGCACTTCCAGTTGGGTCCGGCACACTTTCCACGGCGCGTGGCGCACTTCCAGTTGGGTCGCGCACACTTTGCACGGCGCGTGGCGCACTTCCAGTCGGGTCCCGCACACTTAACACGGCGCGTGGTGCACTTCCAGTTGGGTCGCGCACACTTCACACGGCGCGTGGCGCACTTCCAGTCGGGTCGCGCACACTTTACACGGCGCGTGGCGCACTTCCAGTTGGGTCCGGCACACTTTACACGGCGCGTGGTGCACTTCCAGTTGGTGCCCGCACACTTTACCCGACGCTTAGCGCACTTCCAGTTGGGTCCGGCATACTTTGCACGGCGTGTGGCGCACTTCCAGTTGGGTCCGGCACACTTTCCACGGCGCGTGGCGCACTTCCAGTTGGGTCGCGCACACTTTGCACGGCGCGTTTCCAGTTGGGTCCCGCACACTCTCCCCGGCGCTTGGCGCACTCACAATTAGGTCCCACACACTTTCCCCGGCGCTAGACGCTTTTTCCCAGTTGGGTCCAATACACTTTTCCCGGCTCTTGGCAAACTCATTCGAGTCCCGCACTTCCAGTTGGGTCGCGTACACTTTACACTGCGCTTGGCACTCTCCTAGTCGGGTCCCGCACACTTTACACGGCGCGTGGCGCACTTCCAGTTGGGTTGCGCACACTTTACACGGCGCTTGGCACACTCTCAGTCGGGTCCCGCACACTTTACACGGCGTGTTGCGCACTTCCAGTTGGGTTCGGCACACTTTCCACGGCGCGTGGCGCACTTCCAGTTGGGTCGCGCACACTTTGCACGGCGCGTGACGCATTTCCAGTCGGGTTCCGCACACTTTACACGGCGTGTGGCGCACTTCCAGTCGGGTCGCGCACACTTTACACGGCGCGTTTCCAGTTGGGTCCCGCACACTCTCTCCGGCGCTTGGCGCACTCACAATTAGGTCCCACACACTTTCCCCGGCGCTAGACGCTTTTTCCCAGTTGGGTCCAATACACTTTTCCCGGCTCTTGGCAAACTCGTTCGAGTCCCACACACTTTTCACGGCGAGTGGCGCACTTCCAGTTGGATACCACACTTTTTCAACGGCGCGTGGTGCACTACCAGTTGGGTCGCGCACACTTTACACGGCGCGTTTCCAGTTGGGTCCCACACGCTTTCAACAGCGCGTGGCGCTTTTCCAGTCGGGCCGCGCACACTTTACACGGCGTGTGGCGCACTTCCAGTCGGGTCGCGCACACTTTACACGGCGCGTTTCCAGTTGGGTCCCGCACACTCTCCCCGGCGCTTGGCGCACTCACACTTAGGTCCCACACACTTTCCCCGGCGCTAGACGCTTTTTCCCAGTTGGGTCCAATACACTTTTCCCGGCCCTTGGCAAACTCGTTCGAGTCCCACACACTTTTCACGGCGAGTGGCGCACTTCCAGTTGGATACCACACTTTTTCAACGGCGCGTGGTGCACTACCAGTTGGGTCGCGCACACTTTACACGGCGCGTTTCCAGTTGGGTCCCACACGCTTTCAACAGCGCGTGGCGCACTTCCAGTCGGGCCGCGCACACTTTACACGGCGTGTGGCGCGTTTCCAGTTGGGTCCCGCACACTCTCCCCGGCGCTTGGCGCACTCACAATAAGGTCCCACACACTTTCCCCGGCGCTAGACGCTTTTTCCCAGTTGGGTCCAATACACTTTTCCCGGCGCTTGGCAAACTCATTCGAGTCCCACACACTTTTCACGGCGAGTGGCGCACTTCCAGTTGGATACCACACTTTTTCAACGGCGCGTGGTGCACTACCAGTTGGGTCGCGCACACTTTACACGGCGCGTTTCCAGTTGGGTCCCGCACACTCTCCCCGGCGCTTGGCGCACTCACAATTAGGTCCCACACAGTTTCCCCGGCGCTAGACGCTTTTTCCCAGTTGGGCCCAATACACTTTTCCCGGCTCTTGGCAATCTCATTCGAGTTCCACACACTTTCCACGGCGCGTTGCGCACTTCCAGTTGGGTCGCGCACACTTCCCACGGCGCGTGGCGCACTTCCAGTTGGGTTGCGCACACTTTACACGTCGCTTGGCACACTCACAGTCGGGTCCCGCTTACTTTACACGGCGCGTGGCGCACTTCCAGTCGGGTCGCGCACACTTTACACGGCGCGTTTCCAGTTGGGTCCCACACGCTTTCCACGGCGCGTGGCGCACTCACAATTTGGTCCCACACACTTATCCCGGCGCTAGACGCTTTTTCCCAGTTGGGTCCAATACACTTTTCCCGGCTCTTGGCAAGCTCATTCGACTCCCACACACTTTTTCAACGGCGCCTGGTGCACTACCAGTTGGGTCGCGCACACTTTACACGGCGCGTTTCCAGTTGGGTCCCACACGCTTTCAACAGCGCGTGGCGCACTTCCAGTCGGGCCGCGCACACTTTACACGGCGTGTTTCCTCTTGGGTCCCGCACACTCTCCCCGGCGCTTGGCGCACTCACAATCAGGTCCCACACACTTTCCCCGGCGCTAGACGCTTTTTCCCAGTTGGGCCCAATACACTTTTCCCGGCTCTTGGCAATCTCATTCGAGTCCCACACACTTTCCACGGCGCGTTGCGCACTTCCAATTGGGTCGCGCACACTTCCCACGGCGCGTGGCGCACTTCCAGTTGGAATGCGCACACTTTACACGGCGCGTTTCCAGTTGGGTCCCACACGCTTTACGCGGCGCGTGGCGCACTTCCAGTTGGGTCGCGCACACATTACACGGCGCACTTCCAGTTGGGTTGCGCACACTTTCCGCGGCGCGTGGCGCACTTCCAGTTGGGTTCCACACACTTTTCACGGCGCGTGGCGCACCTCCAGTCGGGTCGCGCACGCTTTACACGGCGCGTTTCCAGTTGGGTCCCACACGCTCTCCCCGGCGCTAGACGCTTTTTCCCAGTTGGGTCCAGTACACTTTTCCCGGCTCTTGGCAATCTCATTCGAGTCCCACACACTTTACACAGCGCGTGGCGCACTTCCAGTTGGGTTGCGCACACTTTACACGGCGCTTGGCACACTCACAGTCGGGTCCCGCTTACTTTACACGGCGCGTGGCGCACTTCCAGTTGGGTCGCGCACACTTTACACCGCGCGTGGCGCACTTCGAGTTGGGTAGCGCACACTTTACACGGCGCTTGGCGCACTCCCAGTCGGCGTAAATAGGTCAAGTTTTGATCGTGTTCTACCCACTCCCCCCCACCTAGAGCTGATGCGTTCAAACAGTTATTATCTAGCAGGTTTACCTCTAATGTTTCATTGCAGTAAATTTTCTTTTGTCGTATACAAATGGCGAAGCCAGTACTATGCGAGAAAATGCGGATGTTTGCGAGGACGGAAACACAGAACAGCGCCCATCGCATTTGTAGCCTAGGTCGCTCATTTTGAGCCGGTCGAAGCAAGGGTTATCGGGCTTATCATGTCAAAACCTCCTTATCGCTGTTATATTTTGCCATCACCGACGCTTACTCAGCCCGGAATCGTCCTAGCAACCTAAGCTAGATGTGGAGAGGGCCGAAAGTGTAAAAGTGTATGTATAGTCTAACTAATTTTTAACATCATTATCAATGAGAAGCGGTCGGCAGAAGATCAATATGCATGTATTCCTATGCAAAACGCACGCCACCGGTTGAACGAGAGCGGCTGCGCTGCCATGAGTTTCAAGCACATCGATCTTCGACCAACCGCTTTTCATTGGTATATACATAGATGTGCAACTTTTGGTGGACTACGCTATATCTGGTTACAACTCATGCGGTTCAATAAAATGCGGATGATTGAAGGGGGGGGGGGGGTTCGATCCCGCCCGAAGTTCATAGGTATGCAAAGAAATTGAATTGCATTGAGAAGGATACTTGAGTCAAGCGGGGTCGATTTACCCTTTGTATACACTTTTACCGTCTAGGATGAAGGTTGAACACTGCTACAGTATATGGACTCACACTTTCTCAGGTGCGGTCCGCAGGATGTCAACAATTTTGAAAACTACGAGTCACGTGAGTAGGATATTTGAGTCAAGCGTGGTTGATTCTCGCTACATACGAAATTTCACCGTCTGAGATAGAAGCTGAAGGGCGCTACACTGTATTCGTCAATGAAAAAAACATGCAAGTCTTCGAAAAAAGTAGGTTTTTAAAAGGTCATAAGTGAAGAATTAAACGAGTTATCTGGAAAGAGTTCGGAGCTTTGGGAAAACTAGACTTTATACTCTGCCGTTTGCTACCTTCTTCGTAAACCTGAAGAGTGCCTTTGATGAACATTAACCTGTTGTGGATTCTTCTCCCTAAATGCACTGTGGGTCCCACATCTAATGAAGTACTGAGAAAACGCATATATGGACGCAGAGACCCACAACAGGAAAAATTTCATGAAGGACACACTCCAGAAGGTATAGCCGTAGGCTTCAAACTCCAGAAAGTTATTGCAGTTTTAATTAAAACCCTATTTTAGATTCGTGAACTTGGATGTTTTTTGTCATCTTCCTCTGTTAGTGTAGCAATATTCAGCGTTTATTTGAGACACTGAAACTCAGAGTAGAGTTAAGAGGCCATGCTGAACTCAAATACACTAATCCCAAGAGTTCTACATAGTTTTCAAAATTGCCGACTTCTGGCGGGACCACACCTGAGAGAGATGTTAGCCCTCATATTGTAGCGGTGCTCGAACTCAATCTTAAACAAGGAAAGTTTTTCTACAGGGTAAATCGACCATGCTGAACTCAAATATCAACTATACTGACTCATAGAAATCTTTCGCAGAAATCATCCAGCTTTAAAGGCACAATACACCCTCAGATATGAAATTTGAGATTTTCATGTAATTGTGTAGAAGACCCCTCCTGTATAGCACGTGCCAAATGCGAGATCTCAATTCCTCCAAATAAGCGAGATATAAGCGACCACCACAAGCCCGGCCCCCTTTGCTCACCACTACAGGCCCGACCCCCTTTCAGATTGTCGACCTCGATATCGACTGGATGGATGGATGAATTCTTAACAAATCAGCGTTCTTCTGTTCATTGCCGGACTGTATCCTAATCCTGGCTCGCTCTCGCACAACGATTGCGAATGAAGAGAAATACAGACCTGAGACAACTAGTCCACCAATTTTTCACCCTCAAAATCTTAGCATTTTTTGAATAGCCATAACTTTGTTCAAAGGAGGTCCTGGACAATTTCATAGGTACCACTGTGATCAGCGTGTGACTCTCTCCAAGATAAGCATGAAATATGAAAATTAGTTTTTTGGGTGTCCTGTGCCTTTAAGTATGCAAGTTGCTCTAGACACTTCACATTGAAGATTCATATGTCTTGTCTATCATTTCGGTAACGCCTTCCCTATGACTCCACCCTAAACTTCCTAATTGGACACCGTCACTCGCAATTCAGTTCAAATAGAATTTCAGTCAAATCGCAATGCATAGTTGAATTCCATGTGAAAAACTGCTCCGGGAGGTTTTCACTCACATACATATTTCTCCAATGGGTCTTCCTCCGTAAGGTCAGAAATCTCCAGAACCCTTCATCCCCTTTGGTGCTCAGACCCCATGGAGGAGGGCCCTATGCCGCGCCGAACCCTGTATGGCACTGATTGATATGGGAGATCTGATGATGTTTTGGTTTTTTGACGTGGTCTTGTTTTTCTTTTTAATAAGTTATCACAAGGTAGCTGAGTTGAACGCAAAACTCAGATGTCAGGCAGGACTCGAACCTGCATTGCACGCTCTCCGGGCGAGAGTGTTACCATTACACCACCGACACCCCGTTCTGCATCACTCAGCTATTCGCACATGAATTGTGTGGGCACAACAGCAATCACCCGATGACGGGTATGATCTGGTAAGCACAAGTCGGCATTAAACCCAGTCAAGCTGAGGCCTTTTGAAGGCAGAATTTTGATGTTTTTGAATATTTGATGCCTTATTATGGCATGGTATATGATCACAAGTTATCACAAGGTAGCTGAGTTGTGATCATATACCATGCCATAATAAGGCATCAAATATTCAAAAAGATCAAAATTCTTTTTAATAGTTTAACGAAATGCAAAATTAACGTGTTAACGCATTAACGGGTTAACGCGGTTTTTTTCCGAAAACTAACGATTAACGCTCAACGAAAAAATTAATTTTCATTAACGCACACCCCTGATATATAGTATGTAAGGGTTTGACCTTTCAAATAATAATTTCATGCGCAAAACTAAAATACTCGAATTTCGGAATATTGTACGAATTTCGGTCACGGCATTCGTATTTTCAGGCACAGAAAAAGGTCACACATCTTTTGAGTTATTCGAAATGATTAGAAATAATTGGATTATTTCTCCGAATTTTCATTCAAATCTAGTGGAAGACAGGTTTCCAAATTCACTCCTTTTTCAATTTGAGAGGTCTTGGGGTGTCATTTGCAAATTTAAAAAGAAAACTTGTTGGAAAATGTAATTATTCGGTTTTTCAAAGGTAATTTCGAAAAATGTATTCATTAAATTTTTGAAAGTGGGTAATCGCTTTATTTATCCGAGAAGGTTTGAAATGCATTATTTAAATTATCCGTTCATTCGAAAACTAGGGTTGATCGCTTGTGTCAAGTGTTTTGCCTTTAGTACTACTGCACGATCACGGCGAGTCGCTCTCAATCCGATTGATTCATCATTCAGTCCATCCAGTCGTCGTAAACAAAACCTGAACGATCTCAACGATGAAGTGGATGACGTTACTGTGAGTGACCATGAAATGATTCTGTTTTCCCTTTGCCGACATCTCTTTATTCTTTATCTTATGTAGCTCCACATTCTTTTCTACTATCCGCTCAGATCGTCTCCAAGAATGGCAAGCCGGGCAAACCAGATGATCTTGCAATGGTTCCCGTCTATCTATCCGGTGCGCAAAAACTTCTGTTCTTCTCTTCGCTGAGGCAGCTCGACGCAAATGAGCCGGATGGAAAGCACATTTGCTCTCAATGTGACGAAGTTGTTCCGAATCTTAAAGTGGGTGTGCTTCACAATATTCATTATTGGAGCCCCTCTCTATAGCTGCTGAATGGGAGTTTATTGCTGCGTGTGATTAACGTTCATTTCAGGAGGGCCGCCGGCATATGGTGACCCATATTCGTGTCATGCGTCTCCGGTGTTCCTTATGTGGGGCTGGCTCGTTCTTTTGCACGGACTTGCGAATTCACTTGATGGAAGGCCACTGTGAGAAGCTGCACCGTGCCCCCGAAGGAGTTGTAAAACTGAACTGCTCTCCGTGCATGACGAAGGAACAGGTGCATATAGTCCGTTTCTATTGGAGGGTAAACGGCATAGAGCTATAAGTCCTGCATGGAAGCATGGGGATATGCCTTGAGCAGCGAGATCGCTTGCGAAGCATTTTGTGCTTCATACGCTTGCGGCTTGCTCTTCCGTAGAAGCAAGTGTTCAAAGCATACCTCTGTACATCTTTTATTCGGTAGCGAAGAGATCTCTAGTTTTGAACTTTTTTCCATTTTTTTCGACGCACCGATAACAGCATATGTAGAAATTGTTTACACTGCCGCTAACAAATTCATCGGTTATTCTATTAGCATATTCGTGTTTGGAGAAGAGTGTGCAAAATGCTTATGGTGTGGAAGAAATACCTTAGTGCCAGTGAAAATGTTTTTGAGTTGGGAAAGAAATGCTCGAAAGCGGGAAAAATGCTTTTGCTTGAAACAGAGCCATCTTGCTAAATGGAATTTCTAATTTTCACGGAAAATACACGCACGCGAGTAAGTGGCTGGCGCCCACTCTCCTCACGCATGGTGTGGGCTACAGGCGCGGTCGAAATCAGATCCTTTGTAAAGTCTGCGAGCTTGTTTCCGGGATTGAGTATTAAAGGCATCGTTCGCACTGAAAACCTTTTTTCCATTTTTCAGGCTCAATTCCATAAATGAGCCGATAGACCACTTCGGTGAAGTTTCACGCGTTAAAACATGGTTCTAAAGTTGGAGTGACTCAAGATGACGATTCGCCACCAGTTGTCACAAGCCATATAGCACAAGGAACAGAAGCGCGCGCCATCACAGGCGCAGATGATTCAGGATTTGAAATTTTTATCTCGGGAATTTCTAACATCCAAACTTGCCCAATGGATACTTTTTTAAAAAATAAGTTTCGGCGAACGAAAAGCAAGAAAAATTTCATTCACTTAATAAGTTTAAAGCAAAAAACACATCCGACGTTTGTGAAAAAAAAACTTCCGATGCACCTGACACACCGAAATTGACGGAGGGGTGGGAAGTGAATTGTTCGAGTTTTTTTAAACGAGTTCTTTTGCGAAAGTTGAATGTTGTGTGGGGCCTTTCCACTCTTTTCCTGTATGTTAGATAATTGTCTGCGCAAAAACATGAAAAATGGAGATACGATCTTGCGCATACGATGCCTTTAAATGCTCAGGTAAACCATCGCTCCGAGCGGGACCGGCTCCTCCCAATTATGACGTCATCGCCCGGACAGCGGCCGAGGGGCCAACTGGCACCGTGGTCCCTGTCCGGTGCCAGTTCGCCCCTCGGTCGCTCTCGGGGCCACAGCGGTGCCATCGCCAGAGATGGAGAGACGAGAGTTGGTTGTTCTTTGGTGATAACGTGCGAGCCACGTTATCACTCAAGAACAACCAATCCTGCGGGTATAAAAGGCAGCTCGCCTCGTGTAGACAGGTAGTTGGCCTTTCGAGGCCACTCTTGAGAGGTGACCTCGGATCACTCTCAGAAAGACAATTTTGGCGGCCGAGGGGATCCCATGGCCCGCGGTGGGGAAGGCTTCCTCATTGCGGACCATGCTGGGTTGGTATCCTTCTTGCGGCCTGTGGCAGGATTAACCTCCTGACCCACAGGCTGTAACAGGTACTTTATCCTCTTAACAGGCTTAATCCTCTCCAGAAGAGGCGGAAATATAGAAAAAATAGCAATTAGGAAATTTTTGAAAATCGCCCGAACAGAGACCCGCAGTGCCAGTTGGGAACGAAGATCGCTCCGAGCGATACTGCTGTGGCCCGGAGAGCGGCTGCTGTGGCCCGAGTAGATGGCTAATTTTCGCTCGGAGCGGAAAGGCAGCGCCGCTCGAGTAGCTCTCCGGTACCGCTCGGAGCGATGGTTTGCCTGAGTGTATGTCAGCCGCTGTCAAAATATTTCGAAAAGAGGGAGAGCCGCGAACAAGGGGATCTGCTGCAAATGGTATGTAATGTAGTTGTTTGGTCTTATATCGGCAATGAGCCAACAAAAAATTTGATGCCCGTCAAATGTAGCGAATAGGCCACTCATGTTGAACACTCGAACCAAACCTGTGCCCTACACGATGTGCGATTGAGGATGATGTCGTCAAAGGCAGCCAAACGTATAACAAGGTGGTATCCGGCACTGCGAAACACTATGGGTCAAGTTTCTTGGTAAGCAGAAAGTCAAGAAGGAGTGACTCTAGCCGTATTTGCGGGTTTAAATTTGTGTGAGGCGTGCACGGCGGCGGAAATTGCTGTTTCAAATTTAGAACGAAGCAAAAACAATGGACATCTATCAAAAAGGGGTCTTTCAAGCGAATGAGGTTTGGTTGGTTCCAGAAACGTTCCAACAAATAGTGAACAATAGTCAAGTAGAATGAGGAGTGTTTACAAAAATTGAACAATATTTTCTGAGACTGATTTTCTTGGCCAAAACTTCTTAATAGCGAAAACAAACCGTTGCGGTATTCTACACGGAAGCACTCTGTGGTTCCAAAAGTGGTCTTTACTACGCGAGAACCGTTAAAATGTATGTGCATGTAAACCTGATACTTACCATCAGAATAGAAGATGGTGTCGGAAAGACTTAGAGAAAAGGTTAGGTCTAGCTGTGAGAAAAAGCGAAACATAAAATAGGAGTACAGCATTAAGCAAGAGTAATCCCGTAAAATCTCGTGAAACGAATAGAAGTCCTTTTATCCGAAAGACACTAAATTCATCCTGGTAAATTTCTTAATTCTGCCAACCAGGTTTGTTAGGTGGTCACGCTTTATTGGTCAACGTTTCGGCACAGCGCCGTTTTCAGAGACCTGGAAGTGGAAAACACGTTACGCAACCTACACGGTCAAGCGCATCTTCGCCCTAAGGCGGTATCGACTCGCGCAAAAACGCAGAGAGGCAACACCTCCTGCACCAAAACCCACCAGGAGCGCTTCCACCAAGACCAGCACACACTGCGGTTGTAGTTTAGTGCAAGTGAACCACCACTGGCAAGCAGTGATTCCAGCCCTGCGAGAAAACTATCCGAAGCTCAACATCACAACCCACACAGCGGGATAAATGGTAGGAATTCACTGGTTACGGTGAGATACTCATTACGGTTGTTCAGCTTCGGGGTTAGCTTTTGTATAAATAAGGCTTCTAGGGCCTTCCTAGCACCAATGTCCGTTTCGCGTGCAAGTATCGTGCACTTGACTTCAAAATCATTGTTACTGTGCTTTTCGACCCTATGCTTCCCAAGCGGTGTTAGAAGGCTCTTCCGTCTCTTGCCTGATAAGTGTTCTTTTAGGCGAACGTTTAGCTGTCTTCCTGTCTCTCCGATGTAGATTTCTGCACAAAATGGAAGCTATTGGGAAGCTGGCATACACAACGCCAGTCTGCAGACAGTCACCGACCTTACCGAATCGGACAGGCTGATGCAACTCAGCATTGCGTACAAGACCGGTCGTAGAGCCTGTCTACACACCAATCGGTGCTTTCATGTTGTCTCTCTGGAATACTGATAAGGACTACGTCGTCTGCATGTCAGGTCAAGCGCGATACCAAACATCGACGAAGTTCAGAGCAGACTCATCTGAGATAGAACGGTAGTTGAAGTAACAGTTTATCTTCAAACGCATGAGTTGATCGTATGCGTCCTGCCTCGTCTTCCAGAGGCAGATTGTTACTGCTAGCACTAACCATTTTGAACTGGCTACTTCTTTCGCCATTGAACGGGATTCTTCTCGCTCTACGTTTGCCTGTTCGCACATCCTCAATAGCGGTTCGGAACATGTTTCCTACCACCGCTCGCTTTATGGCTTGAGGCGGGCGGATTTCCGCGTGAAGTAAAATGTTCTTTGAACTCTTTTTCCGAAACCACTTCACGCTATATGTACCATTGGAAACTTTGATTTGTGTAAATCCAAGAGGGTAGCCCAACCATCTTGTGGCACTTCTCGCGTAAATCCTTGTATTGTACTGCGATTGTTCGTTCCAGGATTAATAGAACACGTTGTCTCATCTTCTTCGTGTTGATGTAATCACACAGCATTAATCGTCTATAGATCGACAAGTACAGATTATATGTAAGCGGCTACAAGTATCGGCATGCCGTATTTGCTCATGGAAGCAAATGGCAAGGGCCGGCTAACGCTGGCGTTGGCCGCATAAGCTTCCTCTCACTCTGTGAGTAATAGTTGCCGTTCCATTTGAAAGTGTTACAATTTAGGCACTCCTTCACCAAAGTCATGATGTACATTTTGCTCAGTCCAAATGTAACAATTGTTCTGTGTTGATCCAGCATTTCGGATAATGCCTGGAGTGCTTCGTTACATTTGGACTGAGCAAAATGCACATCATGACTTTGGTGAAGGAGTGCCTAAATATGTAACACTTTCAAATGGAATGCAACGCTACTTACTCACAAGTGAGAGGAGCTTGCTATGGGCCAACGCTTAGCGCCGGTTCTTTGCCATTTGGTTTTTCCTATGAGCAAAATAGAGCAGCCGATACTTGAGCGCTTACCCTAATCTGTACTGTCGATACATAGACGACTGCTGTGTGATTACATCAACACAAGAAGAGATGGACAACGTGTTCTGTATCCTGAACGAACAATCACAGTACATAAGGTTTACGCGAGAAAGTGCCACAAGATGGTTGCTTCTTACCCTTCTTGGACACACACAAATCAAAGTTTCCAATGGTACATATAGCGTGAAATGGTTTTTGGAAAAAGAGTTCAAAGAACATTTTACTTCACGCGAAATCCGCCCACCCTCGTTGATAAAGCGAGCGGTGGTAGGAAACATGTTCCGAACCGCTATTGGGATGTGCACAGGCAACGTAGAGCGAGAAGAATCCCGTTCAATGGCGAAAGAAGTAGCCAGTTCAAATGGTTATGTAGCAGAACATCGCTCTGGAGGCAGACGCCATACGATCAACCCTCATGCGTTTGAAGATAAACCGCTGGCTTCAACTACCGTTCATCTCAGATGAGATCTGCTCTGAACTTCGTCGATGTTTGGTACGCGCTGACCTGAATGACGACGTAGTCCTTAATCAGTATTCCAGGAGGATAACATAAAGCACCGATTGGTGCGTAATAGGCTCTAAGACCGGTCTTGTGCAATGCTGAGTTGCATAGCCTGTCCGTTCGGTAAGGTCGGTGACTGTCTGCAGACTGGCGTTGTGTACCAGCTTCAATGTGCTCCATTTGTGCAGAAATCTACATCGGAGAGACAGGAAGACAGGCTAAACGTTCGCCTAAAAGAACACTTATCAGGCAAGAGACGGAAGAGCCTTCTAACACCGCTTGGGAAGCATAGGGTCGAAAAGCACAGTAACAATGATTTTGAAGTCAAGTGCACGATACTTGCACGCGAAACGGACATTGGTGCTAGGAAGGCCCTAGAAGCCTTATTTATACAAAAGCGAACCCCGAAGCTGAACAACCGTAATGAGTGTCTCACCGTGAACCAGTGAATTCCTACCATTTATCCCTGGCTGTGTGGGTTGTGATGTTGAGCTTCGGATAGTTTTCTCGCAGGGCGGAATCACTGCTTGCCAGTGGTGGTTCACTTGCACTAAACTACAACCGCAGTGTGTGCTGGTCTTGGTGGAAGCGCTCCTGGTGGGTTTTGGTGCAGGAGGTGTTGCCTCTCTGCAGTGTTTTGCGCGAGTCGATACCGCCTTAGGGCGAAGATGCGCTTGACCGTGTAGGTTGCGTAACGTGTTTTCCACTTTCAGGTCTCTGAAAACGGCGCTGTGCCGAAACGTTGACCAATAAAGCGTGACCACCTAACAAACCTGGTTGGCAGAATTAAGAAATTTACTGTGCAAAGATCATGCCCAGGTTAGAAGAAAACCAGACGTGGAGAATACTCATCCTGGTAAAATACAAAACGGTTGTTTTCGCTGTTTAGAAGTGTTGACCAAGAAATTACTCTCAAGAATATTGTTCACTTTTTGTAGACTCTCCTCATTCTACTTGCCTATCGTTCACTTTTTGTTGGAACGTTTCTGACGCCAACCAAACCTCTTTCGCTTGAAAGACCCCTTTTTGATTGAATTTTTCACTTTTTCTTGATATTACGGAGTAATATCCCAGAAAAATTTTCAATATTTTTCAAGTAGCATGGATTGCTATGATAATCCGTAAGCAACAAACTTGTTGCGCACGCTAAAAATGAAGCGCAACTCACTTTCCACGACGTCCTGATGACGTCAGCAGATGCCCTATATACATTACATGACATCCTGATGAAGTCCTCGGATGCCCTGTGTACTCTACATGACATCCTGATGAAGTCATCAGATGCCCTATGTACTTTACATGACACCCTGATGACGTCATCAGATGCCCTATGTACTTTACATGACATTTGATGACGTCATCAGATGCCCTATGTACTCTACATGACATCCTGATGAAGTCATCGGATGCCCTATGTGCTTTACATGACACCCTTATGACGTCATCAGATGCCCTATGTACTTTAGATGGCACCCTGATGCCGTCATCAGATGCCCTATGCACTTTACATGAAATCCTGATGACGTCATCAGATGCCCTATGTACTTTAGATGACACCCTGATGACGTCATCAGATGCCCTATGTGCTTTACATGACACCCTGATGACGTCATCAGATGCCCTCTGCGCTTTACATGAAATCCGGATGACGTCATCAGATGCCCTATGCACTTTACATGTCATCCTGATGACGTCATCAGATGCCCTTTGGACTTTACATGACATCCGGGTGGCGTCATCAGATGCCCTATGCACTTTACATGACATCCTGATGACGTCATCAGATGCCCTATGTACTTTACATGACACCCTGATGACGTCATCAGATGCCTATGTACTTTAGATGACACCCTAATGACGTCATCAGATGCCCTCTGCACTTTACATGAAATCCTGATGACGTCATCAGATGCCCTATGTACTTTAGATGACACCCTGATGACGTCATCAGATGCCCTATGTGCTTTACATGACACCCTGATGACGTCATCAGATGCCCTCTGCGCTTTACATGAAATCCGGATGACGTCATCAGATGCCCTATGCACTTTACATGACATCCTGATGACGTCATCAGATGCCCTATGTACTTTACATGACATCCGGATGACGTCATCAGATGCCCTATGCACTTTACATGACATCCTGATGACGTCATCAGATGCCCTATGTACTTTACATGACACCCTGATGACGTCATCAGATGCCTATGTACTTTAGATGACACCCTGATGACGTCATCAGATGCCCTCTGCACTTTACATGAAATCCTGATGACGTCATCAGATGCCCTATGTACTTTAGATGACACCCTGATGACGTCATCAGATGTCCTATGTACTTTAGATGACACCCTGATGACGTCATCAGATGCCCTATGTACTTTACATGACACCCTGGTGACGTCATCAGATGCCCTATGTACTTAAGATGACACCCCGATGACGTCATCAGATGCCCTATGCACTTTACATGACATCCTGATGACGTCATCAGATGCCCTATGTGCTTTAGATGACACCCTGATGACGTCATCAGATGCCCTATGTACTTTAGATGACACCCTGATGACGTCATCAAATGTCCTTCGTTATCAAAACACCCTAGTTTACTTGGTGTATTCCTGGGCCCGTCACTGCGTTTTCGTGAAAACACACGTATTTGAGCTGCTGCTGCCAACACACGTATCAACATTCTCCGTTCTCTGGCAAGCGCTACATGGGGTAGCTCAAGGAAAATCTCGCGAACCACTTACAAGGCTATGGTACAGCCAGTTTTGGAATATGGAGCTCCAGTATGGTCAAGACATTTGTCGGAAACCTCTTGGAGCAAGCTTCAGAGTGCACAGAACTCTGCTCTACTCGCGATCACTGGATACCCAAGATCCACATCTGTATCTCACCTACATCAAGAGTGTTTGCTGCCTCCTGTAAAGCAACTTTGTCAACTCTTGTCGCAACAGTTCCATGTCGGCATAGTCAGGAATGCCACACACCCTAATTTCCTCCTGCTGTCATCTAGTCCCTATTACCGACATTTTCGCACGCCGCTTCATGCCGCAGTCTCTATCTTGGATCGTCAGCGTTGGGCGACGTCAGAGCTCAATCGCGTCAGACGGCTGCAAATGGAGCACACCCGAGATTTGTCACTGAATACCTCTCTAGTGCTCCTGCAAATCCCATTCTCCGCGACGTGCCCCCTACTATCGATGGCAGCGAAATGGACCTACCCAGACGTACACGCGTCATCCTGGCTGGTCTACGTTGTGGACACTCCTCGCACCTCAAGGCCTTCGTCCATAAGATCGATTCGTTGACCCCTGATGAATTTCCCGACTGCCATAACCCGGGAAACGATTTATTTCATTTATTTTCATGTCCGGCAAGGCCGACCTCTCTAACAGCCATGGATATGTGGAACAACCCGTGCGATGTCGCAGCTTTTTTACGTCTATACAAAGAAGCTCTGATGTGGCCGATAAGAAGAAGAAGCAGGGCATATTCCGTCAAGACCAACAGCTTTAGAATTCCGCATATCTTTTATAACCTTCTCAACGCGTCGTAGTGAACGCTCCGGCCGTGCTCCAAAGCGGGAGGCGGCACAGCTCTCTTACAGTCACTCTATTATGCGGACTACGTTTAGCACTGGCGATGAAACAAACTTTTCCCGAACGCATAAGCGGGTTCCTTTTCTGATTTGAATACACTGTTTTCAAATTCGATTGTGGAGACGGTAGCAGGCGAGCTCTTACTCGAGAGCTTCTGTAAAACCTACCAAGTAGCTGCACTGTCCGTCTTAAAATCCGACTGACCAGTGAACTTTCCCCACTCTTCTTTTTTGTGCCTGCCTAGATCCTTTCTGATCTCATTGTCAAGTTCGGTGACGACGGGTTCCAGATGGTTGACCGCTCTCCTGGCATCTCTTGTCCTGATCTTATCGAGGATCTCCCTTGTGACATTTGGATAGAACGTCTTGACGCGGCCGACAGGAGTAGCCGCTTTTATGGCTCCGCGGATTGCGTCAGATAAGTGGGCGACCGTTTAAGATGACCAGGTCGCACTCCTCTGCCCATTCTTCGACGTCATTTTCTCTAGCATCAGAGCCAAGAGACGAGCAGATAGTGTGAGCGTTAAAATCGCTCGCGAAAAAAGCCGAGGACGAGCGGGAGCAGTTGTAAGCTGCTTAAAAGCAGCAGACACGCTTAAAAACGGTATCGATTTTATGACTTGAATCGAATGTTGGGAGCAGATAGTATGGGAAATTACCGAACAAAAAAAACAACGAAAACTGTAAGCAAGTAGAGGAATAAGGGTTGCTTGTGTTATCGGGTGAAAATGGACGAGTTTCCCTGCGCGCAGTCGAAGGAGTGAATATTAGCAGCCAAACGGTTCAGATAGAGAATCCGATATACTCTTGCAGCCTGTACTGGAACCTTCACCCCGTTGGAAGCGCCAAAAACGAGTCAAAGTGATCGTATTCGAAGAATCAATCTGAACGAGTTTGTATTTGGGGGTGGGGTTGTCGAAGCTCTTGGGCGGGGTCGACGAAATTTTTCGTTTTGCGTTGCTCGAATTCAGTAGTTTTGAATAGTCTTTGACGCTTCCAACGGCGCGAGTGTTCTACTTGGGGCCATACGATCCCAGTAGCGTTGTTATCTTAACAACTTTTTCGAGCGTGTCTGCCAGGGTAAAGCTCCCTCGGTTACCGTAACCAGGGGGGGGCGCAACTCTGGGCTCCAGGAGGGGGAGGGGGGCGCAGGCCCCCGGCCGGTCGTCATGAGAAAGCTGTTGGGACTTAGTAGAACAAAAAAATAGCGAAGCTTTGAATTTATTCCCAAGATAACTGATAGAAAGTTGGGCAGGTTCTAATAAAGAAATTGAACAATTGATAATAACTTCAGTTATCATCTGTTTCCGAGTGAAATTTATTTCCGTTCATCGCGTGCGTGCGAGCGCGTACGCTCTGTCTCCTCCCCACACTTTCTAGCTTTCTCTGCTCTCGCTCCGCACAAACGCGCGAGGGAACAGAGTAAATTATCGTGACACCCCATCTTGTACTGCTGGGGTGCGCTGCAATGGATCAGGTGCGTCCAAGCGAGGATGATAGTTCAGAAAGTATTCAGAATGAGTTTTTTGCTCTTGCGCTACCTCCTAGTGACTTTAGAATGCCACTCTCCATGAAATAGTAATTTACTTCTGTCCTCATTCCGCTCCCTTCAAATTCAGCGTTTAGACGTTGCCAGCGAGAAACGAAGTCTGCAAACAGGCTCTCTTCGTTTTGGACAGGTTCAGAAACAGAGGCCAAATGATGAAGTGTAGCGTTCGTATGTTGCAGTACGATGAATGATCAAGCATCTGTCATCACGCGAAGTGCTACTTTACCGCGATTTTGCATTTTCATGGTGGCATCAAGATTCAAATGAAGTCTTCTCAGATTTTCAAGTAGTACAGGATAGTTGCTGAGAATATTCTGGACAGATGACTGCAGACTGGCAGCACAGCGTACACGGTGCAGCATCGTTATTTGGAGGAATCGAAAATTCATTTCCTTCGCAGCAGATCGGTAGGTGGATCTTCCATGACTTCTCATTGGAGAACCGTAAAGTAGTGCATTTCTATCACCAAGGCTCGAGTGAGGTTCATGGCACACCCTTTTTACGCTGTAATCACCAGGTTCAGCTTGTGAGCTCCGCAAACTGAGAAAACGAGATCATTTCTTCGATGGCCCCATCCTCTGTTTCTGATTCCACCTGAGCCTTCAGCCATCCATAGAAACCTTGCACCCGACCCGTCATCACTGAAGCTCCATCGCTTAAAGGCAGTGTTTACGATGATTCTAGTTTCCAAGTTTTCCACTCAAAACAATGCGTTGGCAACCAAGTGTTACCAAAATCACGAAGAAACGGCGAAAATGCACTAATTCGTCTTATTTCAGTGACATTATTCTATGGCCTGGACTAGTTTTCTGGTTGGATGAACATGTTCACGGTGGTTGTCACCGGTAAAAATGGGACTAATCGAAAATGGAAGAATATTTTGGGCAGAACAGTATTAGTTAGGGCCCGAAGGAAAGAACGGAACAATACAGAATAGAGAATTGCAAAAGAGGGGTCCACAAAGATTTCATTGTCACAACGAACAGTTCCATTGATACTTAAGAGGCGGGCTGATGCTTGAGGATTTCGTGCCCTTCTGGTGCGTTTTTCTCGGTTTCTTGGTCATTTCAGTTCTACTTGGGGGCCAAGCAATCGATTTAGCGATTAATCTCAAAATCGAAGATTATCGTGAACACTGCCTTTAAGAGTGAGACCAGGCGACTCATAAAGAAACTCCATGAGGTCATACAGAGACCAGGCTCCTGTGCCCAGGGGGTCAATTCAATCAAATGCTCTCGTAAGGCATGTAAGATGTCTTCTCCAGATTCACTTTCGACTTCTACGAGGGCGAGATGAAAGGTCATGGGAGGATTAACGGGAGATAGAGTTCTCAGCAGAAACACAATCCATTTCACTCCATAACCTGTGGTACCATCCGGTAGAAGTGAGATGGGCAAGTCGTTACCGATGTCATATTTGAGGAGATCGTATTTCATATTACTGGCGATCTGCTTGATCTTACTTGTAGCACTTCGTGCGTCGTAATGAGCTTCCGAAGCAATCGCTCCCGTCTTCGTTGTTGTTAAAAGGAGTGGAAATTGCTTGGCAAAAGAAAATCCCTCCTTGGCTATTGTGTGTGCTGTAGCAGTTGATGTAATCGTAGCTCCTGTTGCTTTTTTCATTTCGTTGTTCTAGTGGTCCATTAATCTATCGTGGATCACTTTGTGCTAGCCACGCCTATTATGCCGCCCGAGAGTTTGTCGCCACATCTTCATGAATGCTTTCGGGTCGACGTATTCATGAATTAGCCTTTTGAGACAGTGCACGACGTTGTATCCGAGATAGTTTTTATCGACGTCCTTGGTTGGTTGCTCTGCGATGATGCGACCGGTGTGAGTCCTTTTTCTACCTCTCAGTGATATTTCTGGTTGAGTTGTAGTTGAAGAATGGGGAGCCTCAGTTTGCACTTCCGTATTGTGCACACAAATCGAAATTCGGAGTAGGGTCGTAAAACGCTTCTTTGTTCGAATCCATTTCAACATGAGCACTCTCGTCTCTCGTCTGATGAATCCCTAAGGTTTTTTTAGTACACAGTGACGATTATCGCAAAGCTTGCAGCGAAATAAGCCAGCCTCGGTTCTGCTCCGGTTCTCTCAGTACACCGGCCATTTGTAGTGTTTAACCACGGCTTCTATGAACACATTCGAAAACAGACTGTTCCTAACACTCATGCGTTGTAGCCATGATAGGAAGCGCATGTCCTCTTTGTTATCGCGGTATATTCCGTAACGTTTTGCGACGTCTGTTTTGATCATTTCGCGTTCTTCATCAGCCATCTCGTTTTTTTCTTGAGTTGATCCCAATATATTAATGTCTCCAGACGGCGGCAAATGTCTCCAGACGGGTGGCTTCGGTTTCGAAGTGACCTGTACTGAGCCTAGTTTCAATAGCGGACCTTTTGCGGTCGAACCAAGGAGGATGAGTGTGTCTGTTGGGGCGTCAAAGTTGCAAAAAACGCAGTTTTAATTGTGATTTTGAAAAAGATGTCTAGGCGAGTTTTCCGGCTTGGGCTGCTGCAGTGCTTATTTGGAAGGGAGTCACAAAAAAAGTTACTGCCCGAGTCTCAGGTCGATTGGTCCCATTAAAGCCGAGATGAGCCGGGTAGCCAAGGCATACCTGGTGCCGCTAAGCGATTAATCGATATTATTTGGGAAAAGACCACAACGAAAAGTTACTGCCTGAATGCCAGGTCGATAGGTCCCGTTGAAGCCGAGAACGGGACTTCGTAAGTTCCATGTGCGAATCCTATGTATCGATCAGCCGGGTAGCCGTGGTATGTATGCATGGTGCCGCAAAGCGTGAAATAATGAAAAAAACGTCTTTGATAAGTTGGGGGGGGGCGCAAAATTTTCCAACTTTGGTGGGGGGCCGCACCTCCGAAGGGCCGCCGGAAACCAAGGCATGCCTTACCCTGGTGTCTGCTGCCTTTAAGAAGAGTACTAGGATCGTGAGATGAGGGACATGAGGTAGTAGGAGGAATATATATGTTGAAAAGAGAAAGAAAAAGAGAACGTTCATGTCCAAAGGAGCGATTTACTGCCGGTACCTCGCTTTGCCGTCTGCTTCCCCGCGCCCTCTCTTGAGGATGTCGAAATCTTCGCGCTGCAGTATCCCGCATGCATCGCTCAATAAGCGAAGTACCCCGAAATTGATTGATCTACGGCAGCCGAAGTGGACTCGGGGTACTAGCGGGAAGATGGCGTCGGTGGAAGCAGGAAGAACGAGTGCAGGGTGGGAGGGATTTGACAATATTGATGGTCTTTAGGTTATGGTGGACAAGAACTGGATTGGAGAGGAGCTAACCTTATGGGTGGTCTAATTGCTAAATATCGAGGGCTCGAATCTAATGTACAGGCCATAAAACGGCCAATGTCTCACCGTCGAATGGGTACCACGCGCTGCGCGACCGCACGCTCAGCGCGTGGTACGCAGTCGACGGTGAGACATTGGCCGTTTTATGGCCTGTAGAGAATTATACTGTACGGGTGGTTCTCAACGCTTCTCATCAATCTGACTGCCGCGTTGCATCAAAACACGTTACGGTCGATGTCATGCAATGTCACTCCACGCGATGAGTCTTTCACAGGCACTTATGAGCCACGGAAATGGAATCATTCAGGCTTTGATGAAATTCTATTTGAAATCCTTCTGAACCATTGTGAAAAATAACGTAAATCGCTAAAATCTCGCAAAAGCCCGTTGTATCGTAGAAGCTGAGTCGCCGGCGGCTTCTTGCGAACGCCACGCAACTGCTAGCGCGGACTCCTGGGTCCAGAATTAAGCATTCCTTCGTTTTTTTTTCTTTCAACCTCAGTTTTCTGCTCCTTCGGACCGCCACGCTGCAGCGCAACGCGGCGCGGTCGAGTTAATGCAACAACGTTTACTTTTTTTTCGGTTACTTTTCTCAGTCGTGTATTAGTGGCCACTCAATTCAAATGTATCACACATCAGTCAACACTGAGACTGAGCCGCACGCGGCTTACTTCTGGGTTCAAAAGAGAGCGATTCCTCGTTTCCTCCATCTTTGAACCTCAATTTTCTGTTCCTTCGGACCGCCGCGCTGCAGTGCAACGCGGCGCGGTCGAGTTTAGGCAACAACGCTCCGCGCGGTTACTTAATTCATTTGGTGATTTCATTACACCGACTGATATTTCAAGTTGTATACTGTATAACCAGGAAGAGATTTGTTCGCACAGTAGATGAACTACGGGAAGATATTCTCTTGTATTAGAGGACCCTCACCCCCGAAGTTTGCGTTTTGTATATCAGGGGTATTCGATAGAAGATGGAAAGGGTTTGTGAGCAGAACGGTCGGAATATATATGAAGGGAGATGATTTTTGTGTAGATTTCATCATTTTTGCATTTGAAATCATTTTGTGTAGCGATTTCCTTAGAAGTTTTCTTATTTGTTGTTAGCAGTTGGAAAAGTTAGCGAGTAGTTCTAACGTGAATACCTCTTTTGGCGTTTTTTGAATGAATGGTTTCGCCAGTAGTCGTCCGCGCAACTCCGAGCGAGCGAATGCGTCGCATGTGCGATAAGCCGCGTGTAGCTCAGTCTTAATGTTGACTGATGTGTGATAGATTTGAATTGAGTGGCCACTAATACACGACTGAGAAAAGTAACCGCGCGGAGCGTTGTTTCATAAACTCGGAGGCGCCGCGTTGCGCTGCAGCGCGGCGGTCCAAGGGAGCAGAAAACTGAGGTTGAAAGAAGAAAAAAACGAAGAAATGCTTAATTCTGGACCCCGGAGTCTGCGGTAGCAGTTGTGTGGCGTTCGCAAAAAGCTGCCGGCGACTCAGCTTCAACGATGCAACGGGCTTTTGCGAGATTTTAGCGATTTATGTTATTTTTTCACAATGGTTCAGAAGGATTTCAAATAGAATTTCATCAAAGCTTGAATGATTCCATTTCCGTGGCTCATAAGTGCCTGTGAAAGACTCATCGCGTGGAGTGACATTGCATGACATCGACCGTAACGTGTTTTGATGCAACGCGGCAGTCAGATTGATGAGAAGCGTTGAGAACCACCCGTACAGTATAATCCTCTACATTAAATTCGAGCCCTCGATATTTAGCAATTAGACCACCCATAAGGTTAACTCCTCTCCGATCCAGTTCTTGCCCTTCATAACCTAAGGACCATCCATATTGTCAAATCCCTCCTACCCTGCACTCGTTCTTCCTGCTTCCACCGACGCCATCTTTCCGCTAGTACCCCGAGTCCACTTCGGCTGCCGTAAATCAATCAATTTCGGGGTACTTCGCTTATTGAGCGATGCATGCGAGATACTGCAGCGCGAAGATTTCGACATCCTCAAGAGAGGGCGCGGGGAAGCAGACGGCAAAGCGAGGTACCGGCAGTAAATCGCTCCTTTGGACATGAACGACGGACTCAGAACCTTTTTGTTTGAGAATGAACTTTAACAAACATTATACCATTAGGAAGCCCTCATCACGAAGATTCTAGATGTCTTGCGTGGGCTGACCGTGGCTAGCGGGGCCTCAGAAAACGAAGAAAAATTTGTGTTAATAACAATCCGTGTTAAAAAGAATTTATCGCAAAAAACAACGATTGGTTCTTGGAACTACATATTCATCGTGAGCTGCAAAGGCTACCAGCAGTAACTCCTTCGCGATCTAAATTTTCTCCGAGTTTCTCGTTATGGAGAGAATCATACACGTTCGACGGAAAGCATTGCTACTGCCTGTAAATTTAAGCAGAAGGAGGCTTGTGGCTCAGGAAATGGCAAAAATATTCGGGTTAGAAAATGCGAAAATCTGAAACTTTGTAGAAAAGGTCGGTCAACCGCGGACAGCTTATTAACCTGTTGTCTATATCATTTACACTGTTGATCTGGACGTGATATTACGTCGAAAAACCACAATTTACATGACTTTTCCTTTCGCCAACTCGATTGATTCTGTAAGCCTAATATGCCTTGTTTGCCCGTTAGACATTTGTATACCTGAAAGAAAGAGCTCTCGATGCTGATTCGAAATATGTCCTCCAGAGCTCAGTTGGAGCACTTCGAGCTAAGTTAGAATGAAAATCCGCAAAAGTCGCGGTTTCGCGATTTTTGCGGCTTTTTTTGAGGAAATTAGTGCGGGTATTGCACTTGACAGTACCGTCCGTGTTGGTGTTGGGTATGAGGTGTGAGGAAAGAGTAGATAAAACGAAGGTTCCATCTCCTCCGCCAAGAGTTGACCTTGAAGCATGAAAGGCAGTGTAGCCCGGGATATTAGGATGAGGATGAGAAGGGGATGGAGAAAGCTTGTTTTCTTGAACCATAATGACGTGTGTACGTGCGAAGAGAGAGAGAGAAAGAGGGAGCTCAGAAAGTTCGACACGAAGGCCGTTGAGATCGATATGTACAATGGAAAGGGGGCGATTGGAGGAGGAGGAATCAGAGTTAGAAGGTGAAGAGCATAAAACACAGCGAAAAGCAGAGTTATGATGCCTCACAGAACTGAGACCCGAACAGGAGAGATGCACCCACCTTCGGCATCCGAAGCACTGGACGCTTGTTTTCTCCATGTGACATCCCTGCCGCACGTGGTGCATGGGTACTTCTGAGCGGGTCCAGGAGTCCTTTGCACGCCGGCCCTTTACAGGAGAATCCGAAGGAGAGACGCGGCCGGCCAGCACCTCTCGTATGACAAACACCCTTTTTGTGGAAGGGGTGACGTCGGTTTGCACAAAGGTGATCTTCTTTCCCCCACACTGCCACGGCATGAACGTACGACATCTCGGCAGCATCCGAATATTCATTCAAAAATTGGATGTTGTTCTAATATTCGAATAATCTTCGCTCATTCGGATCTGAGCTGCCAAAGATTAGGTAACGGACTTGATCCTGTCTATAGCATCAAAACTTCAAGTTCTGGCATTTAGTACTGACGATTTTTACAATGACAAATTCCACAATAGAAGATTTTCTCAACACGAAATTTCTCCAACATTAATACATAGTTTAGCGAAATGAACTGTGGGTCATTTGTGAGCTGTCACAAACCTACAGCAACGAAAACATAGTTTTCCATATCGTCGCGGTGCCGGTAAAACAGTACCTAGTTAGACGTGATAGGATAGTCAATTTTTTCAACAAGGTTACGCCGCGGAGCTCTTATCCAACTCTAGGCGGGAGTGGCTAGAGTCGCATAGAGTAGCGACCTTGACCGACTTGTTCTCCATATTTTAACTCAATTGAGAACTTCTTACCGAAGTGCATGCCAACCAAACAATACAGTTGTTCAGAGCACCTTAATCAATCTTTCTCTCCGCCTGACGCTCCACTCCTAATGACACAATTAGAAATAATGTAGCTAGTATAAATGATAGATTATTCGATGTTGTTGTCAAGAAGGGTCAATCCACACACTGTGACTGTGTTTTGTTCTTGATGAAAAATTTTTTTCAAGGTGGACGTGGAGTTGTAATGCTGTTTATTTTCGTCAAAAATACTAGGAAAAGGAAACCACGAAGTCGAATTGTCGTAATCTATGGGCTACAGTGTTTTCAGGCGTGCTGAGCATGATTGTATAGGTTTCAGAGCGGGAAACTCCCTATTGATTTGCTTAACCCCGGAATTAGGGGTGTTCGTAAAGCGATGAAGTGCACTGGATTCTTTTGTCGGCATTGTATGAGGTCCGAGTATCTGTAACTTGAGTAATTGGACCATCGGTATGCTTGTGAAATACCGTATCGTCTATGTCGGGGAGGGGGGTGTCGCTGTGAAGCGTTTGCGTGGGCCGGATTTCTGCCGACAGTCACTGCTGGCTGTTCTGTAGTCGCATTGACGTGATTCTATCAACCGCATTTCGATACCAGGTATAGTGCAAGTCCATAAATCTGCACAACTTCTTGTTATGGTCGAGATACACAAGAAAAGAACCAGTAAAGCCGCTGTTGATATTGAAAAATATCTGAAGCGTTGAACACGCACAGCCTGGCTTTCAAAATGAACTCTTCCATACTCTGCGGAGGAATGAGAAGAAGTTGTATTTTTCTCACGTATACTGGCTGAACTCTTTTCCTTGTCCTACTCGGTGAAGATATATTAATTTTCCAGGCGGATTCTCTGTCAGAGTTGGCTGATCCGGTGAATCCTGGTCGAGTAATGTATACCAGTGGACAGGTAATTTCCTCTGATTTTTAACCATTTTTTGAGGAAAAAACTTCCTACGTACAGTAAACATATCAAGTCGCTTCCCAAATTTAGACGTTGTGTGGGCTTGCTTGAAACATTTCATTTGAAGGCGTCGTTCGCGCTGAAAACCAATTTTGATTTTTTAGGCTCAATTTCAAGAATGAGCCCGGTACACCACACCGGTGAGCTTCAGCGAGTTAAAAACGTAGGTTAGCGAGGTTGGAGGGGTCAAAGATGAGGATCCGCCACCAATTCTTACCGGTCATCTAGCACTTTTTCATAGAATGCTGATGCGAACGTCAAGCAACATGAAAAACAGTTACAGCACAAGCTCCACATTAAAGGCACAGTTCAATCTCAGAAGCGTTCTTCTGTTTTTCTGCCTACCGTAACCGATACTCCAATTTTTCGGGCAGCCATCAATTACACATCCAGAGGTATTTCATACTTAGAATCAACTTAATTGGCGTTGGCTGAGCCGTTCCAACTTCGTTTAGTATTTGCCTTTTTTGGAATGCCCTGAGGCATTTAGGGGATTTGGAAAATGGGATCTTCTTTCCACCTCTTGCTGGGACGGGTCTTGTACGCCCCCCTTCTCGCCGTCTGCCTAATAGGCATTGCCTATCATGGCAGCCTCGGCATACGGTGTGCCGCGCTCGCCGCCGCGGCGACAACACAACATCGATTACGAGCAGGTTGATTGAGTGATTGGCGGAGATCATGCAGAAGAAATCACTATTGGCACACACATCTAAACTTCCTTTTGAGCAGAAACACTGGGGTATCTTCGTACTAAGCTGACTGTATCTGAGGATCATACAGTCTGAAACCCTGGAGTGAGTAATATTCCGCCCCTTATAGGAAATCCTATACACATAACATTCACTTATCTGCTGGTTACGGAAAATGAAAGCGGGTCCCGCGTGGAACGCTTAGCTGAGTATCTGCTAAGCCCACGCGTGGCCCGCAGCCAATTTTCGCGCCCGTCCTTTAATTTTCACTTTTTCTTTTCGAAATTTTTTAGGATTAGGATTTTTTAGGTGTTACCCCTTTATGATTGTTTTAATCTGTTGTTCTTTCTTATATATATATATATATATATATATATATATATATATATATATATATATATATATATATATATATATATATATATATATATATATATATATATATATATATATATATATATATATATATATATATATATATATATATATATATATATATATATATATATATACTAACTATACAATTATGTTTTTCTATTAGTAGCTAATTTGAATATTCCGTCATCCTTCTGCTTGAAATTTAACGGCATTCAAAGCGTTTTATGCCCGTGTTTTTTCTGTGCATTCATTCTTTGTATTGATTTTATGTGTATAGGATATCATATTGCAGCGAAAATTTGTGCCGTGTCGCCGGCCACAGCCCGAGTTCCTAACCCGAATTTCACATTTCTCATTTTCATATTTCGAATGGAATATTCTTCAGGTTTTTGCTAAGAACACAAAAATGACGTCGTCTGTTAACAGCAGCTTTACAACACTTCCCAATGTAAAATCCTGTTGAAACCGCTAAGTATGGGTAGAAAACCTGAAGAATATTCGAAATATGAAAATGAGAAATGTGAAATTCGGGGCAATATAATATTCTATACACATAAAATTCAATACAAAGAATGAATGCACAGAAAAAACACGGGCATAAAACGCGTTGAATGCCGTTAAATTTCAAGCTGAGGGATGACGGAATATCCAAATTAGCTACTAATAGAAAAACATAATTGTATAGTTAGTATATAAGAAAGAATAACAGATTAAAACGATCATAACATTCACTGTAAGGAAATCAATACCCGAAATTCAGGGCGAATTTGGTTGCACGGTCCCAAACGGAATTCGACGATTAAAAAAATTGTGCGTCTATTGACCTGCAGTATGTGCAGTTGAATCTCGGCCAAGGTTCGAAATTCAAAAAAAGTTTTGCAAGTTTTTGAAGCCGTTTTGAGCAATCTCTGTTCCTAAAATTGTAGCTCTTAGATGTTTCGAAAGTTCAAACACTCTTAGCAGACATTTGGAGTGTCGAAAAGCAGTTTTCAAGGCTATCGGGATAGAAGCGGTGAATTAGTCTCCCTGCAACGAATTTTATATAATTCCTGAAATATTCAGATCTCCCTGCTGTCCCGTGGAACGATCAGGGCTTGACCCTTAAATTTATAGTAATATTTTTTGAAGAATGGACTGAAAAAAATCGAAAATCTGTAATGACTGTGAAAATATGATTTTGAATGTCTTCTTTTTGAGAAACTGTCAAACAAATGAATTATGAATAAAGATCGATGGAGTTAGGTGGCTGATTAGATGAGCGAGTGTTGAGGAACGATGACCTCATAGTTGACACTTCCTTACGTAGAGAGAGGGGGGTCGGCGAAGCCGGCCCATCGTTCGGCGGAGCCGAACGAATACTAGGTAGAGGGAGGAAGGCCGGCCCATCGTTCGGCGAGGTCGAACGAATACTACGTAGAGGGGGTCGGCGAAGCCGGCTCATCGTTCGGCGGAGCCGAACAAATACTTCGTAGAGGGAGGGGGTCGGCGAAGCCATCGTTCGGCGGAGCCGAACGAATACTAGGCAGAGAGTGCCAAGCGGAGGGTGGCCGGCGAAGCCGGCCCATCGTTCGGCGAAGCCGAACGAATACTACGTAGAGAGAGGAAGGCCGGCGAAGCCTGCTCATCGTTCGGCGAAGCCGAACGAATACAACGTAGAGAGGGGGGGGTCGGCGAAGCCGAACGAATACAACGTAGAGAGGGGGGGTCGGCGAAGCCGGCCCATCGTTCGGCTAAGCCGAACGAATACAACGTAGAGAGAGGGGGGTCGGCGAAGCCGGCCCATCGTTCGGCGAAGTCGAACGAATACTACGGAGAGGGGGTCGGCGAAGCCGGCCCATCGTTCGGCGGAGCCGAACGAATACTAGGTAGAGGGAGGAAGGCCGGCCAAGCCGGCCCATCGTTCGGTGAAGTCGAACGAATACTACGTAGAGGGGGTCGGCGAAGCCGGCCCATCGTTCGGCGGAGCCTAACAAACACTTCGTAGAGGGAGGGGGTTGGCGAAGCCGGCCCATCGTTCGGCGGAGCCGAACGAATACTACGTAGAGAGAGGGGGGTCGGCGAAGCCGGCCCATCGTTCGGCGGAGCCGAACGAATACTAGGTAGAGGGAGGAAGGCCGGCGAAGCCGGCCCATCGTTCGGCGAAGCCTAACGAATACTACGTAGAGAGAGGGGGGTCGGCGGAGCCGGCTCATCGTTCGGCGGAGCCGAACGAATACTAGGTAGAGAGAGGGGGGTCGGCGAAGCCGGCCCATCGTTCGGCGAAGTCGAACAAATACTACGTAGAGGGGGTCGGCGAAGCCGGCCCGTCGTTCGGCGGAGCCGAACAAATACTTCGTAGAGGGAGGGGGTCGGCGAAGCCGGCCCATCGTTCGGCGAAGTCGAACGAATACTACGGAGAGGGGGTCGGCAAAGCCGACCCATCGTTCGGCGGAGCCGAACAAATACTTCGTAGAGGGAGGGGGTCGGCGAAGCCGGCCCATCGTTCGGCGGAGCCGAACGAATACTAGGTAGAGGGAGGAAGGCCGGCGAAGCCGGCCCATCGTTCGGCGAAGTCGAACGAATACTACGTAGAGGGGGTCGGCGAAGCCGGCCCATCGTTCGGCGGAGCCGAACAAATACTTCGTAGAGGGAGGGGGTCGGCGAAGCCGGCCCATCGTTCGGCGGAGCCGAACGAATACTACGTAGAGAGAGGGGGGTCGGCGAAGCCGGCCCATCGTTCGGCGGAGCCGAACGAATACTAGGTAGAGGGAGGAAGGCCGGCGAAGCCGGCCCATCGTTCGGTGAAGTCGAACGACTACTACGTAGAGGGGGTCGGCGAAGCCGGCCCATCGTTCGGCGGTGCCTAACAAATACTTCGTAGAGGGAGGGGGTCGGCGAAGCCGGCCCATCGTTCGGCGGAGCCGAACGAATACTACGTAGAGAGAGGGGGGTCGGCGAAGCCGGCCCATCGTTCGGCGGAGCCGAACGAATACTAGGTAGAGGGAGGAAGGCCGGCGAAGCCGGCCCATCGTTCGGCGGAGCCGAACGAATACTACGTAGAGAGAGGGGGTCGGCGAAGCCGGCCCATCGTTCGGCGGAGCCGAACGAATACTAGGTAGAGGGAGGAAGGCCGGCGAAGCCGGCCCATCGTTCGGCGAAGTCGAACGAATACTACGTAGAGGGGGTCGGCGAAGCCGGCCCATCGTTCGGCGGAGCCGAACAAGTACTTCGTAGAGGGAGGGGGTCGGCGAAGCCGGCCCATCGTTCGGCGGAGCCGAACGAATACTAGGCAGAGAGTGCTAAGCGGAGGGTGGCCGGCGAAGCCGGCCCATCGTTCGGCGAAGCCGAACGAATACTACGTAGAGAGAGGAAGGCCGGCGAAGCCGGCCCATCGTCCGGCGAAGCCGAACGAATACAACGTAGAGAGAGGGGGGTCGGCGAAGCCGGGTCATCGTTCGGCGAAGCCGAACGAATACAACGTAGAGAGAGGAAGGCCGGCGAAGCCGGCCCATCGTTCGGCGGAGCCGAACGAATACTAGGTAGAGGGAGGAAGGCCGGCGAAGCCGGCCCATCGTTCTGCGAAACCGAACGAATACAACGTAGAGAGAGGGGGGTCGGCGAAGCCGGCCCATCGTTTGGCGTAACCGAACAAATACTACGTAGGGAGTGCTAAGCGGAGGGTGGCCGGCGAAGCCGACCCATCGTTCGGCGGAGCCGAACGAATACTACGTAGAGAGAGGGGGGTCGGCGAAGCCGGCCCATCGTTCGGCCCAGCCGAACGAATACTACGTAGAGAGAGGAAGGCCGGCGAAGCCGGCCCATCGTTCGGCGAAGTCGAACGAATACAACGCAGAGAGAGGGGGGTCGGCGAAGCCCGCCCATCGTTCGGCGGAGCCGAACGAATACTACGTAGCGAGAGGAAGGCCGGCGAAACCGGCTCATCGTTCGGCGGAGCCGAACGAATACTACGTAGAGAGAGGGGGTCGGCGAAGCCGGCCCATCGTTCGGCCGAGCCGAACGAATACTACTTGGAGGGGGTCGGCGAAGCCGGCCTATCGTTAGGCGAAGCCAAACAAATACTTCGTAGAGGGGGGTCGGCGAAGCCGGCCTATCGTTAGGCGAAGCCGAACGATTACTACGTAGAGAGAGGGGGGTCGGCGAAGCCGGCCCATCGTTCTGCGCAGCCGAACGAGTACTACGTAGAGAGAGGGGGGCCGGCGAAGCCGGCCCATCGTTCGGCGGAGCCGAACCAATACTAGGTAGAGGGAGGAAGGCCGGCGAAGCCGGCCCATCGTTTGGCGAAGCCGAACGAATACTACGTAGAGAGGAAGGCCGGCGAAGCCGGCCCATCGTCCGGCGAAGCCGAACGAATACTACGTAGAGAGAGGGGGGTCGGCAAAGCCGGCCCATCGTTCGGCGGAGCCGAACGAATACTACGTAGAGAGAGGAGGGCGGCGAAGCCGGCCATCGTTCGGAGCCGAACGAATACTACGTAGAGAGAGGGGTCGGCGAAGCCATCGTTCGGCGTAGCCGAACAGAATACTACGTAGAGAAGGGGTCGGCGAAGCCGGGCCATCGTTCGGCGGAGCCGAACGAATACAATGTAGAGAGAGGGGGGTCGGCGAAGCCGGCTCATCGTTCGGCGTAGCCGAACAAATACTACGTATAGAGTGCTAAGCGGAGGGTGGCCGGCGAAGCCGACCCATCGTTCGGCGGAGCCGAACGAATACTACGTAGAGAGAGGGGGGTCGGCGAAGTCGGCTCATCGTTCGGCGTAGCCGAACAAATACTACGTAGAGGAGGGTGGCCGGCGAAGCCGCCCGATCGTTCGGCGGAGCCGAACAAATACTACGTAGAGAGAGGGGGTCGGCGAAGCCGGCCCATCGTTCGGCGAAGCCGAACAAATACTACGTAGAGAGGAAGGCCGGCGAAGCCGGCCCATCGTTCGGCGGAGCCGAACAAATACTAGGTAGAGAGGGAAGGTCGGCGAAGCCGGCCCATCGTTCGGCGGAGCCGAACGAATATTACGTAGAGAGAGAGGGGCCGGCGAAGCCGGCCCATCGTTCGGCGGAGCCGAACGAGTACTATGTAAAGAGAGGAAGGTCGGCGAAGCCGGCCCATCGTTCGGCGAAGCCGAAAGAATACTACGTAGAGTGCTAAGCGGAGGTGGTCGGCTAAGCCGGCCCATCGTTCGGCGGAGCCGAACGAATATTACGTAGAGAGAGGGGGTCGGCGAAGCCGGCCCATCGTTCGGCGGAGCCGAACGAATACTATGTAGAGAGAGGGGGGGGGTCGGCGAAGCCGGCCCATCGTTCGGTGGAGCCGAACGAATACTACGTAGAGAGAGGAGTCGGCGAAGCCGGCCCATCGTTCGGCGAAGCCGAACGAATACTACGTAGAGAGAGGGGTCGGCGAAGCCAGCCCATCGTTCGGCGGAGCCGAACGAATACTACGTAGAGAGAGGGTCGGCGAAGTTGGCCCATCGTTCGGCGGAGCCGAACAAATACTACGTAGAGAGAGGAGGGTCGGCGAAGCTGGCCCATCGTTCGGCGAAGCCGAACAGAATACTACGTAGAGAGAGAGGGGTCGGCGAAGCCGGCCATCGTTCGGCGGAGCCGAACGAATACTACGTAGAGAGAGCGGAGAGGCCGGCGAAGCCGGCCCATCGTTCGGCGTAGCCGAACAAATACTACGTAGAGAGGGGGTCGGCGAAGCCGGCCCATCGTTCGGCGAAGCCGAACGAATACTACGTAGAGAGAGGAAGGCCGGCGAAGCCGGCCATCGT
This sequence comes from Aplectana chamaeleonis, assembly GCA_029168955.1. NCBI lineage: Eukaryota > Metazoa > Nematoda > Chromadorea > Rhabditida > Cosmocercidae > Aplectana > Aplectana chamaeleonis. The sequence goes on from JAPDOI010000575.1 coordinate 255,841, forward strand.
TCGGCGAAGTCGAACGAATACTACGGAGAGGGGGTCGGCGAAGCCGCCCCATCGTTCGGCGAAGTCGAACGAATACTACGGAGAGGGGGTCGGCGAAGCCGGCCCTTGGTTCGGCGAAGTCGAACGAATACTACGTAGAGAGAGGGAGGCCGGCGAAGCCGGCCCATCGTTCGGCGGAGCCGAACAAATACTACGTAGAGAGAGGGGGTCGGCGAAGCCGGCCCATCGTTCGGCGGAGCCGAACAAATACTATGTAGAGAAAGGGGGTCGGCGAAGCCGGCCCATCGTTCGGCGGAGCCGAACGAATACTAGGAGAGGGAGGAAGGCCGACGAAGGCGGCAATCGTTCGGCGGAGCCGAACGAATACTACGTAGAGAGGGGTCGGCGAAGCCGGCCCATCGTTCGGCGAAGCCGAACGAATACTATGAGAGAGGGGTCGAGCCGGCGAAGGGTCGTCGTTCGGCGAAGCCGAACGAATACTACGTAGAGAGAGGGGGGTCGGCGAAGCCGCTCATCGTTCGGCGGAGCCGAACGAATACTACGTAGAGAGAGGTCGGCGAAGCGGGCTCAGCGTTGGGCGGAGCCGAACGAATACTACGGTAGAGGGAGGAAGCCCGGCGGAGCCGCTCCATCGTTCGGCGCAGCCGAACGAATACTATGTAGAGAGAGGGGGGTCGGCGAAGCCGGCCATCGTTCGGCGGAGGCGGACGAAGACTACGTAGAGAGGAGGTCGGCGAAGCCGCTTGCATCGTTCGGCGGAGCCGAACAGAATACTACGTAGAGAGAGGAAGGTTCGGCGAAGCCACTCATCGTTCGGCGGAGCCGAACGAATACAATGTAGAGAGAGGGGTCGGCGAAGCCGCCTCATCGTTCGGCGAGCCGAACGAATACTACGTAGAGAGAGGAGGGTGGCCGGCGAAGCCGCATCGTTCGGCAGCCGAACAGTTCTACGTAGAGGGGGTCAGCGAAGCCGGCATCGTTCGGCAGCCGAACGAATACTACGTGAGAGGAGGCCGGCGAAGCCGGCCCATCGTTTCGGCAGAGCCGAACGAATACTACGTAGAGTAAGCGAGGAAGGTCGGCGAAGCCGGCCCATCGTTCGGCGAAGCCGAACAGATACTACGTAGAGAGAGGGGTCGGCGAAGCCGATCGTTCGGCGGGCCGAACAGATACTATGAGAGGGGGGGCGGCGAAGCCGGCCGATCGTTCGGCGAAGCCGAACGAATACTACGTAGAGAGAGGGGGGTCGGTGGAGCCGACCCATCGTTCGGCGAAGCCGAACGAATACTACGTAGAGAGTGGAGTCGGCGAAGCCGCTCATCGTTCGGCGGAGCCGAACAGATACTACGTAGAGAGGGGGCCGGCGAAGCCGGCTCCTGGTTCGGCGTAGCCGAACAAATACTACGTAGAGTGCTAAGCGGAGGGGGGTCGGCGAAGCCGGCCCATCGTTCGGCGCAGCCGAACCAATACTATGTAGAGAGAGGGGGTCGGCGAAGCCGGCCCATCGTTCGGCGAAGCCGAACGAATACTACGTAGAGAGAGAGGGGCCGGCGAAGCCGGACATCGTTCGGCGGAGCCGAACGAGTACTATGTAAAGAGAGGAAGGTCGACGAAGCCGGCCCATCGTTCGGCGAAGCCGAAAGAATACTACGTAGAGAGGAGGGCCGGCGAAGCCGGCCCATCGTTCAACGGAGCCGAACGAATACAATGTAGAGAGGAGGGGTCGGCGAAGCCGGTCATCGTTCGGCGAAGCCGAACGAATACTACGTAGAGTGCTAAGAGGGTGGCCGGCGAAGCCGGCCATCGTTTGGCGAAGCCGAACGAATACTACGTAGAGAGAAGGGGTCGGCGAAGCCGGCTCATCGTTCGGCGGAGCCGAACGAATACTAGGTAGAGGGAGGGAGGTCGGCGAAGCCGGCCCATCGTTTGGTGGAGCCGAACAAATACTACGTAGAGGGAGGGGGTTCGGCGAAGCCGAACGAATACTACGTAGAGAGAAGGGAAGGCCGGCGAAGCCGGCTCATCGTTCGGCGGAGCCGAACGAATACTAGGTAGAGGGAGGGAGGTCGGCGAAGCCGGCCCATCGTTTGGTAGAACCGAACGATTAACAGGTAAAGCGAAGAAGGCCGGCGAAGCCGGCCCATCGTTCGGCGAGTCCGAACGAATACAACGTAGAGAGATGGGGGTCGGCGAAGCCGGCTCATCGTTCGGCGAAGTCAAACGAATACCACGTAGAGAGAGAGGGGGTCGGCGAAGCCGGCCCATCGTTCGGCGGAGCCGAACGAATACTACGTAGAGAGAGGGAGGTCGGCAAAGCCGCCCATCGTTCGGCGAAGCCGAACAGATACTACGTAGAGGGGGTCGGCGAAGCCGGCCCATCGTTCGGCGGAGCCTAACAAATATTTCGTAGAGGGAGGGGGTCGGCGAAGCCGGCCCATCGTTCGGCGGAGCCGAACGAATACTACGTAGAGAGAGAGGGGGGTCGGCGAAGCCGGCCCATCGTTCGGCAGAGCCGAACGAATACTTCTTAGAGGGAGGGTCGGCGAAGCCGCTTCATCGTTCGGCGGAGCCGAACAGATACTACGTAGAGAGAGGAAGGCCGGCGAAGCCGGCCCATCGTTCGGCGAAGCCGAACGAATACTACGTAGAGAGAGGGGGTCGGCGAAGCCGCTTGCATCGTTCCGCGGAGCCGAACGAATACTACGTAGAGGGAGGAAGGCCGGCGAAGCCGGCCCATCGTTCGGCGAAGTCGAACGAATACTACGGAGAGGGGGTCGGCGAAGCCGACCCATCGTTCGGCGGAGCCGAACGAATACTACGTAGAGAGAGGGAGGTCGGCGAAGCCGGCCCATGGTTCGGCGAAGCCGAACGAATACTAGCGAGAGAGAGAGGGTGGCCGGCGAAGCCGGCCCATCGTTCGGCGGAGCCGAACGAATACTACGTAGAGAGAGGGGGTCGGCGAAGCCGGCCCATCGTTCGGCGGAGCCGAACGAATACTACGTAGAGAGAGGGGGTCGGCGAAGCCGGCCCATCGTTCGGCGGAGCCGAACGAATACTACGTAGAGAGAGGAAGGCCGGCGAAGCCGGCCCATCGTTCGGCGGAGCCGAACGAATACTACGTAGAGAGAGGAAGGCCGGCGAAGCCGGCCCATCGTTCGGCGGAGCCGAACGAATACTAGGTAGAGGGAGGAAGGCCGGCGAAGCCGGCCCATCGTTCGGCGGAGCCGAACGAATACTACGTAGAGAGAGGGGGGTCGGCGAAGCCGGCCCATCGTTCGGCGGAGCCGAACGAATACTAGGTAGAGGGAGGGGGATCGGCGAAGCCGGCCCATCGTTCGGCGTAGCCGAACGAATACTACGTAGAGTGCTAAGCGGAGGGTGGCCGGCGAAGCCGGCATCGTTCGGCGAGCCGAACGAATACTACGTAGAGAGGAAGGCCGGCGAAGCCGGCCCATCGTTCGGCGCAGCCGAACGAATACTACGTAGAGAGAGAGGGGCCGGCGAAGCCGGCCCATCGTTCGGCGGAGCCGAACGAATACTACGTAGAGAGGGGGTCGGCGAAGCCGGCCCATCGTTCGGCGCAGCCGAACGAATACTACGTAGAGAGGGGGTCGGCGAAGCCGGCTCATCGTTCGGCGGAGCCGAACAGATACTACGTAGAGAGGGGCCGGCGAAGCCGGCCCATCGTTCGGCGAAGCCGAACGAATACTACGTAGAGAGAGGAAGGCCGGCGAAGCCGGCCCCTCGTTCGGCGGAGCCGAACGAATACTACGTATAGAGTGCTAAGCGGAGGGGGGTCGGCGAAGCCGGCCCATCGTTGGGCAGAGCCGAACGAATACTAGGTAGAGGGAGGAAGGCCGGCGAAGCCGGTCCATCGTTCCGCGGAGCCGAACGAATACTACGTAGAGGGAGGAAGGCCGGCGAAGCCGGCCCATCGTTCGGCGGAGCCGAACCAATACTACGTAGAGAGAGGGAGGTCGGCGAAGCCGGCCCATCGTTCGGCGAAGTCGAACAAATACTACGTAGAGGGGGTCGGCGAAGCCGCTCCATCGTTCGGCGAGGCCGAACGAATACTACGTAGAGAGAGGGGTCGGCGAAGCCGGCAATCGTTCGGCGGAGCCGAACGAATACTACGTAGAGAGGGGAGGCCGGCGAAGCCGGCCCATCGTTCGGCGGAGCCGAACAAATACTTCGTAGAGAGAGGGGTCGGCGAAGCCGGACCATCGTTCGGCGAAGCCGAACGAATACTACGGGAAGGGTGGCCGGCGAAGCCGCCCCATCGTTCGGCGGAGCCGAACGAATACTACGTAGAGAGAGGAGGTCGGCGAAGCCGGCCCTTCCTTCGGCGAAGTCGAACAGATACTACGTAGAGAGGGAGGCCGGCGAAGCCGGCCCATCGTTCGGCGGAGCCGAACAAATACTACGTAGAGAGAGGGGTCGGCGAAGCCGGCCCATCGTTAGGCGGAGCCGAACAGATACTTCGTGGAGGGAGGAAGCCGGCGAGGCGGGCTCATCGTTTGGCGGAGCCGAGCGAATACTACGTAGAGAGAGGGGTCGGCGAGGCCGGCCCATCGTTCGGCAGAGCCGAACGAATACAATAGAGAGATGAGGGGGTCGGCGAAGCCGGCCCATCGTTCGGCGAAGCCGAACGAATACTACGTAGAGAGAGAGAGGGGCCGGCGAAGCCGGCCCATCGTTCGGCGGAGCCGAACGAATACTAGGTAGAGGGAGGAAGGCCGGCAAAGCCGGCCCATCGTTCGGCGCAGCCGAACGAATACTACGTAGAGTGCTATCGTTCGGCGAAGCCGAACGAATACTACGTAGAGGGGGGGTCGGCGAAGCCGGCTCATCGTTCTGCGAGGCCGAACGAATACTACGTAGAGAGGGAGGTCGGCGAAGCCGGCCCATCGTTCGGCGAAGCCGAACGAATACCACGTAGAGAGAGGGAGGTCGGCGAAGCCGGCCATCGTTCGGCGGAGCCGAACAAATACTACGTAGAGGGGGGTCGGCGAAGCCGGCCCATCGTTCGGCGGAGCCGAACGAATACTATGTAGAGAGAGGAAAGCCGGCGAAGCCGGCTCGTCGTTCGGCGGAGCCGAACGAATACTACGTAGAGAGAGGGGGTCGGCGAAGCCGGCCGATCGTTCGGCAGAGCCGAACGAATACAATGTAGAGAGATGGGGGTCGGCGAAGCCGGCCCATCGTTTGGCGGAGCCGAACGAATACTACGTAGAGAGAGGGGGTTCGGCGAAGCCGGCCCATCGTTCGGCGGAGCCGAACGAATACAATGTAGAGAGAGGGGGGTCGGCGAAGCCGGCTCATCGTTCGGCGTAGCCGAACAAATACTACGTAGAGAGAGGGGGGTCGGCGAAGCCGGCCTATCGTTAGGTGGAGCCGAACAAATACTTCGTAGAGAGAGGGGGGTTGGCGAAGCCGGCCCATCGTTCGGCCGAGCCGTACAAATACTTCGTAGAGAGAGGAAGGCCGGCGAAGCCGGCTCATCGTTCGGCGGAGCCGAACGAATACTACGTAGAGAGAGGGGGGTCGGCGAAGCCGGCCCATCGTTCGGCGCAGCCGAACGAATACTACGGAGAGGGGGTCGGCGAAGCCGACCCATCGTTCGGCGGAGCCGAACGAATACTACGTAGAGAGAGGGAGGTCGGCGAAGCCGGCCCATGGTTCGGCGAAGTCGAACGAATACTACGTAGAGAGAGGAAGGCCGGCGAAGCCGCTTGCATCGTTCGGCGAGCCGAACAAATACTTCGTAGAGAGAGAGGTCGGCGAAGCCGCTTGCATCGTTCGGCGGAGCCGAACAGATACTACGAGAGAGGAAGGCCGGCGAAGCCGGCCCTGTTCGGCGGAGCCGAACAGATACTACGTAGAGAGAGGGGGTCGGCGAAGCCGGCCATCGTTCGGCGGAGCCGAACGAATACAATGTAGAGAGAGGGGTCGGCGAAGCCGCTCATCGTTCGGCGTAGCCGAACGAATACTACGTATAGAGTGCTAAGCGGAGGGTGGCCGGCGAAGCCGCCCATCGTTCGGCGGAGCCGAACGAATACTACGTGTAAGAGAGGTGGGCCGGCGAAGCCGGCCCATCGTTCGGCGGAGCCGAACGAATACTACGTAGAGAGAGGAAGGCCGGCGAAGCCGCTCATCGTTCGGCGGAGCCGAACAAATACTACGTAGAGAGGAGCGGGGAGGCCGGCGAAGCCGGCCCATCGTTCGGCGGAGCCGAACAAATACTTCGTAGAGAGAGAGGGGGGTCGGCGAAGCCGGCTCATCGTTCGGCGTAGCCGAACAAATACTACGTATAGAGTGCTAAGCGGAGGGTGGCCGGCGAAGCCGACCCATCGTTCGGCGGAGCCGAACGAATACTACGTAGAGAGAGGGGGGTCGGCGAAGTCGGCTCATCGTTCGGCGTAGCCGAACAAATACTACGTATAGAGTGCTAAGCGGAGGGTGGCCGGCGAAGCCGACCCATCGTTCGGCGGAGCCGAACAAATACTACGTAGAGAGAGGGGGGTCGGCGAAGCCGGCCCATCGTTCGGCGAAGTCGAACGAATACGACGTAGAGAGAGGAAGGCCGGCGAAGCCGGCTCATCGTTCGGCGAAGCCGAACGAATACTACGTAGAGAGTGCTAAGCGGAGGGTAGCCGGCAAAGTCGGCCCATCGTTTGGCGAAGCCGAACGATTACTACGTAGAGAGAGGGGGGTCGGCGAAGCCGGCCCATTGTTCCACGGCGCCAAACGAATACTACGCAGAGAGAGAGGAAGGCCGGCGAAGCCGGCCAATCGTTCGGCGGAGCCGAACGAATACTACGTAGAGAGAGGGGGTCATCAAAGCCGGCCCATCGTTCGGCGAAGCCGAACGAATACTACGTAGAGAGAGGGGTCGGCGAAGCCGGCCCATCGTTCGGCAGAGCCGAACGAATACTAGGTAGAGAGAGGAAGGCCGGCGAAGCCGGCCCATCGTTCGGCGAAGTCGAACGAATACTAGAGAGAGGGGTCGGCGAAGCCGCCCATCGTTCGGCGTAGCCGAACGAATACTACGTATAGAGTGCTAAGCGGAGGGTGGCCGGCGAAGCCGACCCATCGTTCGGCGGAGCCGAACAATTACTACGTAGAGACAGGGGGGTCGGCGAAGCCGGCCCATCGTTCGGCGAAGTCGAACGAATACTACGTAGAGAGAGGAAGGCCGGCGAAGTCGGCTCATCGTTCGGCGTAGCCGAACAAATACTACGTATAGAGTGCTAAGCGGAGGGTGGCCGGCGAAGCCGACCCATCGTTCGGCGGAGCCGAACAAATACTACGTAGAGATAGGGGGGTCGGCGAAGCCGGCCCATCGTTCGGCGAAGTCGAACGAATACTACGTAGAGAGAGGAAGGCCGGCGAAGCCGGCTCATCGTTCGGCGGAGCCGAACGAATACTACGTAGAGAGAGGGGGGTCGGCGAAGCCGGCCCATCGTTCGGCGGAGCCGAACAAATACTTCGTAGAGAGAGGGGGGTCGGCGAAGCCGGCCCATCGTTCGGCCCAGCCGAACGAATACTACGTAGAGGGAGGAAGGCCGGCGAAGCCGGCCCATCGTTCGGTGAAGTCGAACGAATACTACGTAGAGGGGGTCGGCGAAGCCGGCCCATCGTTCGGCGAAGTCGAACGAATACTAGCCGGCCCATCGTTCGGTGAAGTCGAACGAATATTACGTAGAGGGGGTCGGCGAAGCCGGCCCATCGTTCGGCGGAGCCTAACAAATACTTCGTAGAGGGAGGGGGTCGGCGAAGCCGGCCCATCGTTCGGCGGAGCCGAACAAATACTACGTAGAGAGGGGGGTTGGCGAAGCCGTCCCCTCGTTCGGCCGAGCCGTCCAAATACTTCGTAGAGAGAGGAAGGCCGGCGAAGCCGGCACATCGTTCGGCGGAGCCGAACAGATACTACGTAGAGAGGAAGGCCGGCGAAGCCGGCCCATCGTTCGGCGAAGCCGAACGAATACTACGTAGAGAGGGGTCGGCGAAGCCGGCCATCGTTCGGCAGGCCGAACGAATACTGCGTAGAGAGAGGAAGGCCGGCGAAGCCGGCCCATCGTTAGACAAAGCCGAACGAATACTACGTAGAAATAGGAAGGCCGGCGAAACCGGCCCATCGTTCGGCGAAGCCGAACGAATACTACGTAGAGAGAGGGGGTCATCAAAGCCGGCCCATCGTTCGGCGGCGCCGAACGAATACTACGTAGAGAGAGGAAGGCCGGCGAAGCCGGCTCATCGTTCGGCGGAGCCGAACGAATACTACGTAGAGAGGGGGCGGCGAAGCCGGCCGATCGTTCGGCAGAAGCCGAACGAATACAATGTAGAGATGGGGTCGGCGAAGCCGGCTCATCGTTCGGCGGAGCCGAACGGATACTACGTATAGAGTGCTAAGCGGAGGGGTGGCCGGCGAAGCCGCCCATCGTTCGGCGAAGCCGAACGAATACTACGTAGAGAGAGGGGTCGGCGAAGCCGGCCCATCGTTCGGCGGAGCCGAACAGATACTAGGTAGAGGGAGAGAGGAAGTCGGCGAAGCCGGCCCATCGTTCGGCGGAAGCCGAACGAACTACGTAGAGAGTGCTAAGCGGAGGTGGCCGGCGAAGCCGCCATCGTTCATGGCGAAGCCGAACGAATACTACGTAGAGAGAGGGGGTCGGCGAAGCCGCGCCATCGTTCGGCGTAGCCGAACAAATACTACGTAGAGTGCTAAGCGGAGGGGCCGGCGAAGCCGGCCCATCGTTCGGCGGAGCCGAACGAATACTACGTAGAGAGAGGGGTCGGCGAAGCCGGCCCATCGTTCGGCGTAGCCGAACGAATACTACGTAGAGAGAAGGCCGGCGAAGCCGGCTCATCGTTCGGCGAAGCCGAACAGATACTACGTAGAGAGGGGGTCGGCAAAGCCGGCCCATCGTTCGGCGGAGCCGAACAACTACTACGTAGAGGGAGGAAGGCCGACGAAGCCGGCCCATCGTTCAACGAAGTCGAACGAATACTACGTAGAGAGAGGAAGGCCGACGAAGCCGGCCCATCGTTCGGCGGAGCCAAACGAATACTACGTAGAGAGAGGGGGGTCGGCGAAGCCGGCTCATCGTTCGGCGAAGCCGAACAAATACAGTGTAGAGAGGGGGTCGGCGAAGTCGGCCCATCGTTCGGCGTAGCCGAACCGAATACTACGTATAGAGTGCTAAGCGGAGGGTCGGCGAAGCCGCTTGTCGTTCGGCAGAGCCGAACAAATACTAGGTAGAGAGTGGTAAGCGGAGGAAGGCCGGCAATGCCGGCCCATCGTTCGGCGAAGCCGAACGAATACTACGTAGAGAGAGGGGGGTCGGCAGAGCCGGCCCATCGTTCGGCGGAGTCGAACGAATACTACGGTGAGTGGGGTCGGCGAAGCCGGCCCATCGTTCGGCGGAGCCGAACAAATACTACGTAGAGCGAGGAAGGCCGGCGAAGCCGGCCCATCGTTCGGCGGGAACCGAAACGATACTAGGTATGGCGGAGGGGGGTCGGCGAAGGCTTGATCGTTCGGCGAAGCCGAACGGAATACTTTACGTAGAGTAGAGGAAGGGTCGGCGAAGCCGGCCCATCGTTCGGCGGAGCCGAACAAATACTTCGTAGAGAGAGGGGGTCGGCGAAGCCGCTTGCGTCGTTCGGCGGAGCCGAACGAATACTACGTAGAGAGAGGGGGGTCGGCGAAGCCGGCCCATCGTTCGGCAGAGCCGAACGAATACTAGGTAGAGGGAGGAAGGCCGGCGAAGCCGGTCCATCGTTCCGCGGAGCCGAACGAATACTACGTAGAGGGAGGAAGGCCGGCGAAGCCGGCCCATCGTTCGGCGAAGTCGAACGAATACTACGGAGAGGGGGTCGGCGAAGCCGACCCATCGTTCGGCGGAGCCGAACGAATACTACGTAGAGAGAGGGAGGTCGGCGAAGCCGGCCCTTGGTTCGGCGAAGTCGAACGAATACTACGTAGAGAGAGGGAGGCCGGCGAAGCCGGCCCATCGTTCGGCGGAGCCGAACAAATACTTCGTAGAGAGAGGGGGGTCGGCGAAGCCGGCCCATCGTTCGGCGGAGCCGAACGAATACTACGTAGAGAGAGGGGGGTCGGCGAAGCCGGCCCATCGTTCGGCGGAGCCGAACGAATACAATGTAGAGAGAGGGGGGTCGGCGAAGCCGGCCCATCGTTCGGCGGAGCCGAACGAATACTAGGTAGAGGGAGGAAGGCCGGCGAAGCCGGCCCATCGTTCGGCGAAGCCGAACGAATACAACGTAGAGAGGGGGGTCGGCGAAGCCGGGCCATCGTTCGGCGGAGCCGAACGAATACTAGAGAGTGCTAAGCGGAGGAAGGCCGGCGAACCCGGCCCCTCGTTCGGCGGAGCCGAACGAATACTACGTAGAGAGAGGGGGTTCGGCGAAGCCGGCCCATCGTTCGGCGGAGCCGAACGAATACAATGTAGAGAGAGGGGGGTCGGCGAAGCCGGCTCATCGTTCGGCGTAGCCGAACAAATACTACGTATAGAGTGCTAAGCGGAGGGTGGCCGGCGAAGCCGACCCATCGTTCGGCGGAGCCGAACGAATACTACGTAGAGAGAGGGGGTTTGGCGAAGCCGGCCCATCGTTCGGCCCAGCCGAACGAATACTACGTAGAGAGAGGAAGGCCGGCGAAGCCGGGCCATCGTTCGGCGAAGCCGAACGAATACAACGTAGAGAGAGGGGGGTCGGGGAAGCCGGCCCATCGTTCGGCGAAGCCGAACGAATACAACGTAGAGAGAGGGAGGTCGGCGAAGCCGGCCCATGGTTCGGCGAAGTCGAACGAATACTGCGTAGAGAGGGGAAGGCCGGCGAAGCCGGCCCCTCGTTCGGCGGAGCCGAACGAATACTACGTAGAGAGAGGGGGTCGGCGAAGCCGGCCGATCGTTCGGCGGAGCCGAACGAATACAGTGTAGAGAGAGGGGGGTCGGCGAAGTCGGCTCATCGTTCGGCGTAGCCGAACAAATACTACGTATAGAGTGCTAAGCGGAGGGGGTCGGCGAAGCCGGCCCATCGTTCGGCAGAGCCGAACGAATACTAGGTAGAGGGAGGAAGGCCGGCGAAGCCGGCCCATCGTTCCGCGGAGCCGAACGAATTTTACGTAGAGGGAGGAAGGCCGGCGAAGCCGGCCCATCGTTCGGCGAAGTCGAACGAATACTACGGAGAGGGGGTCGGCGCAGCCGACCCATCGTTCGGCGGAGCCGAACGAATACTACGTAGAGAGAGGGAGGTCGGCGAAGCCGGCCCATGGTTCGGCGAAGTCGAACGAATACTACGTAGAGAGAGGAAGGCCGGCGAAGCCGGCCCATCGTTCGGCGGAGCCGAACAAATACTTCGTAGAGAGAGGGGGGTCGGCGAAGCCGGCCCATCGTTCGGCGGAGCCGAACGAATACTACGTAGAGAGAGGAAGGCCGGCGAAGCCGGCCCCTCGTTCGGCGGAGCCGAACGAATACTACGTAGAGAGAGGGGGTCGGCGAAGCCGGCCGATCGTTCGGCAGAGCCGAACGAATACAATGTAGAGAGATGGGGGTCGGCGAAGCCGGCCCATCGTTTGGCGGAGCCGAACGAATACTAGGTAGAGGGAGGAAGGCCGGCGAAGCCGGCTCATCGTTCGGCGTAGCCGAACAAATACTAGGTAGAGGGAGGAAGGCCGGCGAAGCCGGCTCCTCGTTCGGCGGAGCCGAACGAATACTACGTAGAGAGAGGGGGGTCGGCGAAGCCGGCCCATCGTTCGGCGGAGCCGAACGAATACAATGTAGAGAGAGGGGGGTCGGCGAAGCCGGCTCATCGTTCGGCGTAGCCGAACAAATACTACGTATAGAGTGCTAAGCGGAGGGTGGCCGGCGAAGCCGACCCATCGTTCGGCGGAGCCGAACGAATACTACGTAGAGAGAGGGGGGTCGGCGAAGCCGGCCCATCGTTCGGCGGAGCCGAACGAATACTGCGTAGAGAGAGGGGGTCGGCGAAGCCGGCCCACCGTCCGGCGTAGGCGACCAAATACTACGTATAGAGTGCTAAGCGGAGGGTGGCCGGCGAAGCCGCCCCATCGTTCGGCGGAGCCGAACGAATACTACGTAGAGAGAGGGGGGTCGGCGAAGCCGGCCCATCGTTCGGCGAAGTCGAACGAATACTACGTAGAGAGAGGAAGGCCGGCGAAGCCGGCCCATCGTTCGGCGGAGCCGAACAAATACTTCGGAGAGAGAGGGGAGTCGGGGAAGCCGCGCCATCGTTCGGCGGAGCCGAACAGATACTACGTAGAGAGAGGTCGGCGAAGCCGCTCATCGTTGGCGAAGCCGAACAGATACTACGTAGAGGAGGAAGGTCGGCGAAGCCGGCCATCGTTCGGCGGAGCCGAACGAATACTACGTAGAGAGGGGGTTCGGCGAAGCCGCCCATCGTTCGGCGGAGCCGAACGAATACTAGTATAGAGAGGAGGGGGTCGGCGAAGCCGGCTCATCGTTCGGCGTAGCCGAACAAATACTACGTAGAGAGTGCTAAGCGGAGGGTGGCCGGCGAAGCCGGCCCATCGTTCGGCGGAGCCGAACGAATACTACGTAGAGAGAGGGGGGTCGGCGAAGCCGGCCCATCGTTCGGCGGAGCCGAACGAATAAAGTATAGAGAGAGGGGGATCGGCGAAGCCGGCTCATCGTTCGGCGTAGCCGAACAATTACTACGTATAGAGTGCTAAGCGGAGGGTGGCCGGCGAAGCCGAGCCATCGTTCGGCGTAGCCGAACGATTACTACGTAGAGAGAGGGCGGTCGGCGAAGCCGGCCCATCGTTCGGCCCAGCCGAACGAATACTACGTAGAGAGAGGAAGGCCGGCGAAGCCGGCCCATCGTTCGGCGGAGCCGAACGAATACTAGGTAGAGGGAGGAAGGCCGGCGAAGCCGGCCCCTCGTTCGGCGGAGCCGAACGAATACTACGTAGAGAGAGGGATTCGGCGAAGCCGGCCCATCGTTCGGCGGAGCCGAACGAATACAATGTAGAGAGAGGGGGGTCGGCGAAGTCGGCTCATCGTTCGGCGTAGCCGAACAAATACTACGTATAGAGTGCTAAGCGGAGGGTGGCCGGCGAAGCCGACCCATCGTTCGGCGGAGCCGAACGAATACTACGTAGAGAGAGGGGGGTCGGCGAAGCCGGCCCATCGTTCCGCCCGGCCGAACGAATTCTACGTAGAGAGAGGAAGGCCGGCGAAGCCGGGCCATCGTTCGGCGAAGCCGAACGAATACAACGTAGAGAGAGGGGGGTCGGGGAAGCCGGCCCATCGTTCGGCGAAGCCGAACAAATACTACGTATAGAGTGCTAAGCGGAGGGTGGCCGGCGAAGCCGACCCATCGTTCGGCGGAGCCGAACGAATACTACGTAGAGAGAGGGGGGTAGGCGAAGCCGGCCCATCGTTCGTCCCGGCCGAACGAATATTACGTAGAGAGAGGAAGGCCGGCGAAGCCGGCCCATCGTTCGGCGGAGCCGAACGAATACTACGTAGAGAGAGGGGGGTCGGCGAAGCCGGCCCTTCGTCCGGGGGAGCCGACCAAGTACTCCGTAGAGGGAGGGGGGTCGGCGAAGCCGGCCCATCGTTCGGCGGAGCCGAACGAATACTAGGTAGAGGGAGGGAGGCCGGCGAAGCCGGCTCATCGTTCGGCGAAGCCGAACGATTACTACGTAGAGAGAGGAGGGTGGCCGGCGAAGCCGGCCCATCGTTCGGCGGAGCCGAACGAATACTACGTAGAGAGGGGGTCGGCGAAGCCGGCCCATCGTTCGGCGGAGCCGAACAGATACAATGTAGAGAGAGGGGGTCGGCGAAGCCGCTCATCGTTCGGCGAAGCCGAACAAATACTACGTATAGAGTGCTAAGCGGAGGGTGGCCGGCGAAGCCGACCCATCGTTCGGCGGAGCCGAACAGATACTACGTAGAGAGAGGGGGTCGGCGAAGCCGGCCCATCGTTCGGCCCGGCCGAACGAATACTACGTAGAGAGGAAGGCCGGCGAAGCCGGCCATCGTTCGGCGAAGCCGAACAGATACTACGTAGAGAGGGTCGGCGAAGCCGGCCCATCGTTCGGCGAAGCCGAACAAATACTACGTATAGAGTGCTAAGCGGAGGGTGGCCGGCGAAGCGGGCCCTTCGTTCGGCGGAGCCGAACAAATATTTCGTAGAGGGAGGGGGTCGGCGAATCCGGCCCATCGTTCGGCCCGGCCGAACAATACTACGTAGAGAGAGGAAGGCCGGCGAAGCCGGCTGCGTCGTTCGGCGGAGCCGAACAGATACTACGTAGAGAGAGGGGTCGGCGAAGCCCGGCATCGTTCGGCGGAGCCGAACAGATACTAGGTAGAGGGAGGAAGGCCGGCGAAGCCGGCCCATCGTTCGGCGAAGCCGAACGAATACAACGTAGAGAGGGGGTCGGCGAAGCCGGCCCATCGTTCAGCGGAGCCGAACAGATACTAGGTAGAGGAGGAAGGCCGGCGAAGCCGTCCCCTCGTCCGGCGGAGCCGAACGAATACTACGTAGAGAGAGTGGAGTCGGCGAAGCCGGCCCATCGTTCGGCGGAGCCGAACGAATACTAGGTAGAGGGAGTAAGGCCGGCGAAGCCGTCTCATCGTTCGGCGGAGCCGAACGAATACTACGTAGAGAGAGGGTGGTCGGCGAAGCCGGCCCATCGTTCGGCGGAGCCGAACGAATACTACGTAGAGAGAGGGGTGGCGGCGAAGCCGGCCCATCGTTCGGCGGAGCCGAACGAATGCTAGGTAGAGGAGGAAGGCCGGCGAAGCCGGCCATCGTTCGGCGTAGCCGAACAAATCCTGCGTAGAGAGAGGAAGGCCGGCGAAGCCCGCCCCTCGTTCGGCGGAGCCGAACAAATACTACGTAGAGAGAGGGGGTCGGCGAAGCCGGCCGATCGTTCGGCGGAGCCGAACGAATACTAGGTAGAGGGAGGGGGTCGGCGAAGCCGCTCATCGTTCGGCGTAGCCGAACAAATACTACGTATAGAGTGCTAAGCGGAGGGTGGCCGGCGAAGCCGGCCATCGTTCGGCGGAGCCGAACAGATACTACGTAGAGAGGGGGTCGGCGAAGCCGGCCCATCGTTCGGCGGAGCCGAACAGATACAATGTAGAGAGAGGGTCGGCGAAGCCGGCTCATCGTTTGGCGTAGCCGAACAAATACTACGTATAGAGTGCTAAGCGGAGGGTGGCCGGCGAAGCCGACCCATCGTTCGGCGGAGCCGAACGAATACTACGTAGAGAGAGAGGGGTCGGCGAAGCCGGCCCATCGTTCGGCCCAGCCGAACGAATACTACGTAGAGAGAGGAAGGCCGGCCAAGCCGGCCCATCGTTCGGCGGAGCCGAAGGAATACTACGGAGGGAGAGGGGGGGGCGGCGGAGCCGCTTGCATCGTTCGGCGGAGCCGAACAAATACTACGTATAGAGTGCTAAGCGGAGGGTGGCCGGCGAAGCCGGCCATCGTTCGGCAGCCGAACGAATACTACGAAGAGAGAGGAAGACCGACGAAGCAGGCCCATGGTTCGGCGGAACCGAACGAATACTACGTGAAGAGAGGGGATCGGCGAAGCCAGCCCATCGTTCGGCGGAACCGAACGAATACTACGTAGAGAAAGGGGATCGGCGAAGCCGGCTCATCGTTCGGCGGAGCCGAACAGATTTACTAGGTAGAGGAGGCCGGCGAAGTGCTAAGCGGAACGGAGGTGGCCGGCGAAGCCAGCCATCGTTCGGCGGAGCCGAACGAGATACTACGTAGAGAGGAGGGGTCGGCGAAGCCGGCCCATCGTTCGGCGGAGCCGAACAGATACTACGTAGAGAGAGGAAGGCCGGCGAAGCCAGCCGCAATCATGCGTCGGCGTGGCCGAACAATTACTACGTAGAGAGTGCTAAGCGGAGGGTGGCCGGCTAAGTCGGCCCATCGTTTGGCGAAGCCGAACGATTACTACGTAGAGAGAGGGGGGTCGGCGAAGCCGGCCCATTGTTCCACGGCGCCAAACGAATACTACGCAGAGAGAGAGGAAGGCCGGCGAAGCCGGCCAATCGTTCGGCGGAGCCGAACGAATACTACGTAGAGAGAAAGGCCGGCGAAGCCGGCCCATCGTTCGGCGAAGCCGAACAAATACTACGTAGAGAGAGGAAGGCCGGCGAAGCCGGCCATCGTTCGGCGGAGCCGAACGAATACTACGTAGAGAGGGGGTCGGCGAAGCCGGCCCATCGTTCGGCGGAGCCGAACAGATACAATGTAGAGAGAGGGGGGTCGGCGAAGCCGCTCATCGTTCGGCGGAGCCGAACGAATACTACGTATAGAGTGCTAAGCGGAGGGTGGCCGGCGAAGCCGGCCCATCGTTCGGCGGAGCCGAACAGATACTACGTAGAGAGAGGAAGGTCGGCGAAGCCGGTTCATCGTTCGGCGAAGCCGAACAGATACTACGTGAGAGGAAGGCCGGCGAAGCCGCCCATCATTCGGCGGAAGCCGAACAGATACTACGTAGAGAGAGGGGTCGGCGAAGCCGGCCATCGTTCGGCGAAGCCGAACGAATACTAGGTAGAGAGAGGAAGGTCGGCGAAGCCGCTCATCGTTCGGCGAAGCCGAACAAATTCTACGTATAGAGTGCTAAGCGGAGGGTGGCCGGCGAAGCCGACCCATCGTTCGGCGGAGCCGAACGAATACTACGTAGAGAGAGGGGGGTAGGCGAAGCCGGCCCATCGTTCGGCCCGGCCGAACGAAAAGTACGTAGAGAGAGGAAGGCCGGCGAAGCCGGCCCATCGTTCGGCGGAGCCGAACAGATACTACGTAGAGAGAGGGTCGGCGAAGCCGCCCATCGTTCGGCGAAGCCGAACGAATACTACGTAGAGAGTGCTAAGCGGAGGTCGGTCATGTATCAAAGCCGGCCCATCGTTTGGCGAAGCCGAACGAATACCATTTGGAGGAAGGCCGTCAAAGCTGGCCCATCGTTCGACGTAGCCGAACGAATACTGCACGGAGGCAGGAAGGTCGGCAAAGCCGGCCCATCGTTCGGCGAAGCCAAACGAATACTAGGCAGAGAGAGTGCTACAGCGGAGGTGGCCGGCGAAACACCCATCGTTTCATGAAGCCGGTTCATCGTTCGGCGAGCTGGCTCAGCCGACCGAACAGATACGTAGGAGAGGAAGGCCGGCGAAGTTGCCGGCCCATCGTCCAGCGGAATCCGAACGAATACAGCGTAGAGAGGGTCGGCGGATGAAGCCAAAACCGACTCCATCGTTCGGCGGAGCCGAACGAATACTACGTAGAGAGAGGAAGGCCGGCGAAGCCGGCCCATCGTTCCGCCGAGCCGAACAGATACTACGTAGAGAGAAGGTCGGCGAAGCCGGCCCATCGTTCGGCGAAGCCGAACAGATACTACGTAGAGAGAGGGGGTCGGCGAAGCCGGCCCATCGTTCGGCGAAGCCGAACAGATACTACGTAGAGGTGCTAAGCGGAGGGTGGCCGGCGAAGCCGGCCCATCGTTCGGCGGAGCCGAACGAATACTACGTAGAGAGAGGGGGTAGGCGAAGCCAGCCCATCGTTCGGCCCGGCCGAACGAATACTACGTAGAGAGAGGAAGGCCGGCGAAGCCGGCCCATCGTTCGGCGGAGCCGAACGAGATACTACGTAGAGAGAGAGGGTCGGCGAAGCCCGGCTCATCGTTCGGCGGAGCCGAACGAATACTAGGTAGAGAGAGGAAGGCCGGCGAAGCCGGCCCATCGTTCGGCGTAGCCGAACGAATACTACGTATAGAGTGCTAAGCGGAGGTGGCCGGCGAAGCCGGCCCATCGTTCGGCGGAGCCGAACGAATACTAGGTAGAGGGAGGAAGGCCGGCGAAGCCGGCCCCTCGTTCGGCGGAGCCGAACAAATACTACGTAGAGAGAGGGGTTCGGCGAAGCCGGCCCATCGTTTGGCGGAGCCGAACGAATACTAGGTAGAGGGAGGAAGGCCGGCGAAGCCGGCCCCTCGTTCGGCGGAGCCGAACGGATACTACGTAGAGAGAGGGGTCGGCAAAGCCGGCCCATCGTTCGGCGGAGCCGAACGAATACAATGTAGAGAGAGGGGGTCGGCGAAGCCGGCTCATCGTTCGGCGTAGCCGAGCAAATACTACGTATAGAGTGCTGAGCGGAGGGGGGCCGGCGAAGCCGACCCATCGTTCGGCGGAGCCGAACAGATACTACGTAGAGAGAGAGGGGTCGGCGAAGCCGCCCGTCGTTCGGCGGAGCCGAACGAGATACTATGTAGAGAGAGGGGTCGGCGAAGCCGGCCCATCGTTCGGCGTAGCCGACCAAATACTACGTATAGAGTGCTAAGCGGAGGGTGGCCGGCGAAGCCGACCCATCGTTCGGCGGAGCCGAACAAATACTAGGTAGAGAGAGGGGGGTCGGCGAAGCCGGCCCATCGTTCCGCCCGGCCGAACGAATTCTACGTAGAGAGAGGAAGGCCGGCGAAGTTGGGCCATCGTTCGGCGAAGCCGAACGAATACTACGTAGAGGGGGTCGGCGAAGCCGAGGATACAACATGAGAGGGGTCGGCGAAGCCGCTCGTTCGGCGAAGCCGAACGGAATACAACGTAGAGAGAGGGGTCGGCGAAGCCGGCCCATCGTTCGGCGAAGTCGAACGAATACTACGTATAGAGTGCTAAGCGGAGGGTGGCCAGCGGCAAAGCCGACCCATCGTTCGGCGAGCCGAACGAATACTACGTAGAGAGAGGGGTCGGCGAAGCCGCTTGCATCGTTCGGCAGAGCCGAACGAATACTACGTAGAGAGTGCTAAGCGGAGGGTGGCCGGCGAAGCCGGCCCATCGTTCGGCGAAGCCGAACAGTCTAACATCGTTCGGCGAAGCCGAACGAATACTACGTAGAGAGAGGAAGGCCGGCGAAGCCGGCCCATCGTTCGGTGGAATCGAACGAATACAATGTAGAGAGAGGGTCGGCGAAGCTGGGCCATCGTTCGGCGAAGCCGAACAGATACTAGGTAGAGAGAGGGGGTCGGCGAAGCCGGCCCAAATCGTAGGCGAGCCAGAACTAGGTAGAGGAGGAAGGCCGGCGAAGCCGGCCCATCGTTCGCCGAAGTCGAACGAATACTACGTAGAGAGGGGTCGGCGAAGCCGGCCCATCGTTCGGCAGGCCGAACAATTACTTCGTAGAGAGGGGGGTCGGCGAAGCCGGCCCCTCGTGCGGGGGAGCCGAACGAATACTAGGCAGAGAGTGCTAAGCGGAGGGTGGCCGGCGAAGTCGGCCCATCGTTTGGCGAAGCCGAACGAATACTACGTAGAGAGAGGAAGGCCGGCGAAGCCAGCCCATCGTCCGGCGAAGCCGAACGAATACAACGTAGAGAGAGGGGGGTCGGCGAAGCCGAACGAATACAACGTAGAGAGAGGGGGGTCGGCGAAGCCGGCCCATCGTTCGGCGAAGCCGAACGAATACAATGTAGAGAGAGGGGGGTCGGCGAAACCGGCCCATCGTTCGGCGTAGCAGAACAAATACTACGTATAGAGTGCTAAGCGGAGGGTGGCCGGCAAAGCCGGCCCATCGTTCGGCGGAGCTGAACGAATACTAGGTAGAGGGAGGAAGGCCGGCGAAGCCGGCCCATCGTTCGGCGAAGTCCAACGAATACTACGTTGAGGGGGTCGGGGAAGCCGGCCCATCGTTCGGCGAAGTCGAACGAATACTACGTAGAGGGGGGCGGCGAAGCCGGCCATCGTTCGGCGGAGCCGAACAGATACTACGTAGAGAGAGGGGGTCGGCGAAGCCGGCCCATCGTTCGGCAGGCCGAACAGATACAATGTAGAGAGAGGGGGGGTGGGCGAAGCCGGCTCATCGTTCGGCGTAGCCGAACGAATACTAGGCAGAGAGTGTTAAGCGGAGGGTGGCCGGCGAAGCCGGCCCATCGTTCGGCGAAGTCGAACGAATACTACGTAGAGAGAGGGGGTCGGCGAAGCCGGCCTATCGTTCGGCAGAGCCGAACAAATACTACGTAGAGAGGGGGGGGGGTCGGCGAAGCCGGCCTATCGTTCGGCAGAGCCGAACAAATACAACGTAGAGAGAGGGTCGGCGAAGTCGGCCCATCGTTCGGCGGAGCCGAACAGATACTAGGTAGAGAGGGGGGGTCGGCGAAGCCGCTTGGCCTATCGTTCGGCAGAGCCGAACAGATACTAGGTAGAGGAGGAAGGCCGGCGAAGCCCGCTCATCGTTCGCCGAAGTCGAACGAATACTACGTAGAGAGGGTCGGCGAAGCCGCTTGCATCGTTCGGCAGGCCGAACAAGTACTTCGTAGAGGGAGGGTCGGCGAAGCCGCTCATCGTCAACGAAGCCGAACAGAATACAACGTAGAGGGTGGCGAGAGCCCATCGTTCGGCGAAGCCGAACGAATACTACGTAGAGAGAGGGGTCGGCGAAGCCGCTTGCATCGTTCGGCGAAGCCGAACGAATACAATGTAGAGAGAGGGGGGTCGGCGAAACCGGCCCATCGTTCGGCGTAGCAGAACAAATACTACGTATAGAGTGCTAAGCGGAGGGTGGCCGGCAAAGCCGACCCATCGTTCGGCGGAGCCGAACGAATACTACGTAGAGAGAGGGGGGTCTGCGAAGCCGGCCCATCGTTCGGCCCAGCCGAACGAATACTACGTAGAGAGAGGGGGGTCGGGGAAGCCGGCCCATCGTTCGGCGAAGCCGAACGAATACAACGGTCCCTCGTTCGGCGGAGCCGAACGAATACTACGTAGAGAGAGGGGTTCGGCGAAGCCGGCCCATCGTTCGGCGGAGCCGAACGAATACAATGTAGAGAGAGGGGGGTCGGCGAAGCTGGCTCATCGTTCGGCGTAGCCGAACAAATACTACGTATAGAGTGCTAAGCGGAGGGTGGCCGGCGAAGCCGAACGAATACTACGTAGAGAGAGGGGGGGCGGCGAAGCCGGCCCATCGGTCGGCCCAGCCGAACGAATACTACATAGAGAGAGGAAGGCCGGCGAAGCCGGCCCATCGTTCGGCGGAGCCGAACAAATACTACGTAGAGAGATGGGGGTCGGCGAAGCCGGCCCATCGTTTGGCGGAGCGTAGAGAGAGGAAGGCCGACGAAGCCGGCCCATCGTTCGGCGAAGTCGAACGAATACTACGTAGAGAGAGGAAGGCCGGCGAAGCCGGCCTATCGTTCGGCAGGCCGAACAAATACTTCGTAGAGAGAGGGGGTCGGCGAAGCCGCTTGCATCGTTCGGCAGAGCCGAACGAATACTAGGTAGAGAGGAAGGCCGGCGAAGCCGCTTATCGTTCGGCGGAGTCGAACGAATACTACGTAGAGAGAGGGGTCGGCGAAGCCGGCCCATCGTTCGGCAGGCCGAACAGATACTACGTAGAGGGGGGAAGGTCGGCAAAGCCGGCCTATCGTTCGGCTAAGCCGAACGAATACTACGTAGAGAGTGCTAAGCGGAGGGTGGCCGGCGAAGCCGGGCCATCGTTTGGCAAAGCCGAACGAATACTACGTAGAAAGAGGAAGGCCGGCGAAGCCGGCTCATCGTTCGGCGGAGGCGAACGAATACTACGTAGAGAAAGGAAGGCCGGCGAAGCCGCTTGCATCGTTCGGCAGGCCGAACGAATACTAGGTAGAGAGAGGAGGGCCGGCGAAGCCGGCCCATCGTTCGGCGTAGCAGAACGAATACTACGTATAGAGTGCTAAGCGGAGGGTGGCCGGCGAAGCCGACCCATCGTTCGGCGGAGCCGAACGAATACTACGTAGAGAGAGGGGTCGGCGAAGCCGGCCATCGTTCGGCGAAGCCGAACGAATACAATGTAGAGAGGAGGGGTCGGCGAAGCTGGCTCATCGTTCGGCGTAGCCGAACAAATACTACGAGAGTGAAGGAAGGCCGGCGAGCCCGCTCATCGTTCGGCGGAGCCGAACGAATACTACGTAGAGAGAGGGGTCGGCGAAGCCGGCCCATCGTTCGGCCCAGCCGAACGAATACTACATAGAGAGGAAGGCCGGCGAAGCCGGCCCATCGTTCGGCGGAGCCGAACGAATACTACGTAAGAGAGATGGGGTCGGCGAAAGCCGGCCCCATCGTTCGGCGAGCCGAACAAATACAATAGGTGAGAGGAAGGTCGGCCGCGAAGCCGGCCCTTCGTTCCGCGAAGCCGATCGAATACTACGTAGAGAGAGGAAGGCCGGCGAAGGCGCCCCATCGTTCGGCGGAGCCGAACGAATACTACGTAGAGAGAGGGGGGCGGCGAAGCCGGCCCATCGTTCGGCGGAGCCGAACGAATACTAGGTAGAGGGAGGAAGGCCGGCGAAGCCGGCCCATCGTTCGCCGAAGTCGAACGAATACTACGTAGAGGGGGTCGGCGAAGCCGGCCCATCGTTCGGCGGAGCCGAACAAGTACTTCGTAGAGGGAGGGGGTCGGCGAAGCCGGCCCATCGTTCGGCGGAGCCGAACGAATACTAGGCAGAGAGTGCTAAGCGGAGGGTGGCCGGCGAAGTCGGCCCATCGTTTGGCGAAGCCGAACGAATACTACGTAGCGAGAGGAAGGCCGGCGAAGCCGGCCCATCGTTCGGCCCAGCCGGACGAATACTACGTAGAGAAAGGAAGGCCGGCGAAGCCGGCCCATCGTTCGGCGGAGCTGAACGAATACTACGTAGAGAGGAGGGCCGGCGAAGCCGGCCCATCGTTCAGCAGTAGCAGAACAAATACTACGTATAGAGTGCTAAGCGGAGGGTGGCCGGCGAAGCCGACCCATCGTTCGGCGGAGCCGAACGAATACTACGTAGAGAGAGGAAGGTCGGCGAAACCGGCCCATCGTTCGGCGAAGCCGAACGAATACAATGTAGAGAGAGGGTCGGCGAAGCTGGCAGATACAACGTAGAGAAGGGGTCGGCGAAGCCCGGCCATCGTTCGGCGAAGCCGAACGAATACAATGTAGAGAGAGGGGGGTCGGCGAAACCGGCCCATCGTTCGGCGTAGCAGAACAAATACTACGTATAGAGTGCTAAGCGGAGGGTGGCCGGCAAAGCCGACCCATCGTTCGGCGGAGCCGAACGAATACTACGTAGAGAGAGGGTCGGCGAAAGCCGCTTGCATCGTTCGGCGAAGCCGAACAGATACAATGTAGAGAGAGGGGTCGGCGAAGCCGGCCCATCGTTCGGCGTAGCCGAACAAATACTACGTATAGAGTGCTAAAAGCGGAGGGTGGCCGGCGAAGCCGACCCATCGTTCAGTGGAGCCGAACGAATACTACGTAGAGAGAGGGGTCGGCGAAGCCGGCCCATCGTTCGGCAGCCGAACGAATACTACATAGAGAGAGGAAGGCCGGCGAAGCCGGCCCATCGTTCGGCGGAGCCGAACGAATACTACGTGAGAGATGGGGTCGGCGAAGCAGGCCCATCGTTTGGCGGAGCGTAGAGAGAGGAAGGCCGACGAAGCCGGCCCATCGTTCGGCGAAGTCGAACGAATACTACGTAGAGAGGGGGTTCGGCGAAGCCGGCCCATCGTTCAGCGGAGCCGAACGAATTACAATGTAGAGAGAGGGGTCGGCGAAGCCGGCTCATCGTTCGGCGTAGCCGAACAAATACTACGTATAGAGTGCTAAGCGGAGGGTGGCCGGCGAAGCCGGTTCATCGTTCGGCGAAGCCGAACGAATACTACGTAGAGTGAGCGGAGGTGGCCGGCGAAGCCTGCCCATCGTTCGGCGGAGCCGAACCAAGACTATGTAGAGAGAGGGGGGTCGGCGAAGCCGGCCCTTCGTTCGGCGTAGCCGAACAAATACTACGTAGAGAGTGCTAAGCGGAGGGTGGCCGGCGAAGCCGACCCATCGTTCGGCGGAGCCGAACAAATACTTCGTAGAGAGAGGGGGGTTGGCGAAGCCGGCCCATCGTTCGGCCGAGCCGAACAAATACTTCGTAGAGAGAGGGGGGTTGGCGAAGCCGGCCCATCGTTCGGCCGAGCCGTACAAATACTTCGTAGAGAGTGCTTAGCGAAGGGTGGCCGGCAAAGCCGGCCCATCGTTCGGCTAAGCCGAACGAATACTTCGTAGAGAGAGGAAGGCCGGCGAAGCCGCTTAAATCGTTCGGCGGAGCCGGACGAATACTACGTAGAGGGGGGTCGGCGACACCGGCCCATCGTTCGGCGTAGCAGAACAAATACTACGTATAGAGTGCTAAGCGGAGGGTGGCCGGCGAAGCCGACCCATCGTTCGGTGGATCCGAACGAATACTACGTAGAGAGAGGGGTCGGCAAAGCCGGCCCATCGTTCGGCGGAGCCGAACGAATATTACGTAGAGAGAGGAAGGCCGGCGAAGCCGGCCATCGTTCGGCAGGGCTGAACGAATACTAGGCAGAGGGAGCGGAGGTGGCCGGCGAAGCCGCTGCATCGTTCAGCGGAGCCGAACAGATACTACGTAGAGAGGGAGGTGGCCGGCGAAGCCGGCCCATCGTTCGGCGAAGCCGAACGAATACTACGTAGAGAAAGGAAGGCCGGCGAAGCCGGCCCATCGTTCGGCAGGCTGAACGAATACTAGGTAGAGGGAGGAGGGCCGGCGAAACCGGCCCATCGTTCGGCGTAGCAGAACAAATACTACGTATAGAGTGCTAAGCGGAGGGTGGCCGGCAAAGCCGACCCATCGTTCGGCGGAGCCGAACGAATACTACGTAGAGAGAGGGGGGTCGGCGAAACCGGCCCATCGTTCGGCGAAGCCGAACGAATACAATGTAGAGAGAGGGGGGTCGGCGAAACCGGCCCATCGTTCGGCGTAGCAGAACAAATTCTACGTATAGAGTGCTAAGCGGAGGGTGGCCGGCAAAGCCGACCCATCGTTCGGTGGAGCCGAACGAATACTACGTAGAGAGAGGGGGGTCTGCGAAGCCGGCCCATCGTTCGGCCCAGCCGGACGAATACTACGTAGAGAGAGGAAGGCCGGCGAAGCCGGCCCATCGTTCGGCGGAGCTGAACGAATACTAGGTAGAGGGAGGAAGGCCGGCGAAGCCGGCCCATCGTTCGGCGAAGTCCAACGAATACTACGTTGAGGGGGTCGGGGAAGCCGGCCCATCGTTCGGCGGAGCCGAACAAGTACTTCGTAGAGGGAGGGGGTCGGCGAAGCCGGCCCATCGTTCGGCGGAGCCGAACGAATACTAGGCAGAGAGTGCTAAGCGGAGGGTGGCCGGCGAAGCCGGTTCATCGTTCGGCGAAGCCGAACAAATACTACGTAGAGAGAGGAAGGCCGGCGAAGCCGGCCCATCGTCCGGCGAATCCGAACGAATACAACGTAGAGAGAGGGGGGTCGGCGAAGCCGGGCCATCGTTCGGCGAAGCCGGACAGATACTACGTAGAGAGGAAGGCCGGCGAAGCCGGCATTTATTCAGTGGAGCCGAACGAATACTAGGTGAGAGGGGGGTCGGCGAAGCCGGCCCATCGTTCGGCGGAGCCGAACGAATACTAGGTAGAGGGAGGAAGGCCGGCGAAGCCGGCCCATCGTTCGGCGAAGTCGAACGAATACTACGTAGAGAGAGGAAGGCCGGCGAAGCCGGCCCATCGTTCGGCGGAGCTGAACGAATACTAGGTAGAGGGAGGAGGGCCGGCGAAACCGGCCCATCGTTCGGCGTAGCAGAACAAATACTACGTATAGAGTGCTAAGCGGAGGGTGGCCGGCAAAGCCGACCCATCGTTCGGCGGAGCCGAACGAATACTACGTAGAGAGAGGGGGGTCGGCGAAACCGGCCCATCGTTCGGCGAAGCCGAACGAATACAATGTAGAGAGAGGGGGGTCGGCGAAACCGGCCCATCGTTCGGCGTAGCAGAACAAATACTACGTATAGAGTGCTAAGCGGAGGGTGGCCGGCAAAGCCGACCCATCGTTCGGTGGAGCCGAACGAATACTACGTAGAGAGAGGGGGGTCTGCGAAGCCGGCCCATCGTTCGGCCCAGCCGGACGAATACTACAATAGAGAGGAAGGCCGGCGAAGCCGCGGCCATCGTTCGGCAGGCTGAACAGAATACTAGGAAATGCTAGAGGAGGAAGGCCGGCGAAGCCGGCCCATTGTTCGGCGAAGTCCAACGAATACTACGTTGAGGGGGTCGGGGAAGCCGGCCCATCGTTCGGCGGAGCCGAACAAGTACTTCGTAGAGGGAGGGGGTCGGCGAAGCCGGCCCATCGTTCGGCGGAGCCGGACGAATACTAGGCAGAGAGTGCTAAGCGGAGGGTGGCCGGCGAAGCCGGTTCATCGTTCGGCGAAGCCGAACGAATACTACGTAGAGAGAGGAAGGCCGGCGAAGCCGGCCCATCGTCCGGCGAAGCCGAACGAATACAACGTAGAGAGAGGGGGTCGGTGAAGCCGGCCCATCGTTCGGCGAAGCCGGACGAATACTACGTAGAGAGAGGAAGGCCGGCGAAGCCGGCCCATTGTTCGGTGGAGCCGAACGAATACTAGGTAGAGAGAGGGGGGTCGGCGAAGCCGGCCCATCGTTCGGCGGAGCCGAACGAATACTAGGTAGAGGGAGGAAGGCCGGCGAAGCCGGCCCATCGTTCGGCGAAGTCGAACGAATACTACGTAGAGGGGGTCGGCGAAGCCGGCCCATCGTTCGGCGGAGCCGAACGAAGTACTACGTAGAGAGTGCAGAGGAGTGGTCGGCGAAGCCGGCCCGTCATTCGGCGGAGCCGAACAGATACTAGGCAGAGAGTGCTAAGCGGAGGGTGGCCGGCGAAGCCGGTTCATCGTTCGGCGAAGCCGAACGAATACTACGTAGAGAGAGGAAGGCCGGCGAAGCCGGCCCATCGTAAATCGGCGAAGCCGAACAGATACAACGTAGAGAGAGGGGTCGGCGAAGCCAGGCCATCGTTCGGCGAAGCCGAACGAATACAACGTAGAAGAGAGGGGTCGGCGAAGCCGCCCGTCGTTCGGCGAAGCCGGACAGATACTACGTAGAGAGAGGAAGGCCGGCGAAGCCGGCGCCCATTGTTCGGTGGAGCCGAACAGATACTAGGTAGAGAGGGGGTCGGCGAAGCCGCTTGCGTCGTTCAGTGGAGCCGAACGAATACTAGGTAGAGGGAGGAAGGCCGGCGAAGCCGGCTCATCGTTCGGCGAAGTCGAACGAATAAAACGTAGAGAGAGGGGGGTCGGCGAAGCCGGCCCATCGTTCGGCGAAGCCGAACGAATACTACGTAGAGTGCTAAGCGGAGGGTGGCCGGCAAAGCCGGTCCATCGTTTGGCGGAGCCGAACGAATACTACGTAGAGAGAGGGGGGTCGGCAAAGCCGGCCCATCGTTCGGCAGAGCCGAACGAATACTAGGTAGAGGGATGAAGGCCGGCGAAGCCGGGCGACGAAGTTGGATTTTCGTTTCACAAAGCTCGCTCTCTGCTAAGAGTTATGAAATGGTAGCCATTTTGGGTGTAAGCGAGATATGATCGGCGCCAGAGGGCAGCGGCGGAAAGGTACGGGTGTGCAAAGTATACGTGTCGTCATTGCGTGCCACCGCAGCCTGATTGAAGAATTTGAAGTATTGAAGAGGTGAAATGCTTTCGGCACCATGTTTGTCTGTCTGCTCGTTTTTCGAAATGCGCAACTATACTACTGCCAGGGGGCACGCGCCTTCAAATAACGTGGCTGCCACGGGCTAGTGACCCGAAGGGTCACTAGTGTTTTAAAAACAAAAGTTTGAATGAAAGAGCATAATTTTATGTGAAGTAAATGGTTATCAACATTCAATATGTTTGAGACGCGACATAATCCAATTTTCGATTGCTCAATTCAAGTCACAAATGTTCCCACCCAGGGGCTTCAACCCCTTGAAAAAATCGGAGAATATCTCACATCCGTGTCAGAAATGCTCTCTAACACCTTAATTTCGATATGTTTGGAGACATTACCGGGATTCCCTAGTGTTTCTGCTCAGAATGGAGTTATGATATGTGCGCCGATGGTGATTTGTTTTACATGATCTCCGCCGATCACTCAATCAGCCTGCTCGTTAGGGGCTGAGCAGAGTGCCATCAGGGCGCGGCGCGGCCTAATGGTGGACCGCCGTATTGATAGATCGCGGCGATCTATCAATACGGCAGCTCACCATTAGGCCGCGCCGCGCCCTGATGGCACTCTGCTCAGCCTCTCATCGATGTCGCGTCGTCGCAGACGCCTCGCGGCACACCGTATGCCGAGGCTGCCTTGATTGGCATACGGCGAAAAGGCGGGCGCACAGGACCCGTCCCAGCAAGAGGTGGAAATTAGAACCGGAAAATGAACTATCAATGCTGTGTCCCATACCTACAACTCTCCAAACACGGTTTTGTAGAAGCCCTATGCAAATGTGCAGTCTGCAATAGTCAGATCTGCCTCTCACTCCTTTGCTTATTTTCGTGAAAACATATAGTATGTGGTAATCACTATCTTTGGCACAAAACAGTTATAACAGCCCAAGTCACAAGGAACGGATTAAGTCGGTGGTGCGGTTGTGGACTTCTCTTGATGTACAGTAGTATCAATGATTTTCCCGAAACAACTGTGACTGATCGGCGTGTTGTTTCCATTCTCACACTTTTGATTGTTTTCATTGCTTCCACAGCTGTATTCGTTTCAGTGAAAACAGAAAGACACCGATCAATCACAATTGTTTCGGGAAAATGTTTGATACTACAGTATACTGATGGAAATCCGCAACCGCACCACTGCCTTTTGTCGTTGCCGTAGACTATGAATGGGAGGCCGAGATAGTCAGATAACTAGCTAGGTCAATGAACCTCGTGACCCCAGAAAGAGGGGTATTAGAGTGGGGAGTTGAAGAGCTGTACATCAATGAGCTTATGTGTGATATCACTGCTTAATATCAAGCTTTGAAAAAGGGGCGCTTCCAAATGAAAGTGGTTTGATTAGTGAGAAGTGCAGTCCAACAAAGAGTCAATATAGAAGTTCCCATGTCGAATAAACAAAAAGTGAACAATTATTCGCAGGGTTGATGCTTTCTCTTTCTAACGAAAAATTGAATCGCTGGGGCGAATCTGATCTACTTTCAGAGTGTGCTTTCCAGTTAGGAAATCAAGTATTCAGGGTAATTTCTCTTCCTCTAGCTACTTTTTCGGAAGGAATGAGAACGCTTGTAGGCTAGGTGCGACAAGCGGTTTGGGTTTTCGTTAGAACCAGAGACCATCAACTCTGAAAATAAGTGCTGATTTTTTGTAGATTTGACGTGGAAACTTCTATATTGTTAACTTTTGGTGGATTGCATTGCTTACTAATCAAACCACTTTCTTCTGGAAGCACCTTTTTTTCAGAGAATTGTGGTGTGCGCGAAGGGCGCACCGAGATTTGGCTTTGATCTCTTCTCGCGCGGATGCCCTACAATGAGATCACCTATTCATACCGTCACCAGAGGTATGAGCTGTACACCATTCGATGCGCTGCAAGAAATTACATATGTGTGCAACTTTTCATCCCAACTGGTCCCCGCTCTCTGAAGTTATGACCTCTCAAAGTACGCAAAAACGTTCTCCACCACCGCCTCCACCTCCACCTCCGCCCGTCGAATTCCATTTTTTTGGAAGGCGTGGACCAAATCGCTTGAAAATTTGTGACTAGAGGTAATCGGCCACGGGAATGACGAAAATAATTGTCAGAACTCACCATAATGACTTCTGGGCCCCTAACGGGCGTTTCAAACTCGGAAACCGGCCTCTCAAGA
Source organism: Aplectana chamaeleonis (assembly GCA_029168955.1). Classification (NCBI taxonomy): domain Eukaryota; kingdom Metazoa; phylum Nematoda; class Chromadorea; order Rhabditida; family Cosmocercidae; genus Aplectana; species Aplectana chamaeleonis. Next base: position 285,542 of record JAPDOI010000575.1, read on the forward strand.
TTTGTTTATGAAAATGATGGATTTTTCGTTATCAGCCATTGTTTTCTCAGAATCCATATAAACACCTTGCTCTCTAGGGTGGTGTACCTCAAACGTCTGGCTCGGAAGAGGACGCTGTGCGGGAGGAATGTTCTTGAGTGTGGCGCGTATTCGTTCCATGCGCACCATCGATAAGAAGGCGTCGCAGGGTGTGCTGGAGTGTCGGTTGACTATGCGAGACCGCAGTAGGAGTCTGCAGGACGTCATGAGACCTGTGCAGAACCCCAGTAGGGGTGTGCAGGACATTATGGGACCTGTGCAGGACCCCAGAAGGGATGTGCAGGACGTCGTAGATTGTGTGCAGGACCTCAGTAGGAGTGTGCAGGACATCATGAGACCTGTGCAGAACCCTAGTAGGGGTGTGCAGGACGTCGTAGAATGTGTGCAAGATCTCATGGAACCTGTGCAGGACCCCAGTAGGAGTGTGCAGGACATTATGGGACCTGTGCAGGACCCCAGTATGGGTGTGCAGGACGTCGCAGAATGTGTGCAAGACCTCAGTAGGTGTGTGTAGGACATCATGGAACGTGTGCAGGACCTCAGTAGGAGTGTGCAGGACATTATGGGACCTGTGCAGGACCCCAGTAGGGTTGTGCAGGACCTCAGTAGGAGTGTGCAGGACATTATGGGACCTGTGCAGAACCCCAGTAGGGGTGTGCAGGACGTGGTAGAATGTGTGCAAGACCTCAGTAGGAGTGTGGAGGACATCATGGAACGTGTGCAGGACCTCAGTAGGAGTGTGCAGAACATTATGGGACCTGTGCAGTAACCCAGTAGGGTTGTGCAGGACCTCAGTAGGAGTGTGCAGGACATTATGGGACCTGTGCAGAACCCCAGTAGGGGTGTGCAGGACGTGGGAGAATGTGTGCAGGACCTCAGTAGGAGTGTGCAGGACATTATGGGACCTGTGCAGGATCCCAGTAGGGGTGTGCAGGACGTCGCAGAATGTGTGCAGGACCTCAGTAGGAGTGTGCAGGACATTATGGGACCTGTGCAGGACTCCAGTGGGGGTGTGCAGGACGTCGTAGATTATGTGCAGGACCTCATGGAACCTGTGCAGGACCCCAGTAGGAGTGTGCAGGACATTATGGGACCTGTGCAGGACCCCCAGAAGGGATGTGCAGGACGTCGTAGATTGTGTGCAGGACCTCAGTAGGAGTGTGCAGGACATCATGAGACCTGTGCAGAACCCTAGTAGGGGTGTGCAGGACGTCGTAGAATGTGTGCAGGACCTCAGTAGGAGTGTGCAGGGCATTATGGGACCTGTGCAGGACCCCAGTAGGGGGGTGCAGGACGTCGTGGGTGTGCAGGACGTCGTAGATTGTGTGCAGGACCTCATGGAACCTGTGCAGGACCCCAGTAGGAGTGTGCAGGACATTATGGGACCTGTGCAGGACCCCAGAAGGGATGTGCAGGACGTCGTAGATTGTGTGCAGGACCCCAGTAGAAGTGTGCAGGACATTATGGGACCTGAGCAGGACCCCAGTATGGGTGTGCAGGACGTCGTAGAATATGTGCAGGACCTCAGTTGGAGTGTGCAGAGAATTATGGGACCTGTCCAGGACCTTAGTAGGGGTGTGCAGGACGTCGCAGAATGTGTGCAAGACCTCAGTAGGAGTGTGGCGGACATCATGGAACGTGTGCAGGACCTCAGTAGGAGTGTGCAGGACATTATGGGACCTGTGCAGGACCCCAGTAGGGTTGTGCAGGACCTCAGTAGGAGTGTGCAGGACATTATGGGACCTGTGCAGAACCCCAGTAGGGGTGTGCAGGGCGTGGTAGAATGTGTGCAAGACCTCAGTAGGTGTGTGGAGGACATCATGGAACGTGTGCAGGACCTCAGTAGGAGTGTGCAGGACATTATGGGACCTGTGCAGGACCCCAGTAGGGTTGTGCAGGACCTCAGTAGGAGTGTGCAGGACATTATGGGACCTGTGCAGAACCCCAGTAGGGTGTGCAGGACGTGGTAGAATGTGTGCAAGACCTCAGTAGGAGTGTGGAGGACATCATGGAACGTGTGCAGGACCTCAGTAGGAGTGTGCAGGACATTATGGGACCTGTGCAGGAACCCAGTAGGGTTGTGCAGGACCTCAGTAGGAGTGTGCAGGACATTATGGGACCTGTGCAGAACCCCAGTAGGGGTGTGCAGGACGTGGTAGAATGTGTGCAAGACCTCAGTAGGAGTGTGGAGGACATCATGGAACGTGTGCAGGACCTCAGTAGGAGTGTGCAGAACATTATGGGACCTGTGCAGTAACCCAGTAGGGTTGTGCAGGACCCCAGTAGGGGTGTGCAGGGCATTATGGTACCTGTGCAGGACCCCAGTAGGGGTGTGCAGGACGTGGTCGAAAGTGTGCAGGACCTCAGTAGGAGTGTGCAGGAAATTATGGGACCTGTGCAGGATCCCAGTAGGGGTGTGCAGGACGTCGTAGAATGTGTGCAGGACCTCAGTAGGAGTGTGCAGGGCATTATGGGACCTGTGCAAGACCCCAGTAGGGGTGTGCAGGACGCCGTAGATTGTGTGCAGGACCTCATGGAACCTGTGCAGGACCCCAGTAGGAGTGTGCAGGACATTATGGGACCTGTGCAGGACCCCCAGAAGGGATGTGCAGGACGTCGTAGATTGTGTGCAGGACCTCAGTAGGAGTGTGCAGGACATCATGAGACCTGTGCAGAACCCTAGTAGGGGTGTGCAGGACGTCGTAGAATGTGTGCAGGACCTCAGTAGGAGTGTGCAGGGCATTATGGGACCTGTGCAGGACCCCAGTAGGGGTGTGCAGGACGTCGTAGATTGTGTGCAGGACCTCATGGAACCTGTGCAGGACCCCAGTAGGAGTGTGCAGGACATTATGGGACCTGTGCAGGACCCCAGAAGGGATGTGCAGGACGTCGTAGATTGTGTGCAGGACCCCAGTAGGAGTGTGCAGGACATTATGGGACCTGAGCAGGACCCCAGTATGGGTGTGCAGGACGTCGTAGAATATGTGCAGGACCTCAGTTGGAGTGTGCAGAGAATTATGGGACCTGTCCAGGACCTTAGTAGGGGTGTGCAGGACGTCGCAGAATGTGTGCAAGACCTCAGTAGGAGTGTGGCGGACATCATGGAACGTGTGCAGGACCTCAGTAGGAGTGTGCAGGACATTATGGGACCTGTGCAGGACCCCAGTAGGGTTGTGCAGGACCTCAGTAGGAGTGTGCAGGACATTATGGGACCTGTGCAGAACCCCAGTAGGGGTGTGCAGGACGTGGTAGAATGTGTGCAAGACCTCAGTAGGAGTGTGGAGGACATCATGGAACGTGTGCAGGACCTCAGTAGGAGTGTGCAGGACATTATGGGACCTGTGCAGGACCCCAGTAGGGTTGTGCAGGACCTCAGTAGGAGTGTGCAGGACATTATGGGACCTGTGCAGAACCCCAGTAGGGGTGTGCAGGACGTGGTAGAATGTGTGCAAGACCTCAGTAGGAGTGTGCAGGACATTATGGGACCTGTGCAGGATACCAGTATGGGTGTGCAGGACGTCGTAGAATGTGTGCAGGACCCCAGTAGGAGTGTGCAGGACATTATGGGACCTGTGCAGGACCCCAGTAGGGGTGTGCAGGACGTCGTAGATTGTGTGCAGGACCTCAGTAGGAGTGTGCAGGATATCATGGAACGTGTGCAGGACCTTAGTAGGAGTGTGCAGGACATCATGGAACCTGTGCAGGACCCCAGTAGGGGTGTGCAGGACGTCGTAGAATGTGTGCAGGACCTCAGTAGGAGTGTGCAGGACATCATGGAACGTGTGCAGGACCTTAGTAGGAGTGTCAGGACATTATGGGACCTGTGCAGGACCCCAGTAGGGGTGTGCAGAACGTCGTAGAATGTGTGCAGGACCTCAGTAGGGGTGTGCAGGACTTTAGTAGGAGTGTGCAGAAAATCATGGAACGCGCGCAGGACCTCATTAGGAGTGTGCAGGACATCATGGAACGTGTGCAGGATCCCAATAGAGGTGTGCAGGACACCATGGAACGTGTGCAGGACCCCAGTAGGGTGTGCAGGACCTTAGTAGGAGAGTGCAGGACATCATGGGGCCTGTGCAGGACCCCAGTAGGGGTATGCAGGACGTCGTAGATTATGTGCAGGACCTCAGTAGGAGTGCGCAGGACATCGAGGAACTTGTACAGGACCCCAGTAGGTGTGTGGAGGACGTCGCAGAATATGTGCAAGACCTTAGTAGGGGTGTGCAGGACATTATGAGACCTGTGCACGACCCCAGTAGAGGTATGCAGGACGTCGTAGAATATGTGCAGGACCTCAGTAGGAGTGGGCAGGACATCAAGGAACTTGTACAGGACCCCAGTAGGGATGTACAGGACGTCGTGGAATGTGTGCAGGACCTTAGTAGGAGTGTGCAGGACATTACGGGACCTGTGCAGGACCCCAGTAGGGGTGTGCAGAACGTCGTAAAATGTGTGCAGGACCTCAGTAGGAGTGTGCAGGACATCATGGGACCTGTGCAGGACCCCAGTAGGGGTATGTAGGACGTCGTAGAATATGTGCAGGACCTCAGTAGGAGTGCGCAGGATCTCGGTAGGAGTGTGCAGGACATTATGGGACCTGTGCAGAACCCCAGTAGGGGTGTGCAAGACGTGGTAGAATGTGTGCAAGACCTCAGTAGGAGTGTGCAGGACATTATGGGACCTGTGCAGGACCCCAGTAGAGGTATGCAGGACGTCGTAGAATATGTGCAGGACCTCAGTAGGAGTGGGCAGGACATCAAGGAACTTGTACAGGACCCCAGTAGGGGTGTACAGGACGTCGTGGAATGTGTGCAGGACCTTAGTAGGAGTGTGCAGGACATTACGGGACCTGTGCAGGACCCCAGTAGGGGTGTGCAGAACGTCGTAAAATGTGTACAGGACCTCAGTAGGAGTGTGCAGGACATCATGGGACCTGTGCAGGACCCCAGTAGGGGTATGTAGGACGTCGTAGAATATGTGCAGGACCTCAGTAGGAGTGCGCAGGACCTCGGTAGGAGTGTGCAGGACATTATGGGACCTGTGCAGAACCCCAGTAGGGGTGTGCAGGACGTTGTAGAATGTGTGCAGGACCTCAGTAGGAGTGTGCAGGACATTATGGGACCTGTGCAGGATCCCTGTAGGGGTGTGCAGGACGTCGTAGATTGTGTGCTGGATCTCAGTAGGAGTGTGCAGGACATTATGGAACCTGTGCAGGACCCCAGTAGGTGTGTGCAGGACGTCGCAGAATGTGTGCAAGACCTTAGTAGGGGTGTGCAGGACCTCAGTAGGAGTGTGCAGGACATTATGGAACGTGTTTAGGATCCCAATAGAGGTGTGCAGAACATTATGGAATGTGTGCAGGACCTTAGTAAGGTTGTGCAGGACATCATGAAACATGTGCAGGACCCCTGTAAGGATGAGCAGCACGTCATGGAATGTGTGCTGGATCTCAGTAGGAGTGTGCAGGACATCAAGAGACGTGCGCATAACCTCAGTTTAATGTTCAGGACACCGTATGCAAGCCATGCCTTCGAATCAACAAGAACGATAGTTAAGTGCGCCAGAACAGGTCTACCATAATCTCACTCTAGTTGGGTCTAAAATTTTCGATAAAAGTTCTGACTCCGAGTTCGCTACATCTTCACCACCGGTGGTGCTGTTTTCCTGCTTTGTAGTCCAGGCAGATCCTCAACTGCTGACCTCTGGAAAAGGGCTGTTTGTGAATCAAGACACACCGCTCTGTTTTTTCTACCCTTGATCAATTGGGTAGCATCAAATTTGTTTACGAGAGCTGAATAGCATCATTCCTAAGATTACGGTAGTCCTCTTCTGGCGCACTTAAAGGCAGTGGTCGCGCTCAGATATGCTCGTCTTCTTTTCCTCTCTAAACTCTTTGCTGGGTATAGAGTAGTAGAACCTATAAGAAAAAATCGCGAAAAAATAGCTGTTCTGGTCCATATTCGAAGCCTGAACTTATTGTCTTTTGATGGTGGATCACCCCTCATCATCATCATCGATGATCTCTAATATCGAGAACATCAGCTGGCTTGAAATTGAATTTGAATCAATGAACTTTCGGATTTATGTACGCATTTAGTCAAAAGCATTGGCTGAAGTGCTTGCTTTCAATGTTCAACTGTTTTATTAGGTAAATTTGCACTAATTTCTTTCTCTGAGTGTCGATGATTTTTGAATGCTTGGCATGAGACTGTGATCTTTCTGTGCACGTGTGCGCGAACTGGAAACTTAGGGTCTTAATAACTCTAATTCTAGCCCTTTTTTCACCGCGCTACCTTCATAGTTTTTGAGCTCTAAGCTGATTTTTGTAGTTTTTTCGATAACGTTTTTCATCGTGACCACTGCCTTTAACTATCGTTCTTGTTCCGAGTCAGACATATGGGCCGGCGCAGACGAGCCACATCAGCGTGAACCGGTGAAGTTTGGCTAGAGCGACTGACCTTGAGTCTATCCTAGACGGGGTGAGGCCACCCAAGATTTACTCATAGGAATGATGAAAAATTTTGATAAAAGATGCCTGATACTGCGCTATCAATCAGTGTTTTTATAAGAACTCTACGGACTACTTCGACTGGTAGCCTTACCAACTGGCGGTTCACTTCATTTCTGTCTTGAATGGTGGGTGGCCTCCCCCCCCCCCCCGTCTAGGATAGTGCATAGACGCTGTACAATTGGGTCATTTTAGAACTAATTTCTTCATTTTTTCGACTTTTAAATTCAAAAAGTATATGCCTTGTATCTTATTTGTAGGAAGCCGCGCTGCAACGATTATCTCAGTCTTAGCAGCGGAGCGGTTGCATCTTCATTTCTACCACTATGTTTTCGAAATAAAAAACAACTTGACTTTCAGAGCTTGACGATATTGTAGAAGGGAAACCCTTGTAAAAAGTTGTGAAATTTCTGAAATTTGGGCTCCGCAGAAAAGGTCAAGCATTTGGCTTTGCTCTGAAATGTCGTGAAATAAATCCATTAGATTTGGCTATCAAACTGATTTCCTAAATGTAACGAAATTGTTGAATCGATTCGGCTGTTGTTGGTATATACAGATAACATAATCATTGAATGTAGTAAAATTGTTGCAAACGGGTTTGGCGGGAGCTCTATGAATTATCATTGCGTTAGATTTCGTTTTCATGATTTTTATCTAAACGTTGAGGGAAGGTCTGGTACCTTAGTGGGAGCTGCACTGAAAAGGCAGAATAACATGCGAAAACCTTATTTCTAGCCCATAAGGCCACGTTCCGTTCAGCATTGTTGGCTGAGGTTTATTTTTTCCTTTTTGTCCTCATTCGCTCGCCAGAGGACCTTCTGACGCGTGATTTGACTGTGATAATTCATAGAGCTCCTGCCAAATCCGTGTGCAACAATTTCACTACATTCAATGATTATGTTATCTGCATATACCAACAACAGCCAAATCGATTCAACAATTTCACTATATTTAGGAAATCAGTTTGATAGCCAAATCTAATGGAACAATTTCACGACATTTTGGAGCAATGCCAAATCCTTGACCTTTCTGTGGAGCCCAAATTTCAGAAATTCATCAGTTTTATTCATCCACTCGAACATTGCTTCGAATACCTCTTTTTAGCCCGCTTCTAGGTTTGTGTCTCCAGACACGGTACAAGGGTGGTAGAGATGTAGGCACGACCACCCTGATAGCGCACCCCCGTTGTTTGACCTTAACCCGTCTCGCGCCCATACTATAGTGCGATAATTTACCGCGGGCGAGATGCGATAGAACCGAAAAAAGTTTGCAAAAAAATTATTCAAAAATAATTTAATTACTCATAGATTTTCCTTATCCTCATGGATTCTCATAGATTTTCTGTATCCTTGAATTGCAGATTGTGTCGGCAAGGAGTCGAACGCCGTATTACCCAGATCCGGTCATAGAGGAGAGGATTCTGGGTCCTGGCAGAATCGGCCGTCGGTCGTCTCCGGTTCGTACGAAAAATCGGACTTAGGTCATGAGCTGACCAGGAAGTTGTTCTATTAAGGGATAGTTGCGGTCGGTGTAATGTAAAACGGAAGTTCAAGTAAAGAAGCTCTGAGAGGGGATGGGCAAAAGGGATCTTCCTCATTACCTTCTCCTTTTTTTTTGTCATTGCGGCAAATACCGCTGTATGAACGAGCGAGCCGTGGTTAAAGGCAGTGTTCACGATAAGAATCCCTTTTCTGTTTTCTTCGCCTATCTTGAAAACGGTTCTAAACTGATTCCAATGATATCTCTGGAATCGTACAAGACCTTCTGGGAACGGAGTTACGGTCCCTCAAAAATTGAGCTAGGGAAGCAAGGTGGACGAGTTGTCCGAGGTTTGTAACCTCCGTCTTTTGCAGCCAATGTACGCGAGCTGATCCGAGTAAAGAGAGAAGTTGAGAATGAAGGGAAGAACGGGGCTTTTGATTGGAAACCATTGCTCATCACACGATCTCGAGTGTTCCATTATTCACGTCGAGGGGCGGAAAGTAGTCGGACTTTCCCAAAGCGGTGGGGTTTGTCCACTTTTCTAAGCCGTTCGGCGGCCCCTGGGTAGCTTTTCGTGCCGTTTCTTCGACGTTGTTCTGCTTCTGAGAGCCACGAGAAGCGTTTGTCATGGAAAATTCGAGGATGAAGTTCATCGTGAACAGTGCCTTTGAAGTCAGCATACACGCTCGTAAACGTGGTTGAGATAACTACGTGAATAGAACCGTACGACCTGCAGCTGTGAATTCGCTCAACATACCAGTAGGGCTGGCGGGTACTCAGTAGTTAGCTTTGCAACTTTTTACTACCCGTTTTATCTTTGACTTTTTTTTATTTTCATTTTTGTGATGGCCATATCTACCATTTCTTGAGGAAAACACAACAACCGTTCTTATTGCAAACCCTGCCCGAAAAGGCAGGGTTCTCGATAAAATCTGTTGTTGTGCTATTGCCATGGAATGGTAGACCTGGCCATCACAAAAGTGATAATAAGTAGAAAATTGGCGAAAAAACGCTCAAGAACAAGTTATTGCTTGGTGTCCTCCCGCCCCCAATTATCGAGATTTGTGTAAAAGTCGGTTTTGTCAACTTTTATTTTGCTCCTAAAGTGATTTCTGAGTATTACTGGAGGCTACTGACTACTTTAACAGCAAAATAAAAGGCGGATAAGCAAGCATTAATGAAAATCACGTTAATTAGGGGGCCGGACGACACCGGTAATTAGCCGTTATGCTTTGTTTTTGAGCGTTTTTTACGCTAATTTCCGAGTTTTTCACTTATTTTTACTTTTGTGATGACCAAATCTACATTCTCATGAAGATAGCTCAAAAGTAGCTTTTATCGCGAACCCTGACTTTAAGGAGAGGAAAGGGGTTCGTTCAATGCACATCAACAGAAGAGGTCTGTTCCTCAAGATGGGCGGAGTCGGTTTGTGCCAAGGTGGTTTTTGTGGGGAATAAAGTTGAGCTTAGTGTCCCGTTAGTTGACATTATACGCCCGATTGGAGGGAGTCTGGTCACGAAGGGCTGTTTTTGTGCTACGCCCACTTTCTTATGACCACATTTGTAAACAGCTTGTACAACGCGTTTTTGAAAAGTTTGTTAAACATTGGCATTCCCGGATGCTCCAAAGGAGATAAAAAGCACCACGAAGTACTCCAAAAGAAGGAAGTGCGAGAACATAGATCATGCCCGCCAACCTATAATAAGTGTTGTTCCTGCTGTCGTGACCCATTCCTGCTGATTGGAGTCGCTCCATGAATTCACCAGGGGCTGTGTGCAAATACTCCCCAAGCGTCTCCGTCTTAGCGGAGCCCCTCTGTGATGCCCAAATCCGCCCGTTGACCAATCAAGTGTGGACTTCGTGGGGATGGGACACTTGAAAAGAGGTATGCATACGGCATCAGAGAAGTCTGCCCTCTGTAACAAAGCGTATTGGATCCTTTTCTATTAATCTATTTTTTCCTTTTCGTAGTTGAGTAACAAGTGCTAATTTTTTGCGTTGAACTACCAGCTTGTCATTCACAACTTGCACTCATAGTACATACAACGGGTTGCTATGTCTTGTCATCTTCAAAAAAGCCTTGTCTCATGGGCTGAGATGTTTTTTTTCATGAAAAAAATTAATAGTGGAAGAAATTCATTTAATTCCGTTCTGGCTTGCATGCAAGAGAAATACTCACTTGCAGAATTTCATGTAGGCGAAAAATGCCGTAGTTCTAGCTCCTGGAAGATTTAGAAGCAGCCCAGTTAAATTTTATTATAGCGCAAATTTATTTTTCCCTTTGTAAACTAACCACTTTCATTGTATTGCGTACTGGTTACGTCATTTTTCATATAGTTCCGTCTCAGGACTGTTTTAAATTCGTACTTGAGCTTTATGCTTCGGAATATTTCTCATTATTATGCTTCGGAGTATTTCTCATTATTTTTTCTGTTGTCACTAGATAGGAAATATGCATTCCCTCCAGATGATCCCTTTCGTGTATACGGCCGGGTTATCCGATCGAATAGTTACTCGAAATTCGAAGCTGACGTAAATATTGGGAATCCGGTACAGAGAAAATAAATTTTATCTCTCAAATGTGACCATATCCGGAAATCCAATCCTACTGCATTTTCGTCATCGGATGGAGTGTATAGTAGTATGAAGGAGCTGAATACCTTACTTTGTCAGGAGTTGTGTTTTATAGTACATAGCTGTTTGCGTAAACTGGATTCCAGTATAAATATACGATTTCTACTTATTGCTCAACACACGAATACAGTAATTTGTTGAGAATAGATACCCCATTCTCTGTTATGCACTGTGCGTAAGGTCCTGCACGCGGGTGCTTGCCTCGCAGCAAACACCGCCAGAGGTCGCAACGTCGACGCATTGTTAAGTTTCATAGAGAGAGAAGAGCTAAAATTGATCAGCTGAACATTCTCTTCTCTTCAACTTCTGAGAGGAATTTTGCATGGAAATATCCCATATTTTTCGGCCCTCCCAAAGTGGGCCATTTCGCGGCCAGATGACAGTTTTATCTCGCCTGGCACCAAGTTTCTTCACGGAATAATCGGCTAGTAGCGCTCGGTTGGCAATTTATACTCCGTATCAGACCTAAGTCAACGCTGGATGGTCTAGTCTTTCTACAGCTAAAAGGAGAGCCTCACATTTACAATCGCCAAGAAAGCAACCGCTTAGGTACACATCTTTCGCTCAATCTAGTCTAGCGAATGGACGGAACGCGGTTATTTGCATTCAACCGTGCGGCGTTGCCAGTCAACGGTGTTTCGATTGCGAATCATGATCTACCGGCGCTGCCTGGTCCGTTCGCTGGGGTTTTGCCGAAATGATTGTACTCAAACTCGAACTATTCTGTCGCGCACTATTTGGCGTTATACCTCTCTCATCGCGGTAGCTTTCACTGCGCGGGCGTTTAACATGTTGAAGCTCGCCTCTACTCAGCAAAGTGGGCTGATATATCGCGACATAATATAGGAACAGATGCGGAGTCATAGGCGATCATCGCGCTTTTTGTGCGCAGTCAGCTCTAAATGGTGTAGCGGTCGGTAACAGGGTTCACCACGGCGTTGCGACTGTACCCCAGAAGTTACAAATCCCCCTCCCGGACCTCGAAGTTACGGAAAACGCCACAGTGGAAGTTGTGAGAGACGAATAAAGTAACAGAAATGTATGCAGGGTTTCTCAACGGACTTTCTGGAAGGTCAAAAAGTGACAAAAACTGATTAAAACTTACTAAAATTCCTCACAAGGGAATGACCAGATCCGTCCGCTAGAACTGTCCATACCTCCATGTATTTCTGACAGATTACCTTCGTGGTAGTCGTAATAACATCCTAGTATTTGCCCGAGTGGTAGTGGAACAAAAAGTTATGAGCCCTTTTTTGAGATGAGGTCTAAACGATGAAAATGCTGAGCGCTGTATCACCTATCTCTTCAACAGTGCGACTGTGCAGCGCTAGCCGAGTGCTCCAAGGCGGCGACCTACCAAACGGAGGATGCATGGTTCGATCCTCTCTACAAGCAGAAGTTTTGCCACAATGTTTGATGAGTCCAACAACTGTACGCAGCATTTTTATAACGGTTTATCGACACCAGCCGTCATAGGGAAGGAGAACAAGCATACAGAAGAGCAGAATATGGAAACGAAGTCCACCCCGGTCATTTCGATAGCCCATCGCAACGCTTTTCCCTAGTGAAATCGGCAGACGCGAGGAAGTTTATTGTCGTTATCGCTCCAGCCGCGAAGCGGCTGGAGAGGTTTGGTTTTGCCTGGCACTTGTGATCACTTAGATTTTGGTAAAGTAGTTAATAAAACCTGTAAAACAAATTTTCTAGAGATTTCCTTCTGGATATAAGTGAGGGAGTATAGAAGACACCCGCTGACAAAATTTGAGCCAAATCGATTGAAAATTAACAAAGTTAGATCGGCGGAAGCTTAGCTAAAATTCGCGTTTTTTCTTGTAACGCGTCCCTCGTGTCCTGTTCCTCGTCCCTCGTCCCTCGTTCCTCGTTCCTGCCACTAGCCACTGCCAGCGGTCGCAGGCTATCAGTACATAGGGCATCTGATGACGTCATCAGGGTGTCATGTAAAGTACATAGGGCATCTGATGACGTCATCAGGGTGTCATGTAAAGTACATAGGGCATCTGATGACGTCATCAGGGTGTCATGTAAAGTACATAGGGCATCTGATGACGTCATCAGGGTGTCATGTAAAGTACATAGGGCATCTGATGACGTCATCAGGGTGTCATGTAAAGTACATAGTACATAGGGTACATTGGGGGTGTGTATACAAGTCTGTTGGTACCTGCTCGTTGGTGCCCCTGCTTCTACTGAACCCAGCAGACGTTTGAGTGTACACAGGGAACGTTCGAGCGATATAGCGTGCACAACTATATCGCGAAAGTATCCCGCACATTGCATAAAGGTGTCGCCGTCCGGCACACTAAGGCCTCTGGTCCATAACACCTTAGGATCCGTACCTAGGGAGTCATGGAGTCTTTGGCCACAAGCCACAATTTCGCCACCTGAACTGTCGATCGCTGTCGGGTGATATCCAAAAAACTGCGCTATCCAGACTTCTGAGCTATTTCCATGCACCGTTTGCTGCTTTGCAGGAAACCCGCCTCAGAGATAGACCCGTCATCAGCGTCGGAGAGTACACCATCTACTGCGGCAACGCTGACGATAGGAGAGTGGGAGGCTGTGCAATAGCTGTAAGGAAGGATTTCAATGGTATGGTCAAGGAGTTCGGCTCAACGTCGTGTCGGAATGCATTCGTACGACTGCGGGATCACAGAGGATTCAATCTGTGGATAGTGAGTGCTCATGCGCCCACTGAAACCGCCGAAGACAATTCGAAGGATGCATTTATGAGGAACTCAATACGTTGCTGGCCAGGATACCTTGTCAACATGCTGTTGTCGTGGGGATTGACGCAAATGCGAAGATGGGACTTGATCAGGAATCCGAAGTACTCGGTAAATGGTTCTACCCAGTGGAGCAAACATCGGACAATGGCTACCGCCTTGTCGACTTTGTGAACGCAGTGGTCTGATTATTGCATCGACATTCAAGAGGAATCATCGCCGCCATCAGCTTACGTGGCAGGGACCAACCCGGCTATCTCCAGAAGAGCAGCGGAAGCGGAAGATGACAACTTTGAAACTACAGCTTGACTATGTCCTGACGAGGAATATTCCAGTATCGGACATTCGAAGATCTAGAGCTGTGTGGGATGTCGCATTCGATTCGGATCACCGTCCTGTTCTGTTGAACTTCACTGCGAGGATTCATAAGAGGAAGCGAGGGCTCAGCCTCTCCAGAGGATTGACATGACAAGTCTCAGAGATGAAGAGTGCAGAAGGAATTTCCGACAACGCGTTTCTATTCACATCGGAGTACGGACTAAGAAGAAACTTTGCGACGCGGATTCTTTTGTCCAAATGCATCCAGGACAGCTTCGAAAGAGGCACTCCCGGTTGTACAGCCTAAGAAGAAGTTCGCCTACGTCTCAGAAGAAACAACATCTACCTACAACAGAGTATGTGCTCTCCGAACTGCAGGAAACTTCGTGGAGGAGAAGCGTCTGAGGAGGAAGTTGCGTCGGCAGCTTCAAAGTGACCGCGAACGAGAGTGGACGTGTAGAGCTAAGGAGTTCGAGAAGGCTTGGGAGGAGAAGAATCCGAGGAAAGCCTACACGTTGCTGCGACAGTATAGCGGGAATATGAAGAGATGTTCTCCTGTCTTGAACACTACCAATGGAGTTGCAGTTGGTGATGCGACGCTGCCAATATGGAAGGATTACTTCAGTTCACTACTGAATCGTCCAGCGCCATCAGTACCTGAGCTCCCGCATGTTCAGAGAGCACATTACGATGTCAGTGAGGAACCGCCGACTGAGTCGGAAGTTTTTGGATTGTGTCCGGAAAATGAAGAATGGAAAGGCAGGTGGAGATGACAACATCACTGCTGAAATGCTGAAAGCTCTTCCTCCGTCTGGGATTCGTGAAATGACCAACACCATCCGTGCCATATGGATGAGCGAAAGGATACCCGATTCGTGGAGACATGCGATCATCGTACCTCTTCACAAGAAGCTATCCGTCACGGATCCTAAGAACTACAGAGGAATCTCTCTACTTCGTGTCATGTACAAGGTTTTAGAACGTATCATTCTCGGGCGACTTATCAAACATCGTGAAGGAACGACCAGAGATGAGCAAGCCGGTTTTCGACCTGGAAGATCGACCATCGACCAAGTGTTCGTCGTGAGAAGAGTAATTGAATCGTGGCAGCGGTTTTCGAAGCCATTACAGCTTGCTTTTTTGGACTTTGAAGCCGCGTTCGACTCTCCTCATCGTGATCGATTGCTCAATGCTCTGCGAGCAGATGGAGTCCCGGAAAAGTATGTTCGGTTAATCGAGGACATGAACAAAGGAACAACAGCAGCAGTTCGTACACCTGTCGGATTTACGTCAGCTTTCGAGGTGAAAACAGGAGTAAGGCAAAGGAGCCGTTGCAGGACCTTTTCTTTTCAACTTCGCCGTTGATGACATCATGCGTAGAGTTGCCAGAACAGTTTCCTGCGGATGTGATCCTAACACCATCAGGACGCTCCTTGTCTGACCTGGAGTACGCCGACGACATTGTGTTATTCGCTGAAAACAACGCAAAACTGCAAAGGATTGTGAACCTCGTTTCGAAGTATGCCGCAGCCTATGGACTTCGTCTTCGTCCCGACAAATGCAAGCAGATGTGGGTCTCTCAGAGGCCTTCAACTGGAGTTTGTGTGGACGGACAACGTATCGAACTGGTGGACGATTTCTGTTATTTGGGCTGTTTGCTGAAGAACGATGGTAGTTATGCAGCGGATATTCGACAACGATGTGCGAAAGCTACGTCTGCATTCAATTCTCTAACCAAGTGTTTGTGGTCTACCACCATCGCGAAGGAAGTCAAGTTGCGCGTCTACCTATCCGCTATTCGCCCTATCATGATGTACGGATCGGAGACGTGGGCAGCACCGAAAACGCAGATGGAAAGGTTGGATTGCACGGAGAGGAAGCTTTTTAGGCGTTTGCTTGGATATTTCTGGCCGCGTGTATGCCATAACGAAGACCTTTACAAGGAAATCGACGCAGTACATCAACGCTTGACACGAGGGAGGTGCCAGCATCTCCAAACGCCATCTCAAGCAGCAATGGAAAGTCGACTTCGACTGCTCGGGCATATACTAAGAAGAACGCCGGATCGTCTCGTACAACACGCTTTAAAAATGCTTCCAAATCCTGTCTGGAAACGGCCACCTGGGCGTAGGCGAAAGTTCTGGACGGATGTGGTTAAAGAGGATTTAAAGTCACTCGGCATCGAAAGACAGTTCAGGCGCGATGTTTCGTTTCGCAGGAAATGGAATAGTGACAGCTGGATGGAATGTGTTCAAATTGTGGCTGAAGACCGTGAAAAATGGACACGGCTGACTACTAGGACGGCACACCTCGGTGAAGATGCGGAATGACCGCGTCAGGCGAAAGCCAACCGATTAAGTCAAGTCAAGTAAGTCACATAGGGCATCTGATGACGTCATAAGGGTGTCATGTAAAGTACATAGGGCATCTGATGACGTCATCAAGATGTCATGTAAAGTACATAGGGCATCTGATGACGTCATAAGGGTGTCACGTAAAGTACATAGGGCATCTGATGACGTCATCAGGGTGTCATGTAAAGTACATAGGGCATCTGATGACGTCATCAGGATGTCATGTAAAGTACATAGGGCATCTGATGACGTCATCAGGGTGTCATGTAAAGTACATAGGGCATCTGATGACGTCATCAGGGTGTCATGTAAAGTACATAGGGCATCTGATGACGTCATCAGGGTGTCATGTAAAGTACATAGGGCATCTGATGACGTCATCAGGTGTCATGTAAAGTACATAGGGCATCTGATGACGTCATCAGGGTGTCATGTAAAGTACATAGGGCATCTGATGACGTCATCAGGGTGTCATGTAAAGTACATAGGGCATCTGATGACGTCATAAGGGTGTCATGTAAAGCACATAGGGCATCTGATGACGTCATCAAGATGTCATGTAAAAGTACATAGGGCATCTGATGACGTCATAAGGGTGACACGAAAAGTACATAGGGCATCTGATGACGTCATCAGGTTGTCATGTAAAGTACATAGGGCATCTGATGACGTCATCAGGATGTCATGTAAAGTACATAGGGCATCTGATGACGTCATCAGGGTGTCATGTAAAGTACATAGGGCATCTGATGACGTCATCAGGGTGTCATGTAAAGTACATAGGGCATCTGATGACGTCATCAGGGTGTCATGTAAAGTACATAGGGCATCTGATGACGTCATCAGGGTGTCATGTAAAGTACATAGGGCATCTGATGACGTCATAAGGGTGTCATGTAAAGCACATAGGGCATCTGATGACGTCATCAAGATGTCATGTAAAGTACATAGGGCATCTGATGAGGCCATAAGGGTGTCACGTAAAGTACATAGGGCATCTGATAACGTCATCAGGATGTCATGTAAAGTACATAGGGCATCTGATGACGTCATCAGGATGTCATGTAAAGTACATAGGGCATCTGATGACGTCATCAGGGTGTCATGTAAAGTACATAGGGCATCTGATGACGTCATCAGGGTGTCATGTAAAGTACATAGGGCATCTGATGACGTCATCAGGATGTCATGTAAAGTACATAGGGCATCTGATGACGCCATCAGGGTGTCATGTAAAGTACATAGGGCATCTGATGACGTCATAAGGGTGTCATGTAAAGCACATAGGGCATCTGATGACGTCATCAGGGTGTCATGTAAAGTACATAGGGCATCTGATGACGTCATCAGGATGTCATGTAAAGTACATAGGGCATCTGATGACATCATCAAGGTGTCATGTAAAGTACATAGGGCATCTGATGACGTCATAAGGGTGTCATGTAAAGTACATAGGGCATCTGATGACGTCATCAGGGTGTCATGTAAAGTACATAGGGCATCTGATGACGTCATCAGGATGTCATGTAAAGTACATAGGGCATCTGATGACGTCATAAGGGTGTCACGTAAAGTACATAGGGCAAGGGTGTCATGTAAAGTACATAGGGCATCTGATGACGTCATCAGGATGTCATGTAAAGTACATAGGGCATCTGATGACGCCATCAGGGTGTCATGTAAAGTACATAGGGCATCTGATGACGTCATAAGGGTGTCATGTAAAGCACATAGGGCATCTGATGACGTCATCAGCGTGTCATGTAAAGTACATAGGGCATCTGATGACGTCATCAGGATGTCATGTAAAGTACATAGGGCATCTGATGACATCATCAAGGTGTCATGTAAAGTACATAGGGCATCTGATGACGTCATCAGGATGTCATGTAAAGTACATAGGGCATCTGATGACGTCATCAGGGTGTCATGTAAAGTACATAGGGCATCTGATGACGCCATCAGGGTGTCATGTAAAGTACATAGGGCATCTGATGACGTCATCAGGGTGTCACGTAAAGTACATAGGGCATCTGATGACGTCATCAGGGTGTCATGTAAAGTACATAGGGCATCTGATGACGTCATCAGGATGTCTTGTAAAGTACATAGGGCATCTGATGACGTCATCAGGGTGTCATGTAAAGTACATAGGGCATCTGATGACGTCATCAGGGTGTCACGTAAAGTACATAGGGCATCTGATGACGTCATCAGGATGTCATGTAAAGTACATAGGGCATCTGATGACGTCATCAGGGTGTCATGTAAAGTACATAGGGCATCTGATGACGTCATAAGGGTGTCATGTAAAGCACATAGGGCATCTGATGACGTCATCAAGATGTCATGTAAAGTACATAGGGCATCTGATGACGTCATAAGGGTGTCACGAAAAGTACATAGGGCATCTGATGACGTCATCAGGGTGTCATGTAAAGTACATAGGGCATCTGATGACGTCATCAGGGTGTCATGTAAAGTACATAGGGCATCTGATGACGTCATCAGGATGTCATGTAAAGTACATAGGGCATCTGATGACGTCATCAGGGTGTCATGTAAAGTACATAGGGCATCTGATGACGTCATCAGGGTGTCATGTAAAGTACATAGGGCATCTGATGACGTCATCAGGGTGTCATGTAAAGTACATAGGGCATCTGATGACGTCATCAGGGTGTCATGTAAAGTACATAGGGCATCTGATGACGTCATCAGGGTGTCATGTAAAGTACCTAGGGCATCTGATGACGTCATCAGGGTGTCATGTAAAGTACATAGGGCATCTGATAACGTCATCAGGGTGTCATGTAAAGTACATAGGGCATCTGATGACGTCATCAGGATGTCATGTAAAGTACATTGGGCATCTGATGACGTCATCAGGGTGTCATGTAAAGTACATAGGGCATCTGATGACGCCATCAGGGTGTCATGTAAAGTACATAGGGCATCTGATGACGTCATCAGGGTGTCATGTAAAGTACATAGGGCATCTGATGACGTCATCAGGATGTCATGTAAAGTACATAGGGCATCTGATGACGTCATCAGGATGTCATGTAAAGTACATAGGGCACCTGATGACGTCATCAGGGTGTCATGTAAAGTACATAGGGCATCTGATGACGTCATCAGGGTGTCATGTAAAGTACATAGGGCATCTGATGACGTCATCAGGGTGTCATGTAAAGTACATAGGGCATCTGATGACGTCATCAGGGTGTCATGTAAAGTACATAGGGCATCTGATGACGTCAACAGGGTGTCATGCAAGATACATAGGGCATCTGATGACGTCATCAGGACGTCGTGGAAAGTGAGAAGCGCTTCATTTGTAGCGTGCGCAACAAGTTTGTCGCTTACTGATTATTATAGCAATTCATGCTATTTGAAAAATACTGAAGATTTCTTCATAGATATTACTTCGTAATATCAATAAAAAGTGAACAATTCTATCAAAAAGGGGTCTTCCAAGCGAAAGAGGTTTGGTTGGCGTCAGAAACGTTCCAACAAAAAGGGAACAATAGGTAAGTAGATTGAGGAGAGTCTACAAAAAGTGAACAATATTCTCTGAGAGTAATTTTCTTGGTGAACACTTCTTAACAGCGAAAACAAACCGTTGTGGCATTTTACGATGATGAGTTTAGTGTCTTTCGGGAAAAGGACTTCTATTCGTTTAACGAGGTTTTACGGAATTACTCTTGCTTAATGCTGTATTTCTATTTTATAGTTTTGCTTCTCTTTAGAGCAAGACCTAACCATCTGTCTAAGTCTTTGCGACGTCATCTTCTATTCTGATGGTAAGAGTTAGGTTCACATGCACATACGTTTAAACGGTTCTTGCGTAATCAAGACCATTATTGGAACCACAGAAAGCTTCCGTGTAGAACACCGCAACGGTTTGTTTTCGCTGTTAAGAAGTGTTCACCAAGAAAATTACTCTCAGAGAATATTGTTCACTTTTTGTAGACTCTCCTCAATCTACTTACCTATTGTTCCCTTTTTGTTGGAACGTTTCTGACGCCAACCAAACCTCTTTCGCTTGGAAGACCCCTTTTTGATAGAATTATGTTAGTTTTATGTTTTGCTGCTACTGCAATAGGAATTTCTGTTTCACCCACGTCCTCGACAATTACAATTGGTGTTGATTTTTCTTGTCGTGTACTTCTTTCGAAGTGCTTGCTGTTTTTTTTTCATCAGAATAGCTATCAATAAACTTTTACATGAAAACCCCTAACAACGTGCGTCTGAAAAATAGCATGTTATTTTTCTTGCACCGAAGTAGACTATACCACAGGATTGTCTTGATGGAAGTCTATGAGCTACAGTAGCTGAAATGTATTAGTCTTACGGTAACCTACCATTACCGCCCGAAAAACGCTTAGCAAACCTCATATTCGTGTTCAGCGCCCCCCAAAAAAAACCCAGGCGAAGTTTTGGAGAAACTTTTTTTCGACCTCTGGAACCTTATGGAGCCCAATCTCATTTTTGGGTGTGGATATTTAGGTCAAGGGAAAAGTTTCAGCCTAATTTTTGCCCGCTGGGGTAGTTGAGGCGTTGAACACGAGTCTGAGGTCCGCTTGTGATTTTTCTCTAGAATATGACAGGTTACGGTAGCTTGATGGTAATAATCCTACAGAGCTCACATTTTGGTTCATAACTTTTTTTCATTACTATTCGGGCAGCTAGATTGGGGCTTCTAAGATAACAAGGTAGTCGATCAGAAAAACGTAGCTTTATGGGTAGTTCTGGCGACCAGGTCTGGTCATTCCCTTGTCAGTCAAAGCAAATGAACTAAGAATAAATGCTAAGTACGCTTTAGGATTCGATGAAATTAGCATGTACAAAGTTTGGCGCCTCGATTTTGACTAATTCTTGAGCCGTTTCCGAGATCATTGCATGATTTGCACTTTTTTTACTCTGTGACGCGGATGAGTCTAGGGCGAGTTCTGGAGAACGATATTTTTAGGGAATACCTTTCTTTCTGGGAATGACACACAAGGGGGAATAAAGATATTTATGCTTTACGGAACAATACAATAATTACTATATGATCAGCAGGCACTAGGCGAATGAGATCGTGACGACCGGAGCAGAAGTAGAGGCGGAGGGTGGAGACGGAAACCCAGGACGAGGAGGACTGATCCCAAATCTACGCGAAGTCCAACTATCAGGCCACGAAGGCAAAGTTCTACAGCCACGAAGACGAATATGGTCCGACACACAGAGCTTATGGGCCACGAAGGCAAGAGGCCACTAAGGCAGATGATACACACGGGCCACACAGGCAAGAAAAGAAGAAAACTAAAACGTCCACCAGCGAGTGGACACAGCCCAGACGAGAATGGATTACCCTCTCGTCGAACTCTCTTAGCGACCACTCCCGCGCGTTCTCCGCGCCGCAGCCGCTCGCGATCTATTTGACTGGAAATCAAAAGGCGAGCAATCACCCCAAAAGGCTCTCCTCTTCAAGGGTCTCCGGTCATTGTATTTTGTCACCTCTGCTCCGTTCTCTGACACGCCCCCCTCGGCGTTGTCGATGTCCCTATAGACGATTCAGCAAAAAGTTGCGGAAGCTCCGCTTGAGGCACGCGCCTACGAATAACCTCATACAAATGTTTTGCGGCTAAAACGCCCGGATGTACCTTATAAAACTGAGCACACCCCTCAGGGCTGCCCGCCTCCACAAAAATTTTATTTTCTTCAATCATGTTACTAGCAGTTATCATGACTTGTTCTGGACCAGCGAATTTCAGATTTGTGGTGTCGATCGTTTTCCATAGCTCCACCATTTCCAACCATTTTTCCTTATTCGCATCACATACAGGCGCCCACGCGGTGACGATTCTGCCGCCCTCTTCGAGATGCTTCTTCGCCAGTTTACCAATCTGCTCGAAAACGGATTTTTCACCGCGGCTCTCAATCGGGAATACGATAATCCAAACGCCAAATGTGCTCCAGTTGCCCATCGCCTCGAGCAGCCTTGCAAATGTCGTCACTACCTTCGTGATTAGTCCAGCTCTCGGTCCATCCCTCTCCATGAGAAATGCAGCCTCTGGCGCTGCAAATCCTGCTGGGCCTTGCTTCTTCTCTCTTGTCTTGCTAGCTTTATTTTTCAGGTCCTCCTTTACTTGTTCGAAGGCCACACGATAGAAATCGATAACACAATTTGCGTCGATCGGGGGATGCTTGGCAATAGCTCGCGTCGTACAGAAGAACTCTGTCCAGTCCATGCAAACCTCATACGCCAATTTGAGAATGTTGCGTAGTGCCTCTATCTCGAGTGATACAACTCCTTCCTAGTACATGCGGATTTTCTCAGCCACTGGTAGATTCTTTCTGATGAATATCGACACGGTTCGCTATGCCGACCATATGTCTCCATACGGTTTGCGCGCAAAAGCTCCCGGCAGCGACACTCCTGACACATCGCCCAGAGTGGTGTGGGCGAAACACTCGTCCAAGCATTCGAATTGCAAGTGTCCTTTATCCATGATGGTCGCCACCTTCACACCTTTGAAAGCAGCACAATAAGTTCTACACACTGTTACTTTCGGCTTCCTACCTCTACGTTCCCTGACATGCGCTGTATCTACTCTATCGTCCAATATCTCCTTTGGTACAATCCGTAACATGTCAAACTGCACCTTAATCGGCTCGCTATTCACTCCAATCCTTCCCACCAGTGCTGAATTTTCACTAACCTCTAGCACCCTGAATGGCCCTGTCCATTCACACGCAAACTTGGGATGCAGATGGCGCCCTTTTTCGTTTGGCGACTGCACGTATGGTTTCCGTTTTCGATTTAGTCTGACGCATAGACCAGGCAGCTGGCTGTGCGGGGTCGGCGGCTTAACTGGAGAATGGCGTTTCGATTTGCGCGAGGTGATCTACCGTCGCATCCCCGCCTAATCATCAGACTAGAATTATTGCGCGAACTCTGCACTCTATCCCCCAGCATCGGGTATGATCTATTCCCAGTCCTATGCTCCCTATCGTATTGGGCTTTCATTTGCTCCCTCACTCGTTCATTATGTTCCCTCACCCGCTCATGAGTTTCCGCCACAGCCTGCGAAATTTCCGCTTTATATTCATCCAGCGACTTGTCCATTGAGCACCAAGTTATTCCAGCGTTCGGGATGATTTCCGACGGGAACACCGGGTCAATGCCGTGCAACAGGAAATACGGACTCTCTCATGTCGCGCCATGTGGCATCATATTATATGTCATCATGCAGAACGGCAGTCGAGAGTCCCATTCCGTCGGGATCACCGTGCTCCGCTTTAACATCGCTAACACTGTTCCGCTCAACCTTTCCGTCACCCCGTTTTCCCTGGGGTTATACCCTTTCGTGGTCACATGCGCAATGTTCGTAATCCTCGTGATCTCCTCCATCATTTTGTTTATAAACTCGCTACCTTTGTCGGATAAGAGCGTCTTTGGCCACCTGCAGCCTTCAGCTATCCATCTTATGAAAATGACTTTAGCTATCGTTTCCGCGGACTTATCCTGTACCGGATACGCCGCCGCGAATTTCGAGAAATGATCAATTACTGTCACCGCATACCTATTACCACTTTTTGTCGGGCCCAATTCCAGCACATCTACCCCTATCACTTCATACGGTTTCGAGGTGACTATTGGCTTCAAAGGAGGTATCATTGTCTCACGAGGGTTGTGTACAAAGCACTTCTGGCACTGTTTGGACCACTTATACACATCCTGGGCCATTCCTGGCCAGTACACTTCTTTTTTAGCCTATTTAACAGTTTCTGCGCACTAAAATGCCCCGCAAATATACCACTATGTGCCTCATGGAATACTTCGTAACGACAGGACTTGGGCACCACAAAAACCGCTTTACCATTTTCTAGGTACAGTTTCAGTTCATCACTCTCTAAGGCAAAATCCGCTATCCTAAATGGTCGTCTGTCGCCTGGTATCCTCACCAACTCGTCCCATGCTTTTTCCTCCACCAGACGTACCACTTCTAAGAGGTGTTCATCCTCCTTGAGTTCCATTAGCCATTGAGGTTCTTTCTTCGCGCTAATTACACCCACCACTGCCTCGTATACTCCTTCTAATGACACTCCTATTCTGGACATGGGTATTCCTCTGCCAAGCGCATCCGCCACCACATTCGATTTCCCTTTCACGTATTGAATCTCCAACTTGTACCTCTGGAGCTCCAGCGACCACCTCAGAACCCTCGTCGACACGTTAGATCGCTTGAATAGAGCGGTCAGAGGTTGGTGATCTGTCATCATCGTTGTAGGCAGCCCATAAATGAACAGGTGAAACCGTCTCACAGCAAATACGACAGCCAGTGCCTCCAAATCAGTCACATGGTACCTAGGTTCGGCTCTACTCAAACTCTTCGAGGCGAAGAAAATCGGATGGATTTGCTTATCGTTGCCCTCTTGCGACAAAACTGCCCCTAGACCATAGGTGGACGCGTCCGTATATATGAAAAACGGTCTGCTCCCATTCCGTGCAGCATCTACGTCAGGTTGTTTGAGCACCGGTGCCGTTGTTATCATTTCCTTAATTTTTTTAAATGCCTCCTCATGCTGCCTCTCCCATAACCACTTCATCTTTGCCGACCTCAGCTCAGAAAGACAGCCCGCATGCTTAGAAAACCCTAGGCAAAACTTCCGATAGAACGAAGCCATACCCAGGAACGTTCTGAGCTTTTTCACATTACTTGGCGCTGGATATTTCTTTATCGCACTGATCTTATCGGGATCCATATGTACTCCCTCTCCATCTATCCAATGTCCCAGAAACATCACTTCAGTCTTCAACAAATGGCACTTCTGTGCTTTTAGTCGTAAGCCCGCCTTTCTCATCCTAGCAAACACTTCTCCCAGCAAATGAATGTGGCGTTCTTTCGTGCTCGTCGCCACCATGATATCATTCATCAACGTAACAGAATACCTCCGGACCGAGAATATCTCCCAGCACAGTATCCATCATTCTCTGAAAGACTGGTGGACTCGTACTTAGGCCAAAAGGAGTCACTCGAAACTGATACAGACCCTCCGGAGTAGTAAATGCTGATTTATCCTTTGCTTCGTCGGCCAGAGGAATCTGCCAGTATCCGCTGCACAAATCCAAGGTCGAGAAGAATCTTTTCCCATTGAGACTCTGGAGCACCGCTTTCATGCTCGGTAGGGGATATGCGTCCAACTTGATTTTCTTGTTTAATTCCCTATAGTCTACACATAACCGAATCGATCCATCTTTTTTTTCCACTAGAACTATAGGCAACGCCCATTCCGACTTGCTTTTCTCTATTATGTTCCTATCCAACAAGTCCTCGAGGAGCTCTTTGAGCTTTGGCCGTACTCCTAATGGAACCGGCCTTGTCTTCATTTCAATGGGTCTACAGTCACTGGTTTCAATAGTCATTTCCGCCACATCTGTCTGAGATAACTCCTTATCCGTGACCGAAAACGCCTCCGAGTGCCTGTTCAACAAGTTCCTAATATCCTCGTCCAGCCTACCCGAGTCTGTATTCTTCTCTATCAATTCTACAAGTCTGTCCAGCCTATCATCCCCCACCGAATCCTCCTCAGTGTCCAGCATTAGCGGACTATTTTCATCCCATCTTTGATGCCACTTGTCAGTTCCCCAATAGCCGACCTCATCTCCCTGCCTAAGAATCAGTGGCTCCTCGCTCTTATTGAAAACGGGCTCTACTGTTTCTTGATCCTGGATGCGAAATATTCCAGCTTCCACACCATCTTTTGTTGGCCAAATAACCTTATCCGTCTTGCTTTCGCCTACTGCGCACCGTACTGAAACCAACGATGATTCTTGTGGCGCTATGTAAGCCCGTCTGGTTACTACTACACGTCTCTCCTCGATATTCCTACCGCTACACTCAGTCGATTCGCCGTTGTGTCTAATCACGGAAATCTCAACCCCCAGATTACTCAACCCGTTGTTCCCAGCAGGACCTCGTCTTCCTTGCCGGCGCTTATGTGGAAAGGTATCCTACAAGAGTTTCCTCCTTTCAAGGTAGAATCGATATAAACAGCTCCAACGAATTCCATTCTGTTATTCGAAGCATCAAATACCGGTCATACCCTCGATTTATCAATCACCTCTAGTGAGTCAACGTCGTAACCTCTATCACGAGCTCTAGCCAGGGTTTCGATCGAAATGATGCTGATCATAGAACCTGTGTCGATTAACGCTGGACTGCAACCATCTAGAACCCCGAGTTGTACTACGAAGCGCTTACCCACCAGATCACTTCCCTCCAACTTCTCATCCTTCACTGATATGGCCAAGTTACGAACCTGCTCAATTATACTTGGAACCGTTTGCCTACCCGTCTGCTCCTCCTCTTCCCTATGTTCAATTTGGTTCACACGCGTTGACTTCCGGGGACAGTCTGCTAATGTGTCCGTACCTCGAACAGTTATAACATTTTTTCTCACCGCCACCCTGTCTGGGACTGTTTCCATTAAACCTCGGCGTCGCAGGGCAGTGTGTCGACCCCTAATGTCTTCCGCACTCGAGTTTTCCCTTCCTAACTGCTGCCTACGACTACCATTTGGCTGCTCTGAATACCTCCGCTCTCATCCATCTCGGTACTGGGCCGACCTATTCCTCCAACTTGCAGTCGTGTCTCTTCTCAAATTCAGCATTAGCTTCGACTGCTCAATGCTCAGGGCCAGCTGCTTAATCTCTTCGTACGCTTTACCTGGTTCCACCTTATGCAAAGCTCCCACCAGCTGAAAGTGTTCTGGCCAAAAAGTGAGGTTTTCCAACAGAATGTGTGCGTACTCCATCGACCGATCTTCCATGATACCATTTGGATTAACCTGTCTTCCCAAATCCTCTAATTTTACGCAGAATTCGGCCACATCTTGATCCGGTCGCATCTTCAAATTCCTTAATTCCGTAAAGGCCCTTAGCCTACTAGCCGTCTCACGTTTTAGATCATCACTGAAAGATGTTCGAGCCATGAGAGGGCTTGATTGTGGATCCGACCATTATCTCTTGCGTGCAGTAATGCAGCTTCGCTTACGACGACCTAGGCGTGAGGAGCCCCCTAGAAGGAAACTAGACTGGTCACACTTGCTGGCGCCAGGAACAAAAGAAACATTCCAACTCGAGCTGTCGAATCGGTTCGCGGTTCTGGAAGATGCCTTGTCTGTGGACGAGCACGAGAAGCAGACAGTTGAAGTCGCTCTTGAATGCGCAGAGCCTCTCTGCCCTGTTATTCGCCGGCGAACGCAGCCTTGGATATCGGACGATTCTCTCCGTCTTGTGGACGAACGGAAGCGAGTGAAACTAACGGACTTTGGACGGTATCGGCAATTGTGTCAGGAGCTTCGTGGAAAGTTGAAGGAAGAGCGGGAGTCGTACTGGAATAAGGTAGCAGACGAAGTGGAGGAGGCAGTTGGAAGGAACGACTATCGCACATTATACAGTACACTCAACCGTCTCAGAAAGAAGACCAAACCCATGAGCGATTCCATCAGGAATACGGATGGGTCTTTTGTGCGATCAGCAGATGAGCGTCTGTTGCGATGGAGGCAGTTCTTCAGTGAACTCTATACTCACGATGCGCCACAAGGTCCACTGGCCCAACCGATACTAGTTGAGGTACCAGAGGAGACAGCGCTTGACTCGGAACCCACTGCGGAAGAAGTGAAAGCGGCAATCAAGTCGCTAAAGAATGGAAAGGCGTCCGGTGTTGACAATGTCACTGCTGAGGTCATCAAGGCAGGAGGAGATGTTCTACTGCGTCAGTTGCATCAGTTAATCACGCGCATATGGCGGACAGAGAGCGTGCCATCTACCTGGAAAAAGGCTATTGTCGTGCCTATCCATAAGAAGGGCGATGCCAGAGACTGCAAAAACTATCGCGGGATCAGCCTGTTGTCGATTGTTGGTAAAGTCTTCACGAGAACTATCCAGTCCAGACTTCAACGCCATCGGGAGAGTACCTGTCGCGAAGAACAAGCAGGTTTTCGTCCGGGTCGAGGATGCAGCGATCAAATTTTCACCCTTCGTCAAGTTATGGAGGAAAGGATCCGCTGTGGAAAGCGCGTCGTTATCACCTTCATAGACTTCAAGTCGGCATTCGATTGCGTGCACTGGCCCGCCTTATGGAGATCGATGGAATGCGAACACATGCCAGGAAAAATGGTGAAGCTTCTGCAGGAAATTTATAGAGGCTCGACTAGCTGTGTCCGCGTCGGAAACAAGCTATCCGAAGAATTCAGGGTCGATGCAGGCGTCCGGCAGGGAGATGTGATTTCGCCGCTCCTCTTTAATACCGTGGTCGATGCTATTATGAGAAAGACCTTCGAAAATAGAAGAGGGGTCCAATTTGGCGATAACGATTTTGTCACGGATTTGATGTTTGCGGACGACAGCGCAGTGTTCACCGATACTGACATGGAAGCCACGCTTTTGTTGGAATGATATGGCACAAATCGCGGAATCGTATGGGCTGCGGATTAATAAGGAGAAGACTAAAGTCATGACGTCGGACGGTTCACGTGCTTCTGTGTTCTTCGAGGAGCTGAGCTTCAGCAAGTCAAGGAGTTCAAGTACCTCGGATCGGTGGTGCAAGAGCGAAAGGTAGTGGCTACATCGGAGATACTGTGCAGGATCGGGCAGGCGTCGGCTGCTTTCGCTTCGCTGGGCTGGTGTTTATGGAAGAAGGGTAATGTGTCAATCAAGACAAAGATCCGGATGTTTCGCGCGCTCATAGTGCCAATCCTACTGTACGGGTCAGAGTCGTGGACGTTGCTGAAGTCGGATCACAGCAGGCTGGAGGTCTTCCAAACGCGGTGTTTGCGGCAAATCCTCGGGATAACTTTAAGAGATCGAATACGGAATGACGTTATCCGAGATACTTGCGACCATCAGCCCACGATCGAAGAACAAATTCGAACGAGAAGGCTGCGATGGTTCGGACACGTATGCAGAATGGAAAGAAACCGACTTCCGCGCAGATTGTTATGGAGAGAGCGCCCTGCACTGTGGAAGGTTGAGAGAGCAGCCCCGAAAAAGACGTGGTTGAAGCAAGTCGAGGCGGATCTGAAGTCCCAACGGTGCAGTGTCCTTAATGCTAGATTAATTGCTGCGAACCGTACTGAATGGAAGCGTATCGTTCAGGCCACAAGAGCTCCTATGGCACCTACAGCAGTGTACTGGTTGAGAGGTCATCCTGCTCCGCCAGCCGCCAGCTAACGGGATGAGTGAGTGAGAGTGAGTGACTACTAGCCGTCGAATCCTGAGCCAGCAATATAGACTGTTCACCTACAGCTACATCAAACCCTTGCTCCTTTAGACTACGGGGCACCGCCAAAAAATATTTTTCGCCCGTCCAGCCAAGTGATCATCAGCTAAGATTTCAATCAACGTGGCTTCACACCCTATTATTCCTTCGTATTTCCTTCGGAATTTTCTCATAAATGCCTTAAAATTTTTATTTTTAGCCCCTTTGAATACTCCAGGGTCAGCGCATGCCATGGACCTCAGGTAAGTTGTCAATTGATCAGACACAATCATACCTGACGTGTCCAGTACCGGCTCCGTCCTCGCCATACTCGCTGAAGGTCGACTCGAGGCTGCGACAGATGGCCGTCCAGTCGAAAACGTTCTGTTCTGTTATAAATTCGTTTCAATATTATTGCTAGGATTCTGCGTATGCGATTGTACTAATGGAAACCTACCATCCGTAGCGTCTTCCCTCCTTAAACCGCACAGCGTGCCAAGTTCCGACTTCACCTGTAATACATCAGTATTAAACATCTCACAGATATCCGCGAGGACCTCCCCATCTCTTTCCATTGTTCTAATGTAATCCCTCCAATCTGAAGCCGATTCAATCCCTCTTTGCAAAATAGTTTCCTTGACCACCCTCCATACATCTTGAGGCACCTCTAGTTCTTCCCGATCTTCCATCAAAATACTCTCGATCCTTTCAGCTCCCACGAAAAATTCCCTATCTAATTCATTTCTTTTCTCCTTTGCTACCCGCGAATCGGCAAGTAATATACTCAGTCTTCCCTGTATCTCCCTAATTACATCCATGCATCGCTTCCCTTTACTGTTCCCATTTATGTGCAAACTACTTCCGGAATTTACCTGATTGGGGCGTCCGTGTCGTTCGGTTGCATCGCCACCGCTTCCGCTCTCGTCCTGCATTTCTACGACGTTCTCGTTGGCCACAGGCATGTTTCTGCAATATAGCGACTTAGGCACTTCGTCCATACCAATAAGTGTCACCGATTGAATAAGATTTGAACACTCCTACGGCTCCGTGGACCTTCCAAATACCACTTGAATTCTTTACCGAGTGCTCTAATCTTATTGCAACCTCGGAGCGACACTAAATCGATAAACACGATCGACAAACCAAGGTACGAAAAATCGCGATGATCCGTTTGCGAAAAATTGTGATTTTTCTAAAGCAGCATAGTGTTATCAGCAGCGATGGCCGAGAGGATGACGAAGTTGATTACTAAACAGAGAGAATGAAGAGGTATCACGGGTTCGAACTCAGCAATGAGATTGCCGCATTTTTTTATTTTTCTCTGTTTGTTTGTTAATCTAATACTAGTGGCCCGTGGACCAACTGTGAGTGCGTTTAAAAATAGGTTAAGACAATGAACTGAGCAGTGCAGTCTAGCAAAACTTGCACATCTATCTGCATATGTATAAACCGGCGTCGCCACGCTGCTCACGCCGTCCAGCACTGCTGGCGGACCAGCATCGCCGGTTCTTTGGTTCCTGTCCAGATAGCCCGTTCAGATGTAACAGAAAATGGGAAGATTCTGTTACTAAAAACGGTTTTGCCAGTGAACACGATAGGTACAGTTCACCTCCGCACTGCCGTTCAGTCCGCAAAGTGCACGCTGATTGCGAAATCTTGCTGCGGCGCGGTTGCGAGTATCCTCAGACAATGGTGTGGGATCACCCGGGCGGGTTTCGCCTTTGGTGCCCGAGTGGTTCCACCGCCCGGGTGATCCTACATACCTGTCTGAGGATACTTGCAACCGCGCCGCAGCACGCTTTCGCAATCAGCGTGCACTTCGCGGACTGAACGGCAGTGCGGAGGTGAACTGTATGTCTTTATTCAAAGCATCTCTGCTGAGAAGAACAGTCTCCACGACGTCGGACTCTGCATGTTGGCTTGGCCAAACGATAGACGGCTTCGCCGGCCTTCCTTTAAGGAAGTGTAGAATTCGCTCGACTTCTATAAACTACGGGCCGGCTTCCCACCATTTACTATGTATAGAATTCGTTTGAGTTTACCAAACGAAAGGCCGGCCTCCCTCCACTACTACTGTGCTTCTCTAGGCCAAGTTCCCGGTCCGCAATTGCATCTAGACAAGCTTTGCGACCGCGCGCTTTCAAGTCGGAAGTTTCCGGCGCCGCAGCCGCCGATCTGATGACTCTAGGTGGGTTTTGAAAACTGTAAACTGAACAAAATTGAAGAAAACTGTATAAAAAAGCCCTATCGAGTCGGCTTTGGCGCTGGAAACTCGATTGACTCCAGCGCGTGCGGCCGCAAAGCGTGTCGAGACGCAATTGCGGACCGCCCCAGAGAAGAACAGTATGTGTAGAATTCGCTAGACTTCGCTTGACTATAGACCGGGTAGAGTCGGCGCGAACTGCATCTGCCGTTTGTTTCCCTCTTGATAGTATGTTTGCGTCAGCTCAAACCGTGTACAATTATCTTCGAACGCATCCTCTGTTTTCGAGTGAAATTTATTGCCGTTCATCGCATGCGTCTGCGCGCGATCGCTGCGTCTCCTTCTCCACACACTTTCGCGCTGTCTCTACCCTCGCTCCGCACAACCGCGCGAGGGAACAGAGTAAATTTGGCTCGGAACCAATGCTATGTACACCGAGATTTCGCGGAGCAAGAAACAGACCGATGTCGCGTAATCGTGGGACCACAAATAAGAATTGTATAAGCTGTAAAACCGCGAAATTCCATTGTTTCTACGCGTAATTCTCACGACTCATGGCGCGCGCGGTGTTACTCACTCCGTCCGTCATGTTCTCTCTCGCTGTTTCTAACGGAGCGGAGGTTAAAGACATCGAGAGAGCATGGCGGATGGAGCAGCATCGCGCGCCACGAGTCGTGAGAATTACGACTTTTTTACAGAGGATATGTGAATTGAAACAGACTGAACCCAAATAGAACACCTTGAGCACGAAGGAGAAATGCCTAGAAGTCATCTAATTGCACACCTCTTCCAATCAAATTCTGATTATTTATCCAATGCACAATAATACAATGAGGAAACAAAGATATATAACTGGATTACACGTGAACTATCATCTCCGTTGTAGCCACATTAGCAGTTTCTGATTCACCTGGAATAAAATATATGTGAAAGAAATTTATGTGTTCCCTCAAAGCTTCAATATTTCCAATAGAAGCAACTTTGTCATTCAAGACAAGGAATAGATTGAGATTGTCGAAAGAAACAATAACGCGTTTCGACTCGAAAACACTGATCTTGTCATGTGAAAGGGTCAATGTTCACTAGACGATACGTGTCAAGCCTAGTTTTGACTGCAGGTGGTCGCTGCGGCCGTGCGAGGGACAACTGTTCCTTTTTCATCGCGCGTAATGGAAAGCCGCTCCAATTGTGATCACTTCGTGGCAAACGTCCTACTCCGCTGGGTCGCGGCGACGAAATCCTATGTTTTACTGCATCGCTGCTTGAAGAGCGATTCCCAATGGTCGCTGACCATCGCTCCATCGCGGCCAAAATGGCAGCGATGGTGCGATTGCCAGCGAATGACCGTTTCGTCTAGTGAACGTTGACCCTTTCACATGACAAGATCAGTGTTTTCGAGTCGAAACGCGTTATTGATGAATACCAGCCATTAGTTTCACTGATTGATTGAATTTTTTCTATCATCCGTGGGCCTATGCACCAGGGCTGTGCGTTATAACGTTAACGTGTTAACGCATTAACGGGTTAACGCGGTTTATTTTGAGAAATTAACGGTTAACGAGAAAGTCCCAAAATCGCGTATTATTGAGTTCATTAACTGCAGTGGAATTATGGTTCTGATTGATATGCTTCAATGGCAGACGTAATAACTGGGGCCGTGCACGTGGCGTCAGCTTGCTGCGCGGCCTAATTTTGCTTGCTGTGAAATATATCGCTGACCTCAATGTTTCCAATTCCACTGTTTATCTACTTCAGTTATTTCTTCTCAATATCAAAGAATTCGAATTCGTCTTCCAAAAAGAAAGTGTGAGGTCTGATCCACCCCTCTGCGGTAGGGTAAGCTATCAAATGAGGGTTGGGAGTGGAGATTGAAGGCCACTCAATTTCTAACAAGCGGCACATGCTCTTTAAGGAGTGCACCACCCGGCGTACACTCCACATAAAGCGCTACTCAGTTTCTACCACGCGTCGCAGGCTATACAATACCCACCTTCGAACTTCGCAAACAGCGCGTTTTTCGCGCCCCATCGGAGTACCTCTGTGAAAATTGGGGTTTTGCTAGAATTGTTTCATCAATATTCTACAAGGCACTTTATTTTTTTAGCAACTTGCCTATAATTAAGGTATAGTTTAAGAAATCAATGAAATTCTGACATCGTGTAGAAGATCGTGATGGGATGATTCTAGCAATATCTTTCTCACCCCCCGAAAACCCTAATTTGACAGAGGTATTCCAAAGGAGCGAAAAAAAGCGCGAAAACGCGATTTTATCGCTGATTTGCAAAGTTCGAGGGTGGGTTTTGTACATACCCTTTATAAAACGGCGTAATTCACATCACTCGAGGCGCTAGCGGCGTGCGCGACGCCTGGGCCTCCGTCTGCCCTCCGCTCTCTCACTGTCTCGAACCTCCGCTCCACACCAGCAGGCGTAGGAACCATGCAAATTTCGCCGTTTTATGGCCTGTAAAGCGCTACTGACTTTCTAGGACGCAACACACGCTCGATTTGAACAACGTTCTGCTGACGCCATCTGAGCGCTCACACACGTTCCAAGACGTCCTGACGTCGTCATCTGAAGCTCTGCCTACTTTCGCTGACGTGCTGCTGACGTCATCCGAAGGCCCTACCCATTTTCCACGAAGTCCTGACCGCGTCATTTGAAGCCCCACACACTTTCCACGACGTCAGCATGACGTCATATGGAGCCCCAACCACTTTTCACAACGTCCTGACGACGTCATGTGGAACCCTACCTACTTCCCACGAGCCTGTGTCTACGGCTTCTGGAGCCCTACGTGCTTTCCACGACGTCCTGCAGGCGTCATTAAAACGTCTATTTTATTTTTTTGGGTTCTCCGGTGATTTGTACATTTTTGTTGTGGTCAAGTAATGTTTCGAACATCTTTAACGAAGCGTAAGATTAACGTGTTAACGCATTAACGTGTTAACGCGGTTTTTTCTCAAAAATTAACGATTAACGCTTAACGAAAAAAACATTTTTCATTAACGCACACCCCTGCTATGCACTATAAACAGAATCGCCGCTGCTGCTACATCGCTGCAGCAGCGGGTGCGAAATCGCTGCGATGAAAAACAGCAGCGATGCAGTCAAAACTAGGCTTCATTCGCTGGCAATCGCTCCATCGCTGCCATTTTGGCCGCGATGGAGCGATGGTCAATGACCAGAATCGCTCTTCAAGCAGCGATGCAGTAAAACATAGGATTTCGTCGCGGCGACCCAGCGACGTAGGACGCTTGCCACGAAGTGATCACAATTGGAGCGGCTTTCCATTACACGCGATGAAAAAGGAACAGTTGTCCCTCGCATAGCCGCAGCGACCACCTGCAGTCAAAGCTAGGCTTAACACCTACAACGTCTTGTGGTTGTTGATAATGCTCGCTTGAGCTTCTACTACATCACACCCATTCCGGCGTCTCCTCCTCCTCTCCTATACGCATTGCAGTCGCGCACATTAGGATTATCACAAGAAACCTCTGTCAAAAATTATTTTTCTATGTAACACCAAAACTCGGCAAGGTCGCATCCTGAGCGAACTTCCCGTAGCCCCCCTCCCAAAGACACCTTCACCTCTCATTTCTTCTCGTTCCCATTATACCTCCGGCTAACTCCAGAAAAGATAAGTCAAGGCATACCATTACCAGTCTTTGAGCCGTCACCTTCACAATGATTTCTGACCAAAAAAAGTGGAAGTAAATAAGAAATGCGCCATGAGGAGCTGCGCGGTTGCCCACGTCAAAACTGTTACGACCATTTCTCCCAACAAGGTGCCTTTCTAGGCTGCATATACAAAACACACGATATATTTCGAAGGAAGGCTTTCCTTGGCTTCAAATAGTTTAACGGCTCCATAATTATGTGAACTCCTATTTCCTCTGCGGTAGTTTTCCCTCGGTTCACCATAATTTCTTCCGCATAATGAATTCCATGTTAGAGTGAGAAATGAGCTTATGCACCTGAATTATCCAAAATAATCTACAGCAGAAGTAGACATGGTACTGATTCAATTTGAGCTGCCTTTGTGTAATACCACGGCAGTAAACACCAAAAAATTGATTTCTATGCCGCTAGCTCCATACAGATGCCGCGTGGAATTCCCTATCACACAAACTTCAGCAGTCTCTCGAAAAAAGGCAAATATAGAGAACACCGCGTAGAGGGTGATCTTACGATCGGCTGAAAATTGGAGTGGTTGCGCCAATTTACGGCGGAGCTGCGAATCCCCTATTCACCAGAACTTGGGAAACTCTCAGAATTGTCGTAGTCCAAGGCAATGTTTTTCCTCCAAATTGTTTACGACCCCCTCCATTTCACTTTTTACAACTTTTATAAAAATTCTACAACACCAGTTGCGCAGAGTCGCAACTCTGCTCAACCCTGCTTCGGCTGCATCGCCCCGCAAAGGAAGAACCCCCCGGGTGTGGGCTCACCTTACTGTTGGCGAAAATTCGGTGTGGTTCAATCTACTCGAAATCCAAAATAGACGTCCGGCAAGAGAGGAGAACCCCGGGTGTAGGCTGATATTTCCATGAAATCACATTCTAGGGGGGCAAATCGGTTGGAACTCAGAATGGAGGGTGCAGCCTGCGGCTGCACTGTGGGCAGGGGAGGGAATTCCCGGGTATACGCTGATATTCCCGTGAAACCAAATTCTAGGGGGGCAAATCGGTTGGAACTCAGATTGGACGGTGCAGCCTGCGGCTGCACTGTGGGCAGGGGAGGAAATCCCTGGGTGTAGGCTGATATTCCCGTGAAGCCGAATTCTAGGAGGGGTAAATTTGAAACCAAATTCTAGGGGGGAATCGGTTGGAACTCAGAATGGACGATGCAGCCTGTGGCTGCACTGTGAGCAGGGGAGGGAATCCCCGGGTGTAGGCTGATATTCCCGTGAAACCAAATTCTAGGGGGGCAAGTCGGTTGGAACTCGGAATGGACGGTGCAGCCGTGCAGCTGAATTCTAGGAGGGGTAAATCGGTTGGAACTCAGAATGGCCGGTGCAGCCTGCGGCTGCACTGTGGGCATGGGAGGGAATCCCCGGGTAAAGGCTGATATTCCCGTGCAGCTGAATTTTAGGAGAGGTAAATCGGTTGGAACTCAGAATGGCCGGTGCAGCCTGCGGCTGCACTGTGGGCAGGGGAGGAAATCCCTGGGTGTAGGCTGATATCCTCGTGAAGCCGAATTCTAAGAGGGGTAAATCGGTTGGAACTCAGAATGGACGGTGCAGCCTGCGGCTGCACTGTGAGCAGGGGAGGGAATCCCCGGGTGTAGACTGATATTCCGGTGAAACCAAATTCTAGGGGGGCAAGTCGGATGGAACTCGGCATGGACGGTGCAGCCTAGGGCTGCACTGTAGGCAGGGGAGGGAATCCCCGGGTATAGGCTGATATTCCCGTGAAACCAAATTCTAGGGGGGCAAGTCGGTTGGAACTCGGCATAGACGGTGCAGCCTAGAGCTGCACTGTAGGCAGGGGAGGGAATCCCCGGGTATAGGCTGATATTCCCGTGAAACCAAATTCTAGGGGGGCAAGTCGGTTGGAACTCGGCATAGACGGTGCAGCCTTGGGCTGCACTGTAGGCAGGGGAGGGAATCCCCGGGTATAGGCTGATATTCCCGTGAAACCAAATTCTAGGGGGGCAAGTCGGTTGAAACTCGGCATAGACGGTGCAGCCTAGGGCTGCACTGTAGGCAGGGGAGGGAATCCCCGGGTATAGGCTGATATTCCCGTGAAACCAAATTCTAGGGGGGCGAATCGGTTGGAACTCAGAATGGACGATGCAGCCTGTGGCTGCACTGTGAACAGGGGAGGGAATCCCGGGTGTAGGCTGATATTCCCGTGAAACCAAATTCTAGGGGGGCAAGTCGGTTGGAACTCGGAATGGACGGTGCAGCCGTGCAGCTGAATTCTAGGAGGGGTAAATCGGTTGGAACTCAGAATGGCCGGTGCAGCCTGCGGCTGCACTGTGGGCATGGGAGGGAATCCCCGGGTAAAGGCTGATATTCCCGTGCAGCTGAATTCTAGGAGAGGTAAATCGATTGGAACTCAGAATGGCCGGTGCAGCCTGCGGCTGCACTGTGGGCAGGGGAGGAAATCCCTGGGTGTAGGCTGATATCCTCGTGAAGCCGAATTCTAGGAGGGGTAAATCGGTTGGAACTCAGACTGGACGGTGCAGCCTGCGGCTGCACTGTGAGCAGGGGAGGGAATCCCCGGGTGTAGACTGATATTCCGGTGAAACCAAATTCTAGGTGGGCAAGTCGGTTGGAACTCGGCATGGACGGTGCAGCCTGCGGCTGCACTGTGAGCAGGGGAGGGAATCCCCGGGTGTAGACTGATATTTTGGTGAAACCAAATTCTAGGGGGGCAAGTCGGTTGGAACTCGGCATGGACGGTGCAGCCTGCGGCTGCACTGTGAGCAGGGAGGAATCCCGGGTGTAGACTGATATTTTGGTGAAACCAAATTCTAGGGGGGCAAGTCGGTTGGAACTCGGCATGGACGGTGCAGCCTGCGGCTGCACTGTGAGCAGGGGAGGGAATCCCCGGGTGTAGACTGATATTCCCGTGAAACCAAATTCTAGGGGGGCAAGTCGGTTGGAACTCGGCATAGACGGTGCAGCCTGCGGCTGCACTGTGAGCAGGGGAGGGAATCCCCGGGTGTAGACTGATATTCCGGTGAAACCAAATTCTAGGGGGGCAAGTCGGTTGGAACTCGGCATAGACGGTGCAGCCTAGGGCTGCACTGTAGGCAGGGGAGGGAATCCCCGGGTATAGGCTGATATTCCCGTGAAACCAAATTCTAGGGGGGCAAATTGGTTGGAACTCGGAATGGACGGTGCAGCCTAGGGCTGCAGTGTAGGCAGGGTAGGGAATCCCCGGGTATAGGCTGACATTCCCGTGAAGCCGAATTCTAGGAGGGGTAAATCGGTTGGAACTCGGAATGGACGGTGCAGCCTGCGGCGGCACTGTGGGCAGGGAGGGATTCCCCGGGTATAGGCTGATATTCCCGTGAAACCAAATTCTAGGGGGGCAAATTGGTTGGAACTCGGAATGGACGGTGCAGCCGTGCAGCTGAATTCTAGGAGGGGTAAATCGGTTGGAACTCAGAATGGCCGGAGCAGCCTGCGGCTGCACTGTGGGCAGGGGAGGGAATCCCCGGGTATAGGCTGATATTCCCGTGAAACCAAATTCTAGGGGGGGGGGCAAGTCGGTTGGAACTCGGCATGGACGGTGCAGCCTAGGGCTGCAGTGTAGGCAGGGTAGGGAATCCCCGGGTATAGGCTGATATTCCCGTGAAACCAAATTGTAGGGGGGGCAAGTCGGTTGGAACTCGGCATGGACGGTGCAGCCTGCGGCTGCACTGTGGGCAGGGGAGGAAATCCCTGGGTGTAGGCTGATATCCTCGTGAAGCCGAATTCTAGGAGGGCTAAATCGGTTGGAACTCAGAATGGACGGTGCAGCCTGCGGCTGCACTGTGAGCAGGGGAGGGAATCCCCGGGTGTAGACTGATATTCCGGTGAAACCCCTCGGGGCAGAAGAAATGAGTTCAGGGTATAGGGGAACTGTTTCGTACAAAAAGAGTGTATTCGAGCACTACGAAAGTTCTCGAACGACGGCGGCCTGGCGGAACACAACTAAGAATATGTGAGCAGAGGCGAACAGCTTGCTCTTCAAAAAGGACATAGAATGCCGCCAAGAGTTTGCAACTGGTAGAAACTACCCCATAACATACCTGGCGTCCTCCATTAACCTCCTCTGTGATATGCCGTTAAACGACGTAACATTGCTGGGTTGCGATTGAGAATTATAGAAAGAAGCACGAGACGGCTGATAATTTGGCATACCGCTAGCATGAGCAAGACCCATATTCTGAATGCACTTCATAGCATTGCCTGAAACACCAGAGAGCCATGAGACAGGGAAATAAACACAGCTGCCGAGATGTCGTACGTTCATGCCGTGGCAGTGTGGAGGAAAGAAGATCGCCTCCGTGCAAACCGACGTCAACCCCTCCACGAGGAGGGTTTTTGTCATGGGAGAGGTGCTGGCCGGCCGCGTTTCTCCTTCGTATTCTCCTGCTAAGGGCCGGCGTGGAAAGGAATCCTGGACTTGCTCAGAAGAAGAAGAAAAAGTAGTACCCATGTGCCACATGCGGCAGACATGTCACTTGGAATGGAACCAGCGTCCAATGCTTTGGATGCCAGAGGTGGGTGCACTTCTCTTGTTCGGGTCTCAGTTCTGTGAAGCATCATAACTCTGCTTTTCGCTGTGTTCTAGGCTCTTCACCTACCAACTCTGATTCCTCTTCCTCATATCGCCCCCTTTCCATTGTACATATCAATCTTAACGGCCGTCGTGCCAAACTTTCTGAGCTCTCTCTCTTCGCACGTACTTACCATCCAGACGTGATCATGATTCAAGAAACCAAGCTCTCTCCATCCCCTACAAATCATCATCCCAATACACCAGGCTATCCTTCTTCCCACGCTCCAAGGTAAAATCTTGGCGGAGGAGTTTCAACCTTGTCTTATCTTCTCTCCCCTCCCACTTCATACCCAACACCCCCCCCCGGATGGTACTCTCGAGTACCTTCCAATCTATCTCCCTCTTAAAACACCCCTTTCTCTTTTCAACATATATATTCCACCCACTACCTCATGCCCCACATCTTACGATCCCGTTCCTCTACTTAAGGAGATAAGCGACTGCTCCCTCTCATCCTCAGTTGTCTTTGCGGGCGATTTTAATGCTTACACATGTTGCTCGTCACTTGATTCTGACGCTAGAGGAAATTACGGCGAAGAATGGGCAGAGGAGTGTGACCTGGTCATCTTAAACGATGATCAGCCCACTCGCCTCCCTACTAACGGCCGATCTTCCAGCCCAGGCATTTCTCTTGTCTCGTCCAACCTCTCTAACTCTTGTTCATGATCCACCTCAACCACTTTGCCAAGTGACCATGTCCCCGTATTTATCCAAATCGATCTCTCCAACTCTCTCGCTCCCTATTCTGGTGTTCGTCAAGGTTCTTATCTTAATTTAGGCCGAGC
Organism: Aplectana chamaeleonis; assembly: GCA_029168955.1. Taxonomy (NCBI): domain Eukaryota; kingdom Metazoa; phylum Nematoda; class Chromadorea; order Rhabditida; family Cosmocercidae; genus Aplectana; species Aplectana chamaeleonis. The sequence goes on from JAPDOI010000575.1 coordinate 326,142, forward strand.
AGACTGAAGCCTGTTCAGTGAAATTGCGCTTCGCTTGTCGGCAAATTACCCGTGGAATGGCGACGTGCACCAAAAAGAGTGCCATTTATCTGACGCGATCCGTAAAGCCATGAAAGCGGCTAATCCTGTCGGCCGCGTTAAGACGTTCTATCCAAATGTCACAAGGGAGATCTTCGATAAGATCAGGACAAGAGATGCCAGGAGAGCGGCCAACCATCTGGACCCCGTCGTTGCTGAACTTGACGATGAGATCAGAAAGGATTTAGACAGGCACAAGAAAGAAGAGTGGGAAAAGTTCACCGGGAAGTTGGAATTCAAGACGGACAGTGCAGCTACTTGGAAGGTATTGCGGAAGCTCTAGGGTAAGAGCTCGCCTGCTACCGTCTCCACAATCGAACTAGACAACGGTGTATCCAAATCAGGAAAAGAAGCCGCTTATGCGCTCGGGAGAAGTTTTTCCATCACCAGTGCAAAGCGTGGTCCGCAGAACAGAGTTACAGTAAGAGAGCTGTGCCGCCTCTCGCTTAGAGCACGGCCTAAGCGTTCACTACGACGCAAGTTGAGAAAGTTATAAAGGATATGCGGAATTCAAAAGCGGTCGGTGCAGACGGGATATGTCCCGCTGTCTTGAAGAAAATACTGGATGAAATCCTTCCGCTTCTCACTGATTTGATCAATACCTCGTTCAAATCGTGCACCATCCCACAGAACTGGAAGACAGCTAACGTTGTGCCGCTGCCCAAGCCGGGAAAACCTCAGGGTCCAGTCAAGGGATACAGACCTATTAGCTTGCTGTCCACGTTCGCAAAGGTTGCCGAAAAACTGATCGCAAAGGACTTGGCGGAGCACAATGAGAAGCAAGTGATTAAGCATGGATTCAGAAAGCTGCATTCCACTACGACAGCTCTGCTGGAAATTACAAGCTTTGCCATCGATGGGTTCAATGCCCAGAAGCTACAGAGAACTGTGGCTGTTGCCTTAGATCTCACCAAGGCATTCGACACAGTAAACCATGTAGTTCTGTCAAGCAACTTACTTAAATAATCAATACCGCCGTGGCAGAAACGCTGGATATCGGCATTCATCAAGGGCAGACGAGTCAGAGTTATGTTCCAGAACCTTGTCTCAAATAGTATTCCTATTGAAGCTGGAGTCCCGCGGGGCGGCGTTTTATCGCCTGCCCTCTTCAGTATATACCTCGAAGACATGCCCGCTCCTCCCCAGGATATCAAGGTGGTCGCCTATGCCGATGATATGACAATAATGTGTCGGGATCGGGATATACATGTAGCCGCCTCCAAGATCAATGAGTACCTGGTCACACTGAAAAGCTTTTTCGATCGCAAGATGCTAAAGATCTCTGCATCCAAATCGTAGGTATCCGTACTCACAACGGATCCATCGGAGCACAGCGCTCACCTGCATGTCGAGTGGGACGGAGATCGATTACCTGCAGCTCGCTTTCCCAAACTGCTCGGTCTGGTGCTCGATCCATCGCTCAAGTTTCATAAGAACACCGAGCAGAAGCAGGCCGTAGTCAAAGCGAAGCTTAATGTGCTCAGAGCCCTGGGCGGTACATCATAAGGCAGTAGCAAGAAAACTATTATCACGACATACAAGGCAATACTTCAGCCCGCTCTGGAGTACTCTGCACCGGTGTGGCAGCACTTGGTATCAGAAACCTCCTGGACTAAGATGCAGCGTGTACAGAATGCCGCACTTCGTATAGATACCGGATGTGCAAGAAGTTCCCCAGTCGAGCACTTGCATGCGGAGACACGATTAGTACCAGTTAAGGAGCACTGTCAGCTCCAGGTCCAACAATTTTTCATCAATATCATAAAGCAACCCAACCACCCCTCATGGAGTGTGCTGAACCCCGTCAGGGAGAGAGGCATCAGAAAGCCATTCGCCGATGCTCCAAGCAAAGTCAATCTGCAAAGATGGCACGATTCACAGCAAGAACGACTCCGTCTGTTGCGTGAGGAGCACACACAGTTCGTAAGGTGTCATCTGGAAAAGGCGGCGGTAAATCCCATCCTGGGAGTGGTGCCGCCCCGGGTCTGCACATCCGAGTCTCAACTCGGAAGGAGGGCCAGAAGCACCCTGGCATCGCTGCGCTGTGGTCACTCTTCTATGTTTATGGCATACGTTAGCAAGATTGACAGCAGCAAATCGGACGTTTGCCCAGACTATGGATGCCACGGCCACGATACGGCACATTTGTTTGATTGTCCGGAGAGACCAACGACGCCAACCACAATGGACCTATGGACGAATCCATTATTGGTCGCCCAGTCCCTCAACCTATGACAGTACCCTCGACGTGGCTGCAAAGAAGAAGAAGAGGAAATAAACACATTTGAGCAAACTGGAGCCGTACAACGCTACTCCTGATGATAACGAGCTCTTCCAATTTTAATCAACCCATTCCGAAGATAACTATGTTGAACCCTAACCAATTCATGATTTTGGTCCAAATACACGAAAAGGAAGGAGGCTCGGACTGGTTTGGGGGGGGGGGGTGGCTACACGTGACGCGCGCGGGGGAGGCCGTTGTGTGTACACCGTCGTTGGAGCGCCGCGTTTAGCCAGCTAAACCCGGTCGAGGCCGCTCCTTTTCGGATACTCGACCTACACCAATTTCACCCTGAATTCCCAAATTACAAAACCCGAACTTCGACAATAACCCACCGAAAAATGTTGGACTATTGCCAAGAGTTTGTGGATTTGACTGATTATACTGTCATCTGTGGAGCAGGCAGATTTGGCAAACCAGAAGACGCACCTGAAATCCAATGACTGCAACAGCAACCGACTTATACTTAAAATAAACAAGAATTCCATACTTGGAAACGGCTGATCCGGACGCATCTGATTTGTCATCTGCGGTGCTGGTCCTCCAATCGAAAGATTCGAAAGGCTATTGGTGACTCCAAGCATCGGATTCTGCTGATATGGGCATGGAGGCGACGTCGAGAACACATTTGCCGGCATGGCTCCAGGTCTGCCAATGGGAATACCTACAACAACCACTAGCATTAGAAGTAGAACGAATCCATTTGCTCAAGAAACCACTTTAATTTGCGGCTTTTAAAGTGCCCTGCAGAAATTTAGTTAACACCACTAGAAGTTGCACATCTGCAGACAAAGTCGAAGCGGTTGGTTGGTGACCGTTATGCATGAAACTCATCGCAACACTGTCAACACTCTGATTCGAAACGCAGCGCAGGATCAAGCGGGGCGCTGGGTAATTTTGCGAAATATGAGCGACTCTAAGCCCCCCCCCCCCACGGTCAAGCGGGGTTGTGAACAGGGTCGAGCAGGCCGTTGTGCCGAATTTCGGCAGCGCTAAGACCCCCTGCTGACCGAAATTTTGGACAAATTTTTACGACCCCCCCCCCGAAAAGAAAAACTGCTTTAGCTTTTTTTTGGGTGACAAGTTTGTGGAAATTTCACACTTGTGGTTATTAGGACAATTCCCCTTCTCCTACCTGATTTTACCTCAAGCATGGTTTGGAGAAAATTCCCATTTATTTCCTAAAAATTTTACGACCTCCACCCGATTTTTTTTTCAAAACTTCCAAATTTTTACGAGCCCCTGTTGTGCTGAGTCACTACCCTGCTCAACCCTGGTTGTGAAATTTCTCAACGGGAGGGTCGCAAAAAATTTGGACCAAAAATGATAATTTCTGGAAGAGAAAAAGGTAGGAATCACTTTCCACTACCACGAAATTTCAATTTTAAAAAGTGCCCAAAAATTACACCTTGGGGATATCTCAAAAATTTTTGAATTACACAATGCTTTGCTTGACCCTGTTCCCCCATGAATTTTTTTTCAACATCCTAAATTTTCGCGATGCCCCCGGAGGCGCGATTTCTGAGCAGTTTTTATTTGAATGCTAAAAGTGTCAGACGCCGAAAATTCGTTCAGTAGTCGGGCTCAAGCGTCTAGAACCTGAGGAATGCTACGATCCTTCCCCTTGATGACCAAGAATATCGAGAATTTTTGCAATACCTTCATCAAATTTTCATTTTTTGGACAGGAATTCCCACAATCATCATCATGGGAATTAGGAATTTTCGAATCACGTCCAGAAATTTTTATTTTTTGTCCGAAATTCTTGCAATCCCCCTCAACCTTCATTCTCGAGCCAAAATTTTTGCGACCCCCGACCCCCGTTTCAAAATTTTTCAACCCCGCCCGACCCAGCCGAAGCGGACCTATCGGATTCAGTTTCAAGCAAACTGTGGTGAAATCCTCGATCAACTCGCCGGGATGTTTGGAGCAATTGCAGCGTGTATTTGCTATGTGTCGATTGCTAACCCGTGACATATCTCCCGGGAAATCAATCGACACATATCAAATGCAGGCTGCTGCCGAGATGTCGTACGTTAGTGCCGTGGCAGTGTGGAGGAAAGAAGATCGCCTCCGCGCAAACCGACGTCAACCCATCCGAGAAGAGGGTTTTTGTCATGGGAGAGGTGCTGGTCGGCCGCAGCTCTCCTGAGGATTTTACTACAGAGGGCCGGCGTCGAGAGGAATCCAGGTCCAGAGCAGAAGTATCCATGTGCCACCTGCAGCAAGGATGTTACCTGGCATAAAACAAGTGTCCAGTGCTTCGGATACCAAAGGTGGGTGCACTTCTCCTGTTCGGGCCTCAGTTCTGTGAGGCATCATGACTCATCCTTTCGTTGTGTTCTATGCTCTGCCCCCAGCAACTCTGATTCCTCAATTACCAATCGCCCCCTCTCCATTGTTCACATTAATCTCAACGACCTGCGCAACAAGTTATCTGAACTCTCTCTATTCGCACGTTCTCATCACCCGGATGTTATCATGGTTCAAGAAACCAAGCTCTCTCCATCTACCACTTATCCCCAACCTAACATTCCGGGCTACACCGCCTATCACATGCCAAGGTCTGCTCTTGGGGGCGGAGTGTCTACTTTTGTGCAATCTGCCTTACCTTCTCATATTATTCCCACTACTCCTAAGGACGGTACACTTGAGTACGTTCCTGTCCACCTCCCCCTCAAAACCCCTTTATCTCTATCTAACGTCTATATTCCCCCTATAACATCTTGCCCCCCGTCTTATAATCCTATACCTCTCCTTAAGCAGTTGCACGACTGCTCACTCTCTCCCTCAGCTGTCTTTGCGGGTGACTTCAATGCTCACACGTTCTGTTCTGCTCTTGACTCTGACGGCAGAGGGGATGACGCCGAGGAATGGGCTGAGTGTGACCTGGTTATCCTCAATGATAACCAGCCCACTCGTCTCCCTGTCAACGGCCGACCTTCTAGCCCAGATATCTCTCTTGTGTCATCCAATCTCTCTAATGCTTGCACGTGGTCCACATCCACAACTCTGTCCAGTGATCACATTCCCGTCTTTGTCTATATTGATCTCTATGACTCTCTTGCCCCTTACTCTGGTTTTCGCCATCGTACTTATCTTAATTTAGGCCTAGCATACTGGACCCTGTTCAGAGATGTTGCACTTCGCCAACGGTCGACTACCCATGGAATGGTGATGCCCATCAGAAAGAACGTCATTTAACAAGTGCCATCCGCAAGGCCATGAAAGCAGCAATTCCTGAGGGTCGTGTCAAGACCTTTTTTCCAAATGTCAGCAGGGAAATACTGCAGAAGATAAGAACCAGAGATGAGAAGAGAGCCGCAGACCATCTAGACCCGGAGATTGCTGTGCTGGATAATGAGATCAAGCAGGATCTGAATAAGAACAAGAAGGAATGCTGGGAGAAGTTCACTGAGAAGCTGAATTTCAAGGCTGACGGAACTACGACGTGGAAAGTGTTGAGGAAAATTTCCGGCAAGTCCGCTCCCTCGATGAACTCCGCTATTGAATCCGAGGAGAACGTCTTCAAATCAGGGAAAGCGGATGCGTATGCGCTCGGCAAGAACTTCTTCATCACACGTGCCAAGCGAGGCGTGCAAAACAGAGTCACGGTTAGAGAACTGAGCCGGTTGCCGCTCATGAACACTTCTGAGGCCTTTACTCTCACGCAAGTAGAGAAGGCTATCAAAGCAATGCGGAATTCGAAGGCTATCGGACCTGACGGTATCTCCCCAGCCATCCTGAAGAAGCTTCCCATGAAACTTCTACCGATGTTTGCAGATATCATTAACGCTTCTTTCCGGACCTGCATTCTACCCCAAGCTTGGAAGACAGCTAATGTGATACCGTTGCCAAAGCCAGGCAAGTCCCATAGTTCGGCAAAAGGCTTTCGACCTATTAGCCTTTTATCTCCCGTTGCCAATATAGCTGAAAAGTTGATCGTGAGGGACCTGGCTGAGCAAAATGAGCGACAGCAGCATCAGCATGGGTTCAGGAAACTTCACTCTACTACTACTGCTCTATTGGAGATCGTGAGCTTTGCGGTCGACGGATTCAACATGAGAAAGCCCCTAAGAACGGTGGCCGTCGCCCTCGACCTGACCAAAGCGTTTGACTCTGTTAACTTGGGACTGCTGTCCGACAAACTGCTGAAGTCCTCGCTGCCATCCTGGCAGAAGCGATGGATTGCAGCATTTACTAAAGGCCGCAGGGCTAAGGTTCAATTCCAGAATCACGTATCCGATAGCATTCCAATCGCAGCTGGTGTTCCGCAAGGCGGAGTGTTGTTCCCTGCCCTATTCAGCCTGTATCTTGAGGATCTTCCCGAGCCACCACAGGATATAAAGATTGTTTTGTACGCCGACGACATCACCATCATGTGCCAGGACCGTGACCTGCAAGTAGCCGCTAACAAGATCACCGCCTATCTCGTCGAGTTGAAGCTTTTCCTCGATAATATGATGCTCACAGTCTCTGCTGCAATGTCTTCTGTATCAGTGTTCACAACAAGCACCAAGGAACACAGTGCCCACCCAGATGTCAGATGCGATGGTAATCGTTTGCCAGCAGTAAGATTCCCTAAGCTGCTTGGTCTTATACTCGATCCGTCCCTGAAGGTCCACAGAAACGCGGAACAGAAACAGACAGTTGTCAAGGCAAAGCTTAATATTCTGAGAGCTCTCGGAGGAACATCATGGGGAAGCAGCCGGGAGACTATACTGAGAACCTACAGAGCAATACTTCAGCCGGCTCTGGAATATGCGGCACCAGTGTGGCAGCACCTGGTGTCAGACAGCTCCTGGAATAAGCTGCAGCGTACACAGAATGCTGCGCTTAGAATCGCTACCGGTTGTGCAAGGAGCTCTCCAATAGAACATCTTCACGCGGAGGCCTGCATATTGCCAGTTAAGGAGCATTGTGAACTCCAGGCACAGCAGATGTATATTAATGTTCTGAGACAGCCAAATCATCCGGCAAAGAGAATTATGAAGCCCATTAGAGAGAGGTCGATTAGAACGCCGTTCGCAGATGCTCCTCGTAAAGTTGATGTACAGAGATGGAAACATGGAAAGGCTTCGTCTTCTGCGTGAGGAGCACACCCAGTTTGTTCGAGGGTATCTGGAGAAGGTGGCTGTGAACCCTATCTTGGGAACAGTGCCGCCTCGGGTTTGCGAGACCGAGTCTCATCTCGGCCGGCGAGCCAGATGTGCTCTCGCCTGGCTGCGCTGTGGTCACTCTATTCTGCTAATGTCTTACGCCAACAAGATCGACAGCAGCCGACCAGACGCATGCCCGGACTGTGGTTCTCCTGGACACGACACGGCGCACTTGTTCATGTGCCCGAAGAGACCTACCTCCTTAACAACAATGGACCTCTGAACGAATCCTGTGAAGGCCGTCCAGTTCCTCAACCTATGACAAAAACCACTTTGAGGCTGCAGAAGAAGAAGAAATGCAGGCTGCAATTGCTCCAAACATCCCGTTGGGAAGCTGACGGGTTAATGGGAAACACTCCCCCCTCCTGATCTCCAACAGACTGCTGTTACTTATGGTCTATATTTTTGCACATTCTTTTGCATTGGACTATCTCGTTCTTGTCTGTTTTTAAAGGGTCGCGAAGCAGTAATAATATTACTATTTCGAGAACGGAGCAATCGTCTCTCAATTTTTACAATACTAATTTCAACCGTTCGACCGCTCGACCTCTAGGATGACGATGTAATAGGTGCTTTGCGGCGTCCCAAAAAAAAAGAACACGGACGGTGCACAGGTATTCAAGCCAACCCAAAAAGTAGGCCAATTACGATAACCGCTGCGGACACGCGTCGCGTTTTTTTTTTTCAAAGAATATCGGGAGCAGAGTTAGCGTCACGGTCATGCGGGAAGTTGCGCAATTTTTCGAAATCGGGGGGACCCCCCACCATCACATTTTTTCCATAATCCAAATTTTTTGCGGTCCCTCCACCAAGGCACGATTTATTCATGAAATCGGAGTATACGGTTTTTCGAATATTCGGATCATTCAGAAAACCAAATCAGTATATTTGATTACCAAAACCGTCAGATTCGTTCAGCAGTCGGTCACAAGCGTCTAAAACCTAAGCAATGCTACGATCCTTTCCTCTAGTGACAAAAAATTTTGAGAATTCCTGGGACATCTCCACCAAATTTTCATTTTTGGGCCAATTTTTTTGGCCCCTAACCTTCGTTTTCGGGTCAATTTTTCGCGACCCATCCTCCCCCGTTGCGAAAATTCGCAACCCGCTGGGCCCTGGTTAACACGCAGCGGTCACCAAGTTCACAGCAGAATCGCATAAGACACCGAAGTTACAATCCAAACATATGGTCCGATCTTTGGTGTGACTCTCGGTATTACTGTCTGGACCACGGTCAAGCGGCTCTGTGCTACGGAACGCAGGGGGGCAGAATTTTTCAGCAGTTGGGGTGTCGTAACAATCATCGTCAGCAGAGTTTGTTGCTTAATTTAAAAACAAACAGAAGTTTTGATTTTTTTTTGTGAGAATTTTCAGTCCCAAAGCGTGGAAAAAAATCCACCTAGCAAAGACTTGGAAACTTTCCACCTTTCTCAAGAATTTTCGTTATCAGGAAGGAAAACATAGCTTTGCCGAGGCACGGGGCAACCAGGGTCATCACGACTGCATAATTTCTCAACGGGTCGTGAGGGAGTCGTACGCATTTCAGCCCAAAAATGTAAATTTTAGGCGGAGATCGTAAGAATTTCCACCAAGAAAAACCGAAATTCGTAGAGGCTCGTAATGATTTCTGAAGAATTTGAACACCATGAGAGGAGGTCGTAGCTCCGCTGAGATCCTACACAACGATCTGCTTGACCCTGTGAGCAACGATTTGCTTGCCCTGATCTGGGCAATGTTTGCAACAACCATGCCGAATTTAGAATACCAATCTCCCGAAATTAGCAAAAATGAATAATAAGGAAACGGCGACCTTCTCCGCTCACACTTAAAGGCAGTGGTCGCGATCAAATATGCTTGTCGTCTTTTTCTCTCCAAATCCTTTCCTGGGTCTCGAGTAGTAGGACCTATAAGAAAAAATCGCGAAAAAACCACTGTTTTGGGCCGAATTTGAAACCTGAGCTTTCTTGTCTTTTGATGGTGGACGAGCCCTCTCCACATCATCGGCATCGATGACCTCTTATATCAAGAACATCAGCTAGCTTGAAATTGAATGTCAATCAATGAACCTTCGAATTTATGTACAGATCTAGTCAAAAACATTGACTGAAGTGACGCTTTCATTATTAAACTGTTTTTATTCGTTAAATTTGCATTTATTTCGTCCTCTGAATGTCGATGATTTTTGACTGCTCGGCATGAGACTGCGATCTGTCTCGTCATCGCTGTGCACGTGTGCACGAACTAGCTTCTTTGGGCCCTAGAAACTCTATTTGTAGACCGTTTTTCACCGCGCTACCTTCATAGTTTTTCAGCTATTTTTGATCTAAGCTGATTTTTGTAGTTTTTTCGATAACGTTTTTCATCGTGACCACTGCCTTTAAAGTCACTTTTACACTTCGCCACTGATCAGCACCATAGCATGCCCTGGATACAGATCGACGTGCGTCGCGATTCCGATCGAAACCCATGAATATCATGCAATCGCATCGCAGGGTCATGACACTCTCAGGGTTACAACGAAAGGAGTCGCGCTCACGGTAGTCAAAAAAAACTGCCAGCTCCGTTTTCAGGCCATAAAACAGCCAAATTCTCACCGTCGACTGCGTACCACGCGCAGCGCGTGGTACACATTCGACGGTGAGAATTTGGCCGTTTTATGGCCTGTACGTGAAAACCGGACCTGTACGGCACCTAATGACTCCGAACGAAAAATGCTAATCCGGGGGACCAAAACTTCTCTTTCGATAGAAGTGAAAATTCTTAGAGGTCGTCTGTGAAGTAATACTCCTTTCACGAGTTTCTTCATTTTTTTTTAATATTGAGTTATTCTTTTTTTAACTACGAAAATCGTAGGAGTGGGAATGATCTGATTATGAGGGAATTCGTAATAAGTGCCTCCACCCGCAGCCAACGTGCGCGATTCACGATCGATCAATCCCGGCAAGAACACCGGATGACGCTATGAGCAAGCGGCGAGTGAATTTTCAAAAGTTTTGTTCACCAATGGGAGGGAGTCGTACCTCCGCCAAAATCGGTCACAACGCCCCGCTAGGGCCTGCTTTTCCACAAATCGTTGTTAAAGTACAAATCTGAATTCAAATGAAAATGCTCAAGAATCATCTAGGTTGTGCTCACAGGGTCAGAAATGTAAACAAAAAGGACAAAAAACCAGGAAAAATCGAAACATTTGAATGAAACTCACGAATTTCGCATTTACAGATGCCAGTAATCCACTCAGCACATTATAGACCACCATATGCAGGGGGGGCCATACGATTCAAAATGCGGTGATGCCGCCTGACTTGTGTTAGCGTTCGCCACCATTATTGGTTTCCTAACAGAATGGTCTGGAAAACACATGAACCATTCAATGAAAACTGATGCACAACAATACTTTGGAAATCTTCATCCAACCATTAGGAGATTCCGTACCCATGCTCACGTGCACTTCTACATTAACAAATTCGCTCTCTTGATACACTGCGACGCGTAAGAATAACAACACCCTCGAAATAGGCGTATCACATGTTGGATCGAGGTTTTGGATAGTGGGGAGTTTCTGGTTTCTCCTACGACGAAAACGATGGATTGAGTGATATGACCAGAAATCGCTCATTCCGTCCGTAGTGATAGAAGGAAGTCTGTATTACGCGCGACGCATAAGTGTAGCAACACTTGAGCAACATGGAAATATCTCACGATGATCGCCAGAATGAGACGTTTTCATGTGTATTTTTATGAAACTGGTTCAAGGTGATGCTATTTGTCTACATTCCCGGTGGATTTCACCTGCCTTCTGATGGGAAGACTCAAGTTCATTCCTTCCATAATTCTGGACTTGGATTTCGATGGATTTCCAGCCAGCTAGGACGACCAGCTAGATGTACTTAATAGTTTCTGCTGGATCCTGACTTGCTCAACGTCTGTGGTTGCCCAGACGCCTCGTGGAGCTTCGGAAACAAGACCTTATACGACGAGTTACCACTAACATGGTGTCGGCACCGACGACTAACTAAGATATGTCGCTGAGTTTCTCGGCAAATAGAATTCCTTACTACATTAACCACTGTGGGTTCTGAAATAAAACAATCTCATCGCCCTCAACATTTTCACAAAGTTGCTAGACTTGAGCCTGAGCGATCAAAAATGAGCAGAAACTTGGAAAACTTGAGTGCTCCACGCAACAAATTCGCCACTTGTCAAATCGTGCATGAGGTCATCTTCAGCGATAGCAAGTTTGGAATTACTTCAGAAAACGTGTTTTTGTCGAAGGAGATGGCCTTAGGCACGGTTTGGCAAACGGCGACCTCGCTGGTTGGAGCACTCAACTTTTTCAAGTTCGTGCTCATGTTCGATCGCGAGGCTCGAGTCTAGCGAACTTGTGAAAATGTTCTAGGCGATGAGATTGTTTCACTTCAGAGCCCACAATATTGGCGCAGTGGTTGACATAATACGTAATGCTATTAGCCGAGAAACTCAGCGACAATGCGTAGTGAGTCGTAGGGGCCGACGCCATGTCACTGGTAACTCGTCGTGTAATGTCTCGCTTCCCAAGATCCATGAGCCGTCTGGTCAACCACAGACGTTGAACGATTCAGGATCCAGCAGAAACTAATAACTACATCCAGCTGGTCGTCCTAGCCGGCTGGAAATCAAAATCCAAGTCCAGCATTATGGAAGGAGTGAACTTGAGTTTCTTCCGTCAGAAGGCAGGTGAAGCCCACTGGGAAAAAGGACGAGCAGCATCACCTTGAACCAGTTTCACTAGAATACACGTGAAAACGGCTCATTATGGCGGTCATTGTGAGATATTTCCATCTTGCTCGAGCGTTGCTATACTTATGCGTCTCGCGAAATACAAGCTTTTTCCTATACTTAAGGGCGAAATGGGAAAATTCTGGTCATACCATTCGATCCATCGTTTTCGTCGTAGAAGAAAACATAGAAACTCTCCCCAATATCCAAAACATCGATCCAGCATATGATATGCCTTTTTCGAAGGTGTTGATATACTTATGAGTCGCAGTGTATACGCTGATTGTTAACGTACCCATCAAAACTGCTCTTCAGTAAAGCTTCCGAGGAAGGACGCTAATTTCGCTTGAACTATAGAGGTGGATGGTTTTTTTCACGCTGCAGTCTCGCACAAAGGGTTCTTATTAAAAGGTGCTAACACGGTCCAGCGAGACGTTGTGATAGAATCTGACACAGCGCTAACCCTCCCCTCTCCTCGGCAACCAAAACTCTCGACTTTATACGAACACCGTCATAGACCATCAGGTTACGGCGCGAAGTGTGACGTCTCAGAGGGGGGAGATCGTACCACACGATATCCGGTGAGGGGGGATCGGGCTCTACGACCAGAAACTATGATGGGCTTCCGATCAAGGGGGAGGGGTATTGACAGCTTTACAAAGACGAATTAGGTTTCACAGGCTCGATCCCTACAGAGGCTTAAACCTTCGCAAGTTTGGAAAAAGGCCCCGCCCCTGTGGTGTAGCGTTCTTCAGCTTGCAGCTGCGTCCATGAAACTTTGGCTACGCTTTCAGATACGGACAGTCATATTATATATGTTGTTTTCGTACTCTAGACTGTAGCTGTGCGCACCCCGGTCAATAAAAAAAGCTCCGCACAGTTAATCCAGCGCTCCTGGGTTTGCCACTGCGTCCATAGAACAATCGTGGATATTGAACGGATCAACATGAATTTAAGACCTGCGGTCGTCTTCAACAACTCCTCATGGAAGGGGGGGGGAATCAAGGGGTTCTGGGGGTTTGACCAAAGTTGACTAGTTCTCTACCTCGCGCCGTAGCCTCTAGACGACAGGGCCCATCGGGGTTCAAAAATTTCGCAGCAGGGGGTGGGGTGTCGCAGAAATTTTGACCTAAAAATAAAGGATAGGAGGATCGCAAAAATTTCATACCAAAATTGAAAATTAGGGGGACATCCCGAAAATTCTCGACATTTTTTGGGGCACCAATGGGAAAAGGATCGTAGTATTGCTCAGGTTTCAGACGCTTGAGCCCGACTACTGGATAAACTTTCGGCTTTTGAAAGTTTAAGTAATCCAATATAAACTGCCCAGAAAATCGCGTCCAGGGGGACGGAGAAGGGATTGCAAAAATTTTGAACTTTGGAAAAAATTGATGGTTAGGGGAGTCGCTACGACTGCGAAAAATCACGCAACGCCCGCGTGACCCAGCTAAACGATTTTTCCGTTTTCAATATGAAATTTTGAAAAATTTTCTCACAAAATTTGAGAATTTTCATTTTGCTCTAAAATTTTAGAGCTCCCATTTCCGTTGTGACCGGTCACAACCCCGCAACATCCTAAGATCGATCAGAAAGCCGTTTGCCGATGCTTCAAACAGAGCCAGTGGACGGAGGTAGACCGACTTTAAACATAAACAGCTCCGCGGGGTTGCGATTTGTGGGTCGTAAAATTTTCAAAAAATGAAAAGCGGGGGGGACGCGAAATTTTCAGAGAAGGAAAGAAAACTCCAAATCACTCGGAAATTCAAATTGAGAGGAACAATCCTTCTGAAAGAGCTAAGCGAATTTCTACCTCGGGGGAGGGGGGTCCTTAAAAGCTTTTCAAAATTGTGGTCAACAGGATCGTAACTCTGCCGAAAGTTGGCGCTACGGCCTGCTCAACCCTGCTGCTCCTACAAGCAATGCCGATCATTCTTTCCGCAGGGCTACCGTAACCCTCCTTTAAAAATTTTCCATGTTTCAGCATGGATGTGAGCACAACGTAATAGCCAACTAACATGTTTCCACAATTTCGACCTCAGCCACTTCCCAGTGGCTTTTCGGAGAGAGCGGTGTGTGAAAGAATGCATACCGCTCCTCTGCCCTTTTATACCCCTCATGTTATGAGCGTGTGTTATCGTTCATTATCATGTTTTGGTCAAGAATGGTTACGGTAGCCCTGCGGAAAAAATGATCGGCATGGGCGTGCTTGTACTGCACCTTCTCTTGTGCGCGGAATACACGCAGTTCGTGAAAGATCATCTCGCAGGAGCGATTTGTTGTTTTGCCGCCCAGTGTAAGCTATACGGAGTCCAAGCTCGGTAAGCGCGCCAGGCGTATCCTCGCCTCGTTTCGCTGCGGACACTCTCTGAGTGTCCCACACCCTAGCCACTCCAACTCTGCTAATGCGACACCTACTTTACTAGGCAATGTATTTGTAAACCATAAAAACGAATCAATTGACTCACAAACGCGACCTGGTGGAACGCCATTCCAGATATTATGATTGAAGCCATTTGACCACTGTGGTTCAGCCATTTATACTCTTTCTCGTAGATTTCGGCGATAAATTCTGAATATGGGAACTTCTCAATAATACTGTACAATGTTAGTAGAGCAAATATTCTGTACAGTACATACAAAGGGAAGAGGGAAGCACGGCGTCTTCTTGGTGTGGCGACGATCTGACAGCGATTCGTCGGCGGCGGCGTCCCAGAATAAAAAAAAACAATCACCGGAGCAGCTTATATCCATAAGAAGAAGTCCCCACCAGAAACAGTGGAGACCTATATACAACTAACCTGAAAAAAAGCAGCCGCATTAATAATGAAAACAACAAGATATGAAGGCCGTTACAACGAACCAAAAGAAAATTTGATAATGGAGACGCTTGAGAGTTATCGGTTGTCCAAAGAGTAGTGTCCGTGAGATTTCTTTTCTCCATGGTGCCGGTGTTTGCCTAATAGTCAGTTTATCCAAAGCTTTATTATTGCCCGACTGTCTGTAATGCTTTTTGCCTCTTTAATTGCCGTTCAGGGTTCCTTTCTGCTGTTTGTCTTTGACACGGTTCCACCATGTGATAAATCAAGTCAAACAGTGCCCCCCCCCATCCCACATAGCACCGAACCCGGAGGAAAACTCTTGATAAAATTTTTATGAATTCGTACACTTGGCCAAGCTATCGTATAGTTACCATAATCTTGAGACTAAACAAAATTTATGATCAGCCCCTCCAGAAACTGCCCTAAACAGAGTTTAACAAAGAAATTAGCCACTACATTCCTAGAAATGGAATTGAGTCAGTTCCGCCTCCAGTTCCAGGAAATATCGAAATATAACTTTTATTCAAGCGCGATACACCACATCTGCCCTTTGGGCGTAGTGCACATCTCTGAAACCCACTTATCGAAAAAAAAGAATACCATATCTGATCATCATCAAAGATTTGGCGCGCACTCGAAGCAAAATAATGTACCAGATTTAAACCGTAATCAAAGGATAGGGTTGTTCAACGAAAAAAATCGAGAATGAAATCAACTTCAGAAAGAATAAGACTATTACAGTTATATTTATATAAAACATGTCTGAAACGAGGCAAATGGTTCGATATTTTGATTATTCACCACAGTATATTCAGAAAATTAATTACAAAAAGGTTTTTCAAAGCAAAATCTTGGTTGCATTGGCACTAATTCAAGCAAAAATTTGGAGGGCCTATTTACGGCTTAGATCAATAGCGGATAGCGAAATAATACGTTAATAATCAGCTAACGAGCAGCAACAGGACTAATCCAAGAAAATGACCATGAATCATCCCAAACGATTAATCAACACTTAGGCCATTGGTATACCTCCCTGTCGCTGCAGCGACAGGTTTCGACAACTATCACTCATCGTGTCGGGACCAGCACCGGTGCTATGCCAGGGTCGGCCGCGGGATCAGTTTGCGTGCGCCCGTCGCTGGAACAGGTCGCTGAGGGTGTTATAGTTTCACCGACGTAACCCTGGTACACTCCGTCGCCACAGCGACGAACCGTCGCTGTGCTGCGCACTGCGACGGGCTGTCGCTGGCTCCCCTGGACTCCACATATTCATCTATATCATGATGTTTTATGTAATTTTGGCATATCATGGACAGTCTAGTGACATCAAAAGACATTATAGTGTTGTACGTTTCGGTTTTTACCTGCAGAGTTTTTTCAACTGGGTATTTATGTGCTGTCATTATTCCATTCAATTACTTATGAATCGTTCTTTTTATTTATGCTATTGTCTAGGCTGTCGAATATATGGATTATATTGCAAGCCGACGTATTTTGCCTCTTATTTGAAACTAGATTTTCCGCTTCTCCTACTACCAACTAAAACAGGGATGGTTAAAACGACTATAATGATGATCATATTGTGACAGAATGTGAAAACAATTGGAAATGTCACCAAATCCCACATAAACTGTGATGGCATGACCATAATCGATTTTTTAGTTTGCTGTGCAGATGCGCGTGTGCGGAAATTTCAGTCCGCAAAAGCGCGTAGAATTCAATGCGGCGACGAAGACTCCGTCGTCGTGTCCGTCGCCGGCGACCGATTGTCGCTGAAGTATACCAATGGCCTTAGAAATAAACGACTGAAAATAAACACGACGAGCGGCAGCAATTGATCGAATGGCCCGTAATTGTGCCGTCCCCATCCATCGTTGTTGTGCTCTCTCGCTCCTTCAGTCCTCTCTCGCCCCTCCTCTCTTATCATGCTCTCTCGCCTTCCGCCCCGTTCTCGTCTGCTGTGTGGGACCCTTCTCAAAAAAATCTGGCACATCCTTCACCGAAAAAATTCGGGGAGTGTTAGTGTTCTTTTTTATGAGTGGATGCCTCTTTTTTCACACTCCGTTTCATTTTTCGAGCATTCATGTTTTTTATGCTTACCTAGGCGCTGTGCTCAATGACTGACATGTACAGGCCATAAAACGGCCAATGTCTCACCGTCGACTGCGTACCACGCGCTGCGCGACCGCACGCGCGTCGGAAGCAGACGGGTTTTGGCCGCCGCGCGACGAGTTTTGGCTGCCGCGCGACGTTCCGTCCGCCGCGCGGCGGCCGAAACTCGTCGCGCGGCGGCCAAAACTCGTCTTCTTCCGACGCACGTGCGGTCGCGCACCGCGTGGTACGCAGTCGACGGTGAGACATTAGCCGTTTTATGGCCTGTACCATCTAACGGTAGAAAATTTGTGGATATCCAGGCTACGGCGCGAGGTGTGATACATGCCAACTTTTGTCCGACCGCCCCCCCCCCAAGTCAGGCGATTTGCTCAGCTCCCCCCCCCCCTGGGAAAGCGACGACCGGGGGAGGGGAGGTTCTCACTTGGTAACTTTTTATAATGAACGAGTATTTAGATCAAGACTACATTGATGGATCGATCGTATCAATTAATCCTATTAATGCAATGAATAAAGTTTTTCAAAAAATTCAGTGTAATCAATTCGTTACGTGAACGATGAAAAGTGCAATTTTTTGCCCTAAGGGCACATAGGTGCGGTTTCGGACATAAAAACCACATTTAGTATATGGCTGTCCCGATCTAGAATCTATCTATAGTTGTGCTCTGGACGAAAAGACCGAATATCGGATAGATTTGAATGACCCCCTTTTTTACGTCTGATTTTTTAATATTTCGGATACCTCCTTTTTTGATTTCCGATTTTTGAATATATTCTAATGGCCTCTATTTTTGAGGTTCGATTTTTGAATATATTCGAGTGACCCTCTTTTCTCGAGCTCCGCATTTTGAATAGATTCGAATAAAATCGAATCGAATATATTCGAATAGTTTTTCGAATAATTTGAAAGCGACAACCTGAAAACAGGTCAGGTGGGCTGTCAGTGGATCTTATGCTTCGAAGTAAATATCGTGCGCACGCGTTACGGTCCGGTAAGTGTCGCGCGCGCGGCGAATGCGGAAAAGCCGCCATCGTTTAGAAGGGTTATTTATTCATTTATACGTGGATCACCACGCGTTAACATGAAAGCGTGAAAATGAAATCAGAAAAACGTACAACACGGAAACAGAAAATTATAGTTGTACACGAACGAAAGTTTCGAAATTTTTTCGAAATCCGTTCGGAATTTTTTCGAATAAATTTCGAAAAAATTTTCGAAATTTCCGACAAATTTCGAAAAAAATACGAAATTTCGAAAAAAAAATCGAAATTCCGATCAGTTTCGAATTTCGTTTGTTTGACCTCCGAAATTTCGAAAGTTTTTCGAAATTCGTTCGTTCGAAATTTTTTCGAACGAATTTTTTTCAATTTTCGTTCGTTCGAAAAGATTTTGAACGAAAAAATTTCGATTTTCGTTCGTTCGTCATTTTTTTCGAAATTGTACAACTATACAGAAAATACTGTAGTGAAAGAATGGCTCGAACACTCAGAAGTTTCGAATCAAGTTACTTGCGAGATATCCGATCAAAATCAAGTTACTTGTGGCTTATCTGAGTTTTTTAGGTTACTTGCGAGTTTGTGACTCACAAGTAACTTACACGGACATAATCATGTTACTTGCGACTTCTGAATCTCGCAAGTAACTTGAATTGTCTCCCAAAACCTTGCATGTGAGTGATTTTCGTCGAGGATTTCAACCGTGACCAAGCACACGTGCCGTCCCTAGCGCGATAGATTTCCTACTCCCACACCACTCGCATTGGATTATTTTTTCTGTATCCTTCCAATTTTCTACTTATTCTTCTCCATTCCTTTGCATATTTGTGATTCTTTTTTATGTTGATAAAGTGCTGAGCATTTTCTACCACCCAGAGATTATCTAGCGAGTGAAAAATACCCAGAAAAAAATAGGACGAGGTCGGGAAATCGGTCGCTCACAATGGTGCTGGGGGTTGACTAGAACCTGTGAGATTTGACTTTGAAACATGAAAATTTCCAGTCAAAGCCGAATATTTATGAGTATTTTTTTGCGCGGCAAGCTCAAAAAAAACTCCACTCTCCGTTTGAAACAAAACATTGTTCAGCGTTTAACCTTTATTTGAAGAAGCGTGTGTTCTTTTTTGTAATATGCTTCTGTATATTAATATTTTTTTGACTTCCTGGATTATTTTTTGGAACCTATAAGCCCACTACTGTGCTGCTAGTGTTTTCAACATTGATTCCCGCTCTAACATTCAGTGAGTGCTTCCTTTCGCCTTTAGGGCCTTTCAGAGTGGCGTCGCTCCTCAGAGCGAGTGAAAGTGGGCGTGCTTATGTTTTTTCGCCACATAATATTTCTGTCTCTGATTTTCTAATTTTTTCGCCGCCATTCCAGTTCGATTAGAGCCCATAAACTGATATTGTTAGTGCCATCCCTTGCGTGGGATTGTTATTGAAAAATGCCATTGCTCTGGAAATTTTTTTCAGGTGAAGGTGATTCTGACGGTGCTGATTCTCGTGGGTATATTGATAAAAGTCACCGTTTTTTATTAATCATTTTGAGCGTAGCATTGAACCAACAGCATTTCGTCGATACGTTTTTTAGCCTTCACAATAATGCTGCGTTTTTTTGGCGATTTTTTACTCGACGTCAAACTTCCAGCTACAGTAAGCAACAAATAAAGCTGGCTTTTCTTCCAAATAAAAGAATGCCAGCACACAAACATGACAAAGCTTTCATTAAAAAGGACGCTAAAAAAGATTTGACGTGAAGTCGAGTGAGAAATCGAAAAAAAAACGGAGCAACGGTGTGAAGTTTGAAAATTCGTACGGAAAACATCGCTGTTGGTCCAGTACTGCGCGCAGAATAGTCAATAAAAACCAGCAACACTGAAGCAAATCTCAGCAAACACAACCGGCACCGTCAGGATCACCTTTACCTGAAAAGATTTTCATGGCAATAAACATAACGGCAACAAAGAAAAGATTTTCATGGCAATAAACATAACGGCAACAAAAAGAATAATAATTAAATGTCATGACGAAATGAATCCCTAAAGGTACACTCTATAAAACGGCGTAATTCACATCATTCGAGGCGCGAGCGGGGCGCGCAACGCCTGGGCCTCCGTTTACCCTCCGCTTCGCACCAGCACGCGTAGAAACCAAGCGAATTTTGCCGTTTCATAGCCTGTGTTGTAAAATAATCAGTGAAATAGGCGACGTAAATGTTTTGACAGAGGTTTGATGGACAGATAGTGACAGAGAAACACTAACAGACACGAAGAAAAAACGGCGGTACTGCAGCGAAAATGGTCTAAACCATTTCCATCGCGCGACGTCGCTGCCAGCTCGCGAAGATGATCGTTCAGCTCGCGCACTCTGAAGGCGCGGCGCTCGCTCCCGTCGCGCTCGGTTTGCGCTGCGTAGCATCCCCATCACTCACCACTTCACCGCGACACCGATTTTCGCAGCGACGCCACTTTGGCTAAGTCCATAGCAGACGACCAGCTGCAATCGTCAATGCGTCGGAGCATCATGCGCCAGCGCTCAAACGCTGACGCTCGGCGGCTGGCGCAATCAACGTGTCCAAGGACGGCACGTTGTTAACGATGGTATCGATAATATTATGGACAGCCGTTACGGTCACTATGCCTCCACCGTCAGCGACTGGCCGGCTGCAGTGGTCGCTGGGGAGTCGCTGGGGAGTCAGATCAATAACAAATGCTGAAGGTGCAAACCCCAGCGTCACTTTACGGTCACTTGACGCTAGAAAGTCTTCTATGGACGGAGCCTTTAAAAGGCCCTTTTGGTTCATCTAACTAGGGACTGTTTTAAACTTTCCGTGGAGATTTGGAAAACCATGTTGTCGTGGCTGTAGGTCTGTGCCAGTATATAAATAATCCGTGCTTGAAATTTTCTCAATGACTGCGGGGATTCGAAAAATGACATCTTCATTGCTTCAAAAAAAGGTCAGGGAATTTTTGGGGTGTTGAGAAAATTTTTTATCGGATTCTGCTCAAAACTTGCATCCAGGCTCAGGCGTACGGTATGACGATCACAGGGGGCGCAGCCTCAGACGCCGAGTAGGGGAGGGGGGGAGGGGCGCAAGTCCTTTCCCTCTTACCGTACCGAGCAGATTTTTTCGCAAAACCGGCGATTTGCGGCCATTTCGCGCGCACAAAGCGCCACATAGCCATAACTTGTATCAGAGTCCCACGAATTCAATTTAATGCCATTTTTGAACAGCTCTCAACGAGTAAAAAAAGTGATGCGAAATAACTGAGTCAATACCCGAAATCAAACAAAAGTTGTATGTTTCCACATAAAAATTCCTAATTGCGAACTGATCAGGCGGATCATAAGAGAAATCTGACATGTTTCGATCTGTGGTCATTGGGATCACTGAAAGAAATACAAATATTACGATGAAACACCGGGGTCAGAAAGAGTTTTCACGTGCCATCGCGTTCGCCTCATTAAGAGGAACATGAAAATTCTGAAAATTCATTCCGTCAATTTTGAAGTGAGTTGTGGCGATGGGGCGCTCTGTGCTAGCAAAAAAATGCAACAAAACGTTTGCAGAAAAGTTACTCGGTGCTGCACTTTTTTTTCGGACCTCACAATTGAGTGTGTCTACTGAGAGGCTTTCTTCGTTTGGAATAGTTTCAAAAAATGTAGCGAAGTGGTGGAGGCTTGCGTTCACGTGTTCCACAATAATAGATGTACTGGCGTCGTTTATTACCTTTATGTGACATTTCTTGCTTACGCCCCTGCGGTGTGACATCTAAATTCTGTTTCAGCCGTCTGAGACTTACAAGCAGCACAAGGTAACTGGCGAGAATGTTGTGTACTCATGACTGAAAACTTGCAGCCCATCAGACACGGTAGAGCATCGTCATTTGAAGGAACCCGAAATTAATTACCAGTGCTACAGATCAATATTGAAGAGTATCGGTGAAAGCACTCCCCCCTGGGGAACACCACTAAGGACTGCAAAGGGAGAGGAGAACGTACTATTAAGCCTGACCCTGAAAGTTCTGCCCGTGAGAAAAGCACGAATCCAAGCCACTATACGCGGATGGATACCCACTATTTCTAGTTTGTTTACTAATTAGCGATGAGAAACTCTGTCAAATGCCTTGGAAAAATCAAGGTAAATAACATCCACACCTATATCTTTGTCCAGCGCACGCGTCCAATCATCAAGTGACTCCAGCATCGCCGAAATTGTCGATTTGCTCTTTTGAAAACCATGTTGATGTTCCGAGATAATGGAGTGCTTCTCTAGATGGGCCATAATTCTTTTTTTCATTACTTTTTCAAAAAGCCTCGCAAAGATAGACGTGATACTGATGGGCCGGTAATTGCTGGGATCTGAAAACGGCTTCTTCTTCGATATAGGAGTCACAAAGGATGTACGCCTTCTGCTCGGAACATCTCCACGCATAAAACTCAAGTTGAAAATGTATGCTAGTGGCCCAACTATGGAATCAATGACCTTTTTAATGAAACACAATGGTAAGTGATCCGGCGTGTCGGAAAACGAATTAGGCCATTTGACTAATAGATCCGACAATTCACCCGGGAGAAACCAAACAGAGTCAGGCATAACAGGAAAAAGCGAAGGACTAACACGCTCATCCGAGCCAGTGTTATCAAGGAATGCCTTCATAAACACACTCGCCAGAAGTTGAGCCTTTTGGGCATCATCCACTACACTGGAACCATCTTCTTTCTCAAGACAACCCACATCACACATGCTTTTTAGCTTAGAGTTAAGGAACTTGTAGAATGAGTTCTTATTTTTGGATGCAATTACCTTTTTTTCCAACGCGCTATTGTACTTCTTCAAGCGTTTTTCGAAGATTGCCGTGATTCTTTTGTATTCTCACCAATCCTCCACAGAATTGCTATTACTCGCTACGTTCCAAGCTCGAGTTTTCCTGAGAGAAAGGTTTTCCAAGTGCCTTAGGAGACACCCTTTTTTTGAAGAGAATGAACAGATAGGCACGAGCAAATCAATGGTGTGGTGCAGAATGGAAAGGAAGAGCTCATACTTAGCCTCCACGGCATCCACAGTACTCAGAGAGCCATAACAGTCAACGTTTTCAAGGTACTCATTAATACGCCGGGAGTCCGCCTTACTATAGACCCTTTTGAGGACCCTGTCATCTAACGCCTCGACGTGCACCTTCAGACTAAATGTGATCGAAGCATGGTCACTCGTACCCAATGGAGCAGCAACATCCACACTGTCAACCAAATCGTCCTCGTTGGACAGCAGAAGATCCACAACATTACTACAGGCCATGAAACGGCCAAAGTCTCACCGTCGACTGCGTACCACGCGCTGCGCGACCGCACGCGCGTCGGAAGCAGACGAGTTTTGGCCGCCGCGCGACGAGTTCCGGCCGCCGCGCGACGTTTCGGCCTCCGCGCGGCGGCCGAAACTCGTCGCGCGGCGGCCAAAACTCGTCTGCTTCCGACGCGCGTGCGGTCGCGCAGCGCGTTGTACGCAGTCGACGGTGAGACTTTGGCCGTTTTATGGCCTGTACCTCGGGTTACGATTACATTATTTTGGGTAAGATTATGCGCAGCACACATATCCAAAAATTGTTCACCGTACAAGGAACCAGCCGTGGGGGTCTGAAGCGACCAGGATATTCCCGGGAGGTTGAAATCGCCCGTAACAATACAAGCCTGAAGACAGGAAATTAAGTCGCCCAATGATTTCAGAAATTGATCGAACACCCCTGTGGAGCATGAAGGCACCCTATAAGCTACAATTATTCTCAGTGTTTTATTCCCCAGCATAAGGTCCGAACAAAGAAGCTCAAAACCTTCAGGATAACCCCCTGATACACCAACTTATAGCAAAAAGACTTTTTGACTAAGAGAGCCCCACCTCCCCCCCTTTTGTGAGTTCTGTCACATCTAAGCAGATCAAACTGAGAGCATAAACCACCAAATAGCGAAACATTCGTGACGAGTGGGGTGAGCCATGTTTCCGACAGCGCAACAATGCCAAAGCCAGATTGTTGTATTATTCCAATTAAACTATTAATATTTTTAGGAACCGACCGAATATTCGTGGAAAGACACCGTATATCGTTATCAGAAGTCCGATGAATGTTTACATGTTTGAATCAGACGGAACTTGGGGAGAACAGACAGTGACTTCACGGGCAACATCAGGCACACTTAGGCTAGTAATCTGATCGTGAGAATCAATAACATAAACCGGCGAAGGCGATACAGGAACTGAGGAACTATTACAATTTGAAATCACAACGCTTTCCGCAATAGGTTGATCATTGCCTAGAGTTTGGGGTGAGAAGGATTGAGGTGGAGTGGATAGTGCAGTAGAAACATGCCTTTGTGTGAGATTACGCGCGTTCCGAGCCTCCCGCTTCCGGTTTAACTCCTCTTTCGTGAGGGAAGGCCTAATGTATATCCCTCTAGTGGAGTAAGACCGAAGCCGGTGTGCTCTGCGCAATAGAAGTCCTTGGAAGAATGTGTTAGGTAATACAACTTTAACAAGCCGAGACCGGAGATTATTGGGCTTTCCCAATCTATACACTGCTTGTGGCAAACATTCGATTTCAAGGAAATAAAGAATTTCATAAATCACATCACGATCATGAGCAGCCCTATCTATAGATGGAGATGTATCACAACAGTCTGAGATACCTACAACTACAACAGATCGCAAACGCCACGCTCCTTCTCACTACAACAATGACTACTTACAGAGGAATCAGACATACTAATAGGTGGTGACAGAATAGGCGTCTGAACGGCAGGGAGCCCACGCTGGGCTTCCGCAAGCGCCTTTTTCAAGGATGAATTTTCTTTACGCAAAGTAATGAGATCACTATACAGCTCCATGTTCTTCGACACAATCAAACTCCTCTGTTCTTGCATTTTAAAAATATGATTGACCAGTATTTTCAGATGCACTGGGATTTTCTTGTCCGTGTGAAGCTTGTCCAGTGCGGTCGCCACATCCATCATACCATCCACGTCCAATTTATCCACTTGAGAAGCATGAGCACCATTAGCATCACAAGCATTAGCATCATTAGCATTAGCACCATTAGCCTTATCACCATTAGCATTAGCATTAGCAGCATTCCGTGTTCGCATTATGATTGGAATAGGATTTTATCACGTCCACAACGAACGACGACCCGAGAGCGAGCTTGGCCGTAATTTACCTTTCAAGGTGGCTTGATGATAAACATAAGATATACAAGTTCAGGATCCGCCACAGAATCCCTCGCAAGTTTTCCACCACGTATATACAGCAGGACAACACCAGCGTACGCAGCAGGAAACGAGTCGATAAATCAGAACACGAGCCAGTCAATAGTATCTCAGAGGATCGCGGGGTCGTAATGGAGCACAATAGGCTTTCACCTCGACGAGGATAGCGAGGGCAGCACGAGGGGAAGAGCTGCTGCTCTTAGCAGCACGTGCTGCCCTCGTCCTCCATTTGTCGCCTCAGCTGCTGCTCTTTTTTGGGGGAATTGTAGTGTGGTAACATTGCTCAAAGTGGTCCGTTTGGACAGCTACGAGCATATTTACAATCAGCATGGGGACTTCTTTGTTTTGAGCATGCACATATAGACATCTGATTAGTTATATGTCAATTCACCAATTCTCTTTTCTTCCCCCAAGCAAGGTGTATGGAATCTAAGCGATCGATTGATCTTCATCTCAGACGATCGTGGGGTGTCTAGGAGCGCAACTATCTCTCACGTTTACTAGAATAGCGAGGGCAGCACGAGGGGAAGAGCTGCTGCTCGAGGAGCACGTGCTGCCCTCCTTCTCCATTTGTCGCCCCAGCTCCTGCTCTGTGTTGTGGCCAGCTTAGTGTGGTAACACTGCTCAAAGTGGTCCCGTAGGTAACTACGACCATACGCATGATTAACATGGAGTGTTCTTCCCTTTTAAGAACATGAACATGTCCACTTCCTGGGAAGATGTATTGAGTTGACACAACCAATCG
Source organism: Aplectana chamaeleonis (assembly GCA_029168955.1). Taxonomy (NCBI): domain Eukaryota; kingdom Metazoa; phylum Nematoda; class Chromadorea; order Rhabditida; family Cosmocercidae; genus Aplectana; species Aplectana chamaeleonis. The sequence continues at coordinate 352,338 of JAPDOI010000575.1, forward strand.
ATCTCCAGCCCTATCACACGGAATACCTTGAAGGCAGTGCCCACGATCAAAACACTTCGGGTTTCCAACGTAAATCGAAAGACCCAGGCTCAATGCATCAATAGTGCCGAAAAAACGGCTAAGAACGATCACAAAATAGCCCTATACGGTCCCAAACTTGAATGTCCGCTTACGCCACGCCCACTTTCTCAACGGCTACCGATAAAAGTGTGTGACTGAAGTGACTCGACTATAAGAAGGCAACCGATTATCAAATGGGGTAATTTTTATTGAGCTGAGTGGATTGTAACATCCTGGATGTATGTTGTTACCCCTAAGGCCGGGTTTTCAGTAGTTTATGGATCGGAACCGGTTGAAAGGAGTGGGCGTGGCGTGAGCGGAACGTTCGTAGCCGTTTTTCTGACATTGCTGGTGTTTTCATATTTCTGGATCAGTGAGTGCATCGGAATGATTTTCGCATACCTTCCCCGCTGTACACTTTTTTCGACAGTCCTGTTATCAGGTCAAGTGTACCAACATCTGTTGCTCGCAAAAAAACAATACAGGGAGTTGAAGTCAAACGATCCCTCCTCATGAATCTGCAGCAAAGGTTTGTCAATTCAATGCCAATTTGTCTTCGAGTTAAAGACCAGGCGCCGCCCGGTCGCCGTCGACCAAGACACGCTGCCATCCAATCGCAAAGTCGCCGCGACCTGACGCGACTAACTGCCTACTGCTCGAAGCCATTTTTCAACACTTTCATTTCATCTCCAACTGGTCGCCTTTCTATGACTCAATCTTAGGCTAAACGCGCGGTGGCGGCCAATGATTTGCGCGGGGATCTCACTTTTATCAGCGCGCGACCTCTTCAAACGTGGTACTTTTATGCAAGATTCACATTTTCGTTGCATCGATTAAGAAAACTTTCGGTATTTTACCGATTATAAATCAAACGCGGTTTAGATCTGGAGAAAATGTCAATTTAAAATGGCAAAGAAAAGTAGTTCCTTGCGAGCAATTTGAACGGTTGAGCTCGGCTAAAAACTGATGATTTATTCTGGAAAATGGATGATTCGTCATTCTCATCGGATGGTGGTTGTGTGAAACCGGCCAAAATTTCGAGAGGTGTTCGACTCTTCTAAAATGATTCACTTAGCGTGTTCTTCCAGGTTTGCATCATTTTGCCATATTTTTAAATCTGGGAGGTGTAAGTCGGAAATTTTAAAATTCACCTTCTCACTCTGAAATGAGGTCCATGAACTTAAACGTTACTCGAATTTTCCATAGAAATGAGAAAGGAAAGATCATAAATGAAGAGCAGCAGTTGGGGCCACAATGAAGAGCAGCAGCTGGGGAGAGAAGAGCAGCAGTTGGGGCCACAATGAAGAGCAGCAGTTGGGGCGACGACTGGAGCAGTTGGGGCGACTGTAGGAGCAGGTGGGGCAACTATACGAGCAGCAGTTGGGGCAGTGAGCGGAGCACGAGAACACAACGTGCTGCCCTGGGCAGCAGTTGGGGGAACGAAAGGGGCTTACACCTCGACGAGTAAATGCGTTAGTAATCCCCTCGTGCTGCCTTATTAAGCCGCGAGTATCTGAGATATATCACAGCCAGACGTCGAGACCATCGGTTGAGACCAGAATGTCAATGACCACGAAGTGATCGGCCACACAACCTCAACCTTAGGTAATGAAACCTTGATTGATGATTGATGCGAGAAAATGAATTCCCACAATATCCGATTATTGGATTCACCTAGGACAATGAAGATAATTAGTGCAAAACTATGAAAAAATGAAAACCTAGGCAAAAGCATTCAAATTTCAGTGGTAATTGCCTTGCGTTCGCCGCGCCGCGCTCCACTGCCAAGCGGTTGCGGTACCATTGACAACCAGGCATGCCGCGCCCACTTTCCCTCGCGTTCGCTGCGCTCTCCACTCCACCTCTTGCGCCGGAAACACAAAGAAAAAGAATCTACTACTGCGCCATCGACTTGCATCTCTAGGATGATTGAGGTATTGATGCATATTCTGGTAAATAGCCACGAACGCTCCGTCTATGTGGATGCTGACGCTGTTTTACCAAACACTCACTTTTTATAGCACTGCGCAATTTCTTCAACAAAACTACTGAACTCTTTGCTAACGCTGCTGATTACACTTGCGATAAAAAAAGCAAAGTAAGTTTTATTAGGAAGGGGATCTCCAAGCAAATGTGATTCTGTGCTTACAGAAACTTTCCCACAAAAAATAAAGAGGAATAGGGAAGTGGATGAGTCCACGAAAAAGCATCACTATTTCTCGAAAACCTTTTCGCGTGGCTCAAACTTTTACTCGCAAAATAAGACCGTTTTGTTATTCTTCACATAAGATCTTTGTGGTTTTAGAAATGACTTCTCTTTTTTCCGTTCTATTCTAGTACCAAAAAAGCCACTCAATACTTACAATTGAAAAAAGACATGATGTTGGTAAAATGACACAAACGGTTCCATTTTGCTGTTCAGAAACGTAAGCCAGTGAAAAAGCAGTGGCAAGTGCAATTACTAAAGCATAAACATTCTCAACCAAGTAGAAGTCCTTGTTCGAAAGGCCTAGGGCCTTTCCATGTTGACTAACACAACGGTTCGTTTCGGGGACTTGAAAATTGTATACACGGAAATCGTCCTTAAAAAATATGTTCGATTTCTTATAGACTCCCCCACTCCACATACCTGATGTTCCTTTTGTTGAAGCGTTTCGGCCACCGTCAAAATGATTTCGCTTGGAGAAACCCATTTAGCTGGAAGTGTCACCTTAAGAATGTTTTCACCATTTTCACAGCTGAATATTTTTTTGAAAACGTCCGCTTTGCATCTACGACTGTTATCAAACGACCTTCTGGATTTATGTGGTAATAAGTAAGTAACCAACTTGCTAACCGATTCTCCTGTACCACTCCATCGAAAAAGCACAGCCTACAACGCCGTTCAGCGGATACATTTAAAAATCGATTACTCTAGAGATTCATTCCTGGGTCCCAACCTTTATAAGGGGGCCGCTTGAAATTCATTCACATCAGATAACTGATCAGACATTGCCTTCCTAGAGACTCTATTTTGCGCCTCAGACATCTGAAATCTGTCACTCCTATTTGGAATGCTAAGTGCCCCTCCCGCCCCCTTCAAACCATTCATATACTGTACAGCCAAAGTAAATGATCCCTCTCCGCGGAGACGCAGAGATAGCCACTTTGCACTTTGGCCTAGAAAGTGCCAGGCCGGCTGGCAGCACCTTTCTTTTCGTCCTCTTTGCTCATCATACTGACTCGGACACCCCGCGCCCGGGTTGTCAATGCTCCGAAGACCCTGCCAAGCGGAGAGCTCGTTCGCGACGCGATCGCCTATCGGACGCGCGATCCATTCTAAGGGGGACGCGATGTTCCGTCGCGTTGCGACCTCATCGATATGGGTTCACGCATCGAGTCGCGTCGCGATGAGAATAGTCTCTAAAAAATTCCTTTCTCTCAGTTTTTCTCCCACGCGTTCTACTCTTTCTGCGGCACACAATAGCACAGAACATTACGCACACCATTCCAGTCTATCTCAAAATTTCATCTGAACAACATGCATCTATCTTCAACGGTTTCATACTTACACAGAACACCTAATCTGCAGATCTTGAAATTCACAGATGAGTAAACGCGAAACGCCTAAATGAGAGCCAAGAGCATTCTACAATTTACCGTTATCGAACTAGGCACAAAGTTACATGGGATAGTTTCTAGTGACTTCCGCGAACCCCTTCCACTCAGAACTTCAGAGAAACATTGAAAATATTTCCTATTTTGTGATTCATGACAGAACTTACAGTCTTCAACTGTTTTACTGGGAATGAGTTCTGCTGAAAGAACTTTCGTGGTCTGTGGGTTCTACATGTCTTAAGCAGACCTGCGAAACTCAATCAAGTATGGAAATGTCCTTTGTTTGCACATGTTGGCCCATATTATTCCAGGGAGTGCGGCAAAACACGATTCTCCAAGTACTTCTCTTACTTTTTGCATCGAGGTACAAGCCATAAAACGGCCAATGTCTCACCGTCGACTGCGTACCACGAGCTGCGCGACCGCACACGCGTCGGAAGCAGACGGGTTTTGGCCGCCGCGCGACGTTTCTGCCGCCGCGCGGCGGCCGAAACTCGTCGCGCGGCGGCCAAAACTCGTCTGCTTCCGACGCACGTGCGGTCGCGCAGCACGTGGTACGCAGTCGACGGTGAGACATTGGCCGTTTTATGGCCTGTACATAGCCCTCGCGCTCCCTTTTGGCTGAGACACTCTCTTGTTCATGTCGTGCAATTAGAATGGACGGCCGCAGCTCCTTGCTGGAGCCCGAAGCGATTTTCAATCTTTTGAGTGGGAAGTCACAGAAGACGTGTCCAAAACGCTGCCTTATATGCCTAAGGATACATTCCATGGCAATGGAAAAAAACGATTGTGGGGTTGCGAATATCCACTTAGCATTCTGCTGATTGCGCCATAATTGACGGCACAGTGTGATTTTTTCCAATATTTTGTAGAAAAGCTCCTACACAAAATTATTATCAATATACCTGAAGTCTTTGCCATAGACTTACGCAGGAATAACAACAACAACGAATTTCTTTATCAATTTAATTTTATTGTTATCTTTCCTCTTTTCTTGTTTTTCCTGCCTGCACTCTGAAAGTGATAAGTGCTCGAAAGCGTGTCAATTAATTTTTTACTTTGACAAGTTGTTGTTCTTTTTGGGACATGCAGATTTTAATTCCAACTGCTGCGTGACTTCATGGGCCTATGAACTTGGTAACACGTCATTCACCTCTACCTAGGAGGCTTTTGTTATATGTGTTGCATACATTTCTATGCTTATTGATTAGTTTTCTGCTGTAATAAAATGTGTTTGTGTACGCTTCAGGCTATTAGGAAAAATTCTCCGGCTGATGGAATAGTTTTGTGATTTCTATTCTTTCTACTAGAGTTGCTTTTCTCAATCCTACACTTTCTCGTGCCGAATTAATCTGGTTCGTAGAAAATCTGAGACCTTTGCTCTATAGAGAAAAGTTAGGCACGCTCCGAATGCGTTGCCGGCCAGTGTGGAACAGAATGCACGTTTATAAAAACGAACTCAAAATTGCTGTTGTGGAGTGGCAGTGCGCGTGACCCAACTCCTTACCCTGAATGGTACCCGGAATCGGGGTTTTCACGTGCTCCTAGCCTGGAGCAGTGCGATGGGGTGTAATGTCGAGATTGCGAAGCTTCGGAGGCGACTGATGCGGGGTTGTCTTCGACGACTGGGGTCACAATAAGGCCTTTCACAGTGGCGTTGCTACGAAATTCGCTGTCGCTTAGACGTGGTGAGAGATGGGGGGGGGGTGCAACGCAATGGGAACCGTGCCGCGCGACGGGAGCAAGCGCTGCGTTTCCAGAGTGCGCAGCTGAGATAGTCTTGCCGCGAGTTGGCAGCGACGCCAGCGACGTCACGCAATGGAAATGGTTTCGGCCATTTTGTCACTGTCGCTGCTGTACCGCCGTTGTAACTTCGTGTTTGTTTGTGCTCCTTTGTTACTATCTGTTCATAAAACCTACGCAAAAACATTTATATCGCTTATTTAACTGATTAATTGACTATACTATCCAGGAATTACTTCACCAAGGCATTTATTTGTTTTTTGTTCTCGTTATGTTTCTTGTTATGGAAATCTTTCCAGGTAAAGGTTATCTTGACGCAGCTGATACTGTTTGCTGGTATATTAGTCATTGTTGCTTGTTTTCATTGACTAATCTGTGCGCAGTACTGGACCAACAACATTTTTTCGTTGCACTTTTTAAACTTCACATCGTTGCTCGGTTTTCTCTGAATTCTCACTCGACTTAGTTGTGTTTTAACGTCATTTCTGATGAAACATTTCCAGTTTTAGCATATTTGTTCGTGTGCTGGCCTTTTTTCTGTCTGGAAAAAGCCAGCTTTATCTGTTGTACTGTGACTATTGTATCTGGGAGCCTGAAGTCGAGTAAAAATCGACAAAAAAAAACGGAGAATCGATGTGAAGTTTAAAAAAAGTTCCGACAAATAGCTGTTAGTTTAGTACTACGCTCAAAATGATCAACGAAATTTCAGCGGCTTCCGATAATATCCCACTTTCTTTCGCTCTGAGGAGCGACGCCGCAAATTTTGCAGCGACGCCACTCTGAAAGGCCTTAAAGGCAGTGTTCACGATAAAAAATGTGTTTCAGTTTCCGCTAGGAATGGGTAGTGGAGGGGCACACTGTAACGTTGACGTCGAAAGAACGCATGAAAACGAGCCAGGAAAAGCTCCAAAAGAGCCTGAAGTTGCCATTTCGAGCGCAAGGCAAACCTCAAAAGCGCATCACACGCCCACCGACGTAAACAAATGAATGCTCAAGATCGTGAGATGAGCGATGACTTCCAATCATTCGACCCGTTCTTTCCTTCATTCTCAGCTTCTCTCTTTACTCAGGTCAGCTCGCATACATCGGCTGCAGAAGACGGAAGTTACAAGCCTCGGACAACTCGTCCACCATTTTCCCTAGCTCAATTTTCGAGGGGCCATAACTCCATTCCCAGAAGGTCTTGTACGATTTCAGAGACATCATTGGAATCAGCATGGGGCCGTTTTCAAGATAGGCGGGAAAACAGAAAAACAGTTTCCATCGTGAACACTGCCTTTAATGTGTTGACGCTGCAACGGCGTTGCGTCATAGCTCGCGAGCAATGGCAAAGGAAAGTGATTAAGTAATACGTACAAGTTCCCATTTTGTATTTGTCCTCATTTGTCGGTCATTCTTCAAAAAGTCGGTAGAACGACAAAAATCAAACTTTAAAAAACGAACAATTACTATATAGGAATTTGCCAGTAATTTTCACCTTCAATATTTCCAGAGAAAGCCGTTTTGATGAGGCAAAAAAGAGCGAATTTCAAGTCAAGAGAGAAAAGTCAATTAAAGATGCCCGGTACTGAAAGTCCCCACCGAGTTCCAGCGCATAATGCGTTAACGACCATGATCTGCTTGAAGAGAGAGAGAGAGCCCCGCGTGGGAAAAACTCGTTTTCAAACGGTGTTCCTGCACATATGTCTCACAGGGACTCAGAACTTTCCAGCCTAGGTTGTTGCGTCTAATCAACTCGATTCCTTGTTACATGGGTCTTTACAGGGTCGAAAACGTCATTTCTTGTTTCTTTACACGTTTGAAAGACGCAAGTAACATACGAGGGGGCGTATATGGTAAGTGCGTCTTTCGGAAGAGACTACGAAGACGCAAGTAACAAGCCGTTTAGACGCAAGAAAGCTACTCAAATTGTTTATGACGAGTGCGTCTTTTACAACTGATCGACTTCTAGTCGACAACCACTACATTTCACCTTTCCCCGATAAGTTCATGTGTTTCGCTGATAGGGAAAGGGGAAACTTCCTCAGCTTTTCATTTTGTTCGTGATTCTGCTAACTATATTTGCTTTACTCTCTCTCTCCCTCTCTCTCTCTCTCTCTCTCTCTCTCTGTATGAATGTACGTGTGTATATATGTGCGTATGCGATAGTATACATGTGTGTATAAGTGTTTATATGTTTATGTATGTATGAGAATGTGTGTATACATAGTTAAGTCCGTGGCCTGTGTCTTCAAGAAAAAACGTTCAGATTCAAACCGTGGCTGGCGCGGCGGTTTGAATTTTTATTGAGAATTAAAGGCAGTGTTGACGAAGAAAAATTTGCACGTTTTTTTATGGCTAAAACGTAAGCTTTGGGTCCTTCTTATAAGATTAAGAACGGAAGAGCGACGAAAAACGGCCGGTAAGTGGATGAAAATCTCGCGGGCCAGCCAATTCATTGGGCCACTTCGCCCACGTCCTATAACAAACAGTTCCTCTCAATTCGTGGTTGAATGAGCGATGGTTTCCGAACAAAAGTCCCGTTCATTCCTTCAATCTCAACTCCTCTCTTTACTCAGGTCAGCACGCAAATATCGGCTGCAAAAAACGGGAGTTACAAGCCTCGGACAACTCGTTCACAATGCTTCCCTTGCGAAGTTTCGAAGGGTCATAACTCCGTTTCCAGAGAGTCTTGTACGATTCGAGGGACATCGTTGAAATCAGCATGAGACCGTTTTTAAGACAGGCAAAAAATCAGAAAAACGACTTTCATCGTGAACACTGCTTTTAAACCGCCACGCCAGCCGCGATTTGAATTTACATGTTTTTTTTTGAGGAAACAGGCCGCGGATCTAACCATATGTATGTGCACGTATGTAAGCTTTGGTGCATCCCTAGTGACCTGTTGATTTCGATTATCACTAGCAGTGGAGCGGTGGGCCTCGGTGAAATATAACTAGGGATAAGGAGGTTTCGACGGAAAAGCCACCGCTCCGCGCTGTGATAACCGAAAACATGAGTTCACATGGGATGAAACAGAGTCTATATAGCCTAGATCCATCATTTTGAGGCGGTCGAGATAAGTCTTATATATAGGGCTTCTCATGTCAAAATCTTATCACTAATATATTCTGCCGTGACCTAACGCTCCGCTGCTTACTCCGCTCGGACTCATTCGAGCGAGCTAGGCTATATGAGCGTGTGTAGATGTGAGTATGTGTGCATGTCGGTCGGTCTGTTTTCTGGCTAGCTACAGCCGATCGGACAACTATGACAGGGGCCTTGGGCGTGGTGTGCACTTCCACCGGCGAGCGGCTTGGCGAAAAGTGAAGCAGTGGGGCGCGCCTCTCAAGCATCCACGCCGCTTTGCTTTGTAAGCGGGCAGCGTCAAAACAAGGCGGTAGCGTACGACTGCTGTCTTGTGTTTACTGAAGTCGGGACATTGATCCTAGACATAACTTCCGCACATCCTGGGCTTCGCAAGTATTCGCGGTGTTTGTGAAAAATAAGGAAACCGCGGAGGTGTGGACGACGAGTACACTCGTCCGCGCGTACATTAACGCTCTGTCGGCGTCAAATCTAAAACTCAAAATCCACACATTAAATAAAAATTCGTGAGATCCGCAATTTCACGCTCTAAAATTCGGTTTGAACTTACACAGGAAACCTGATTCTCTCTTGTATGCAGCGCAGTGCAAAAGTAATGGTAAATTTCGCATTTTCGCTAGCATACGATTCGCGCTTCAAGAAAAGACGAAATTCAGTTACACACAGTTTTGTGTCCACGGTGAATATCGTCTCCCTAAATTTGTCGAAAATTAAAACAATCGGTAGCCCACTGCAGCATTAGCGTTAAAAACGTACAGAAACGGGTCTAGAAGAGCCCTATGAGGCCATAATTTCGCTCGCGCGAGACTTCTTTGCTCACGGAAGGCCTTGCGCAAGCAGAATTATGTATGGCCTTATATGAGCTCTTCTGGGCTTAATTCTGTTTGATTTTAGGGCGCTATTGTTGCAATGGACCACCGGATTTTAGATTTGCGCCGAGAAAAAAGACGAATTTCGTTATGAACACTGCCTTTAACTGCTTATTTTCAACGGGTAAGGAGACCTCCTATTGTTGCAAGGCTCGCCGTGTGTGAAAATCATAGCGCGGACGGATTCCGACGCAACCACCGCATTTGTTGTGCCCGTTGATTTGATTTTCATTCATACCAGATGATAGATGGAGAGTAAACGTAGTGATGGAGTGAAATTCGATAGAAAGCTCGGAATAATAACCTCGCTACGATTGCGAAAAATTTCATCCGTTTTTATGTCCAATTATCCGATCGGATGCACAAAATACTATCCGGTGGAGAAGTCTGGTTGAGCATAGAGCCCTTAGCCGGAAATGTTTTCTTAGCCTGGATCTTTTTTATTCGACGAGTCGGTATCGCGAATTCGGCTCTATCCGAGAATTCGATCCCGTTATTTTAGTCATCGGATGGAACGTATACTGTCGTTCTCGAAGCCTAATTTCGGTCCGCATTCGCGGACAACGGCTGTCTCATTACTGAACAGGATGATAATCGTGCTGAGACCAGTTGGTCCTGGCACGGTTCATTATTCTCCAAGCACGATTATCATCATGTTGCGTGGTGCAACCGCCGTTGCCCGCAGTTGCGAACCGAAATCTGACTTAGAGAACGGCAGTACAGTACAGGCCATAATTTTTGCTTTTTCGACGGAAAAACGCATAATAAACGTTTCTTTGCGCCCTTTTGTCTTAACTCTGTACATGATGGTCAATTTGAGAACCCGAAGAAATATTCGGAATCAGGATCGAAAGTACTCTCTTTTAGCATTTGCACTATTTTGGGCATACTTTGTACAAAGCATTTAGGCGTAACAGCATGGACACATTCGCTCATACATGCCTTATTTGCGAAATCGCGATTCGGGTTGATTGTTTCTTGTTTAATTTTGCATACATATCTTGTTGAAGAGGAAGCCGTGTGTTATTCCAGAAGAAAGGGCACACGATTCTGATTCCCAATATCTTTTTAGATTCCCAAATGGACTCCTTTGAACAGAGTTATGGAAAAAAGAGCGAAAAAATGTTTTTTAGCGATTTTTTTGGGCCAAAAACGCCAAAGTTATGGCCTGTATTTTAGTAACAACGTTTCTCTGCAGTAAGGTATCTGCGAGCTCGAGGTATGAAACAAGCTTCCTGCAGGAATGTTAAATCTCATAGTTATTCAATATTAATCAGTAATAATCTAAATGTCATATTGTTTTTTTATTTTATTTGTTAACTACAAGAACGTAGGAACCTTAAGCTATCCATTAATGCACTTTTCGTAGTCAAATATGGAGATAATTAGTGTTTTTGCCCACGAAGATTGGGCCGTTGCCGTAGTTATCATCATGCACATGTTGAACATCGATTGCAAACTCACGCGATATACGGTGCGCCTCATAAGGGCAAGTCGTTGCTGTTTGAAATCAATAGTTCATTGGCCTCTCTCGCGTCCTCAACCGGCCGCCATAACGAGGGCTCTGATATCTTTAGTGTATTGGGTACGCAAACATGAAGTCTTTAGTGTATTGGGTACGCAAACATGAAGCAAGGCGCCTGCGTGTTCAGTGTTTGTTACATGCGTCTTTGAGGAATGATGCGTGCGCCTTTGATGTAAGGCGCCTGCTTGTTCAGCGTTTGTTGTATGCGTCTTTGAGGAATGATACATGCGTCTTTAGTTTTAGGTATTTGCGTCTTTATGGTATGTAGCATGATGCTATCAGACTACATACTTAGGCGGAAATAGCTAGGCTGGAAAGCTCTGAGGAATTGGTAAGTGCGGTCTATTGGTACAGGGGTCCTGTCATAAAGAACAACGTGGAATGGATAGTTTTTATAGGAAGTCCGTTAGCGCAATTCACCATCTTCTATCCATGATATAACTCTCTTGTAATCAAAGTGGCTTTCAAATGCCATTCTTAGGTTTCTCTTCCTTTCAGGAAGTTGCTACCACACCTAAATTCTCTCGTTGGCCGTGTCGCGAAGGACTGACATACTACAAGTGTGCCGATGCCTGTCGTTGCCCCTGTCGCAGTCGCTGTGCAGCGCACTGCGACAGCGACAGATTTAGGGGCGAGAGCTCCGTGGCAGGCGGTAGCTGTCGCTGTGCAGAGCAATGCGACCGCGTGTCGCAAAACTATACTGTTGACCTCAAACGTGATTCCTCTTCACGGCTGGCGCAGGAATAGTGGCCAATACACTTTGGCTGGTTGGTTCAAGGCCAGCTTAGAAGTTTCTCAACAACTAAACAACCTGCTTTTAAATAAATTAAAGATTCCACATTCGAGATTCCATAAATCCGTGCTTCAATAAAACTCGAAGTTATTGATAATCAGGAACTCTTTTTGAAATTATGTCAATGTGCTTGCAAACGATTACGACGGCCGTTGGCGGCGAAGACTTCTTGTTATCTTTTATTTTGATATTTTCACGATAAGCAAGCACGAATCGAAACATAATGTTCCCAAGGATAAAATGCTCACGAGTCTCCGCAATGTCTTCATTCGGAGGAATGTGGTGCGTTTTCGCTGTTCTTTTTGTGCTGCAAGCAGTGCACTGCATGAGAGATGCGGACGAGACAGAATGGAGTCGATACGGCTATCTGGTCAAGGTAAAATAAAACTTTGCTTCTTTTTATTTCTGTCCACATTATAATTCTGTCCACAGAAAGTATTATATATAATAACAGCATCGCTGTTGGCGACGAGAAGCGAGCAAACCTTTTTGCAGACAGATTTTGTGTGGTTCGTTGAAATGATGAAGGAATTTGTCCTGAATTTATGCCTACAGTTTAGAAAGTCGGGAGTACACATCCATGCAAGAAAAAAAGGCCCGCGACGTGATTTACTTTGATTTTTCAGAAGCTTCTGATAAAGTGGAGCATAGCAAGCTTTTGCATAAGATTGAAAAATTAAAATTCCAGCCCGATTTTTCCGCCTGGATCCCTAATTATCTCAAACAAAGAATATTTTAAGTTAAAGTTGGTTCGTCATTTTCTTCCATCAGGGAAGTAAAAAGCGGCGTATCTCAAGGAGGGGTTTTATCGCCAATACTATTCAACATTTATTCAGCCGATTTACCAGATCTTGTCCAAAACCTTGTAGTAAGAGTACAACAGTTCGTAGATGACATAAAACTTTACGGTGAGATCAGTGAACCTGGGCAAAGGGAGGCGATGCAGAGTGCAACAGACAAAGTTGCGGGATAGTCAAACCGGTTGGGTTCACCCATAGCACCCGAAAAACCCGGCGCATATGAGATTACGGGTATCGAACCTTTCGAATACCTACACTATAGGGGATATTAAAGTTCCCACAGTGTCTCAGGTGACAAATCTTGGTTTTTGTTCTGATGACAAACTAGTTCAACATCTTTTATCACACGCTTGTCTTTTTCAGCGTAATGAAATGAAAACATCAATTGAGAAATACTGAGGTCCATTCATGAGATTCACTTTTCTAAGCGATCCGATTTAATTCTATTAGCAACGTTGAATGTGTCTGCAATTATAAAAAAACTGACTTTGCACCAAACAACAGAATCTCTTGGTAAATACGAGAGAAGCTGCGAATAGAGAATATTCCAGCCGCCCTGCCACTGAATACACTAGATCCTTCTTTTCAACGCGAAATCATAAGCATTGAAACGTTCAATGAACACGACATCTCATGCAACAACTATACATACTACATACATACGCACAATTTACTGCAACGGTAAAAGGCGGTTGTGCGGTTGCATATTTTCACCAAGCATACTTTAGGAAGCGCCTTACGGCACGACAAAGTTTTGTGCTTTCCTCAATTTTGAAGAAAAAACGGCGTAAGCGTTGAGAATCGGTAAGCGTCTACCCTCACTACACATTACTATCATTGCATCTAAAGTCTATATCATAGATACACGCAGGAATAACAAACAAAAAAGAAAAAATAAAAAAAAATTGGAACGTCAGAGAAAAGCTCATGTTTTCTTGTTATTCCTGTTTGAACTCATGGTAAAGACTTTAGGTAAGCTCTGTTAAATCTCTAGTCAGCTGTCCGTTCCGATTATTACCAGCAGCGGGGAGGTGGCTTTTGGGAATTGTAACCAGTGATATGGAGTTTCCTCCCACGAAAGAGCCCAGTGCTCCGCGCTGTACAATGAAAAACAGGAGCTTACTTGAATTGAAACAGAGTCTCTATTTTTACACAAGATGCTGAGTTGATCGCAAAACGCTTGGCTCCGGGCGAGATTGAACCAGCATATTCCCTTTCTGTTGGAGCGCCTTATCGCACAGCAGGAAGCCCCAGCGCCGCTCTCACTCAACTGCTCGGTAAATCTTCACCGAAGCAATCGAGAGTTGAGTGAGAGCGGCGCTGGGGCTTCGGTAATTGCTGTGCGATAAGGCGCTCCCCGAAAGGGAATATGCTGGTTCAATCTCGCCCGAACTCAGCATTTACGATCAACTCAGCACCTTGTGTCAACATACCATAACGTGCGCTGCGACGTTAAACTGTAGTTACAGCAAAAAACATCCAAAAATCGTGTAAGAGTCTCTATTGTTAATGTTGGTGCCTCGGGAAAACTCACCGTTTTCCAACGTTCCCGATGTTTTCCCTTCAAAATGCAAAATAAATTTACAACTTTGCCATCAAGTATGGCGCTAAGTACAGTACGCTTTGTGGAAATACGCCCAATCGCCTTTTTCCATTGCCAAAACTCTATGATTGATTAGTTTTTGGGTTTAAGAGTAAGTTCCCGCGTTTTTCCGGTTCTTAATATATTTCTCTACTTTGCAAGTGCTTTATCAAATTGTAACATAGCGTTCGGAAGCACAATTTTTGATCTGCCAAATGTTTCTTGAGACTTGCGGTGAAACTTGATAACTCCCCAATTTTACATCAAGTTCCTATGTGCTAATCAAGTTTTGAATACGATAAATGGTCTATATTGGCTCCCAATCATGCATCGATTTCATTTTAATTGATTAATGAATCATTCGACCTCTACGAGGGCTAGATAATAACATGAAAACAAATTTGCGGAAGCTCTTCGTTAGGGTGCGTTTTTCATTTTTGCGAAAAACGCAACTTTTGAAGTTTCTCTTCTGTTTCGTGCACCTAACATCGGCATGGATCCTGAAGAGACTGTGCATTATTAGAGGTTGGCGCAAACTTGGTGTACCCGTGTTATACCATATGGCACCGAGTTTGCGCTATCCTTCAACAGTGAAAGCGAAGTCTCTTCCGGATCCATGCCGTCATAGGTGGAATTCATTTGAGATCCCTTATCATCAGATATTTTTTCGTGAATTATTGGCTGTTTTATCAGAAATCGAAAAATAGATCAAACGCGATTAGAGGTTACCGTATTTCCTGTTATTGAACACCCGCCTCTATTTGAACCGCCCTTTCGGTGGAGGTTGAAGAATAGAACACCCCTCCCCTTCCCCCTACAGCTGAAAAGACATTGGAGACCCATTCCTATCCGACGTGAGCAGCTACGCGCTGCTGTCGACACTCAGATGTCAACACTCAAAAGCTTGTTTACATTCTCGTAGATTGATCTGGAGAAGGACTTAAACAATGACTTTATTGATGGTGATTTCCTAAAAGATTTACCGAACTGTGGTCCGGCCTGTTGCGCTGTATGCAGCAGAGTGCTGGCCTGCTACCAAGGAAGCAGAGCGATGGCTCGGTGTAATGGAGACGAAAATGCTACGTTGGACAGCGAGTGTCACCCGCTTGGACCACGTCACGAACGACGATATCAGGAAGCGTTTTGGTGTTGCACCGATTGCCGAGAAGCTGCGTGAATCTCGATTGCGATGGTATGGGCACGTTCTTCGAGCTGGAAGTGACACCGTATGCAAGACTGGGCTTAACCTTGACGTGCCTGGAAGCGGGACAAACGCTGAGGAAGAAGAAGAAGAAGATTTCCTAGAGCTCGCCGAACAATTAGTTATGGCCCACTTTGGTTTGCCTAATAAACTTCGTTTGCCCATATGAACCCTTGAATTGGCGGTTGAAAATAAGAACCTCCCCTTCTATTTGAACCCCTCCCTCTAACTGAATCCCCTTTTTCCGGATGTTGAAAAATAGTACACCCGGGGCGGCATGCATGAAAGCAGCGAAGGAGGTCATAGAGCAGCTCCGCGTGCAATGCGCGCATTGTCGAGCCACGGGACGGCCCTGAAGTTCATGGCATGTATTGATGTCCCGGGGACGTAAATGCACTACCCACACCGAAGCCTACGCGCGCACTTTTTGTCATCACAGTCGTGTTTGCTACCATGCGCTGGGATGGTTGTGCATGCGACGCGAAGTCTTGATGACACTGATATCCGCTCTAAGCTTTTAGCTGAAATTCCTTGCTAGATTTCTCAGTTCGCCATCCCAATGAGAAAACTTTTGCTAGAATGAATGTAGCCCTTCCTCCATCATTGGTTATCAGTTTTGATACTTTTATGTTTACAGAGACTCACGGTGCGTGTTGGATTTCTTCTGTGTTTCGGTTATATATTAAAGGCAGCGGTCACGATGAAAAACTTTATCGAAAAAAAAAACTACAAAAATCAGCTTAGATATAAAACAGCTCAAAAACTATGAAGGTAGCGCGGTGAAAAATGGGCTAGAATTAGAGTTATTGAGACCCTTAATTCCCAGTTCGTGCACACGTGCACAGAAAGATCACATTCTCATGCCAAGCATTCAAAAATCGTCGACATTCAGAAGAAGAAATAAATGCAAATTCACTTAACCAAACAGTTGAACAACGAAAGCAAGCACTTCAACCAATGTTTTTGACTAGATGCATACATAAATCCGAAAGTTCATTGATTGAAATTCAATTTCAAGCCAGCTGATGTTCTTGATATAAGAGATCATCGATGCCGATGATGTGGGGTAGACTCGTCCACCATCAAAAGACAAGAAAGTTCAGGCTTCAAATTTGACCCTGATCAGCGTTTTTTTCGCCATTTTCTCTTATATGTTCTACTACTCTATACCCAGAAAAGGGTTCAGAGAGGAAAGGAAGACGAGCATATTTGAGCGCGACCACTGCCTTTAAACAGCAGGAGTCGAGAATAGCGAAATTTCGATCCGAGGATCTGTGAGGACAACGAAAACCCGAAACATCCGAAGATTAGAGGCGAAAGGGCCACATACATGGTTGAAATGATGAAATCGACTGTGATGACGAAAAGAGCGCGCGCAGGCTTTGCTGTGGGTAGTTCATTTACGTCCCCGGGACATCAATACATACCATGAACTTCGGGGTCGTCCCGTGGCTCGACGCTGCGCGCATAGCACGCGGAGCAGCTCCCTGACCTCCTTCGCTGCCTTCATGCATGCCGCCCCCGGGGCTCAATTACAGGAAATACGGTATATCGATCTTGGTCTTGCTTCAACCACGCAATACCACAAATGACATACAATTCGCGAAATGCTTATTATTAAAGGCAGTGTTCACGATAAAAAATGTGTTTCAGTTTCCACTAGGAATGGGTAGTGGAGGGGCACACTGTAACGCTGACGTCGGTTGAAAGAACGCATGAAAATTTGCCAGGAAGAACCTCAAAAGGGCCAAGTTGCCACTTCGAGCGCAAGGCGAACCCCAAAAGCGCAACACACGCCCACCGACGTGAACAAATGAATGCTCGAGATCGTGAGATGAGCGATGATTTCCAAACATTAGCCCCGTTCTTCCCTTCATTCTCAACTTCTCTCTTTATTCAGGTCAGCTCGCACACATCGGCTGCAAATGACGGAAGTTACAAGCCTCAGACAACTCGTCCACCATATTTCCTTAGCTAAATTTTTGAGGGACCATAACTCCGTTCCCGGAACGTCTTGTATGATTTCAGAGACATCATTGGAATCAGCATGTGACCATTTTCAGGATAGACGAGAAAACAGAAAAACGATTTTTACCGTGAACACTGCCTTTAAACAGAGAACTCGTGATAGTTTCACACTAAGACTTTTCGTGGCTCAATGTACGTGCTTGGAAGGGAAACTGCTAAAGTTGCGGAACCGTCAATTTTTCCGTATTCAAGAATTTTCGCAAACCCGTTTTGAATAAATCGTCTACACCTCGGAGGAATTGACTGATTCATCGATTTGGATCAAATTTCTATGTTGTAAGCAAACATAAACCTTTTAGTATACTCACTACTTTGATCCACGCATTAATTTGGAACCTAAAATGAGAAAGTGATCAAGTCTCACAGCAAGCCAAAAGAAACATTTCATAGAGGAAGGATTGCGCTTTGGAACGCTTAATAACACTTCGATAGAGCACTCACAGAATACTGAAAAAATCAGAACACGAAAAGGCTGGTAGTTAATAATTAATTCAATACATATTCGCGTTCCGCAATCAATCGCGTTCCGCAATCGCGTTCAGTCCTCATTATTACAACCGTAGAAGCGAAGCGGTTCTTTTTTAAGGCAGTGTTCACGATGAAAATCGTTTTTTTGTTTTTCCACCTATCTTGAAAACTGCCCTATGCTGATTCCAATGATGTCTCTGAAATCGTACAAGACCTTCTAGGAACGGAGTTATGGTCTTTCAAAAATGGAGCTGGGGAAGCATGGTGGACGGGTTGTCCGAGGTTTGTAACTTCCGTCTTTTGCAGCCGATTTATGCGAGCTGACCTGAGTAAAGAGAGAAGTTGAGAATGAAGGGAAGAACGGGGATAGTGATTAGAAATCATCGCTCAACTCACGATCTTGAACACTCATTTGTTCGCGTCGGTGGGCGTGCGTTGCGCTTATGGGGTTTGCCTTGCGCTCGAAGTGGCAATTTAGGGCTCTTTTGGATTGCTTCCTGGCTCGTTTTCATGCGTTCTTTCGACGTCAACGTTACAGTGTGCCCCTCCACTACCCATTCCTAGTGGAAACTAAAACACATTTTTTATCGTGAACACTGCCTTTAAAACACCCACCTATGAAAATGAAGAAATCATTCTCAAAACAACCGCTTCGGTTCTACGACTGTGGTAATGAGACCTTGCGGACTGAACGCGTTTGCGGAACTAGATCATATGTATATAGGGTTTCCGTATTATACTGTGCTTCTCTGGGCTAAACTCCGGTCCGCAATTGCGTCTCGACACGCTTTGTAGCCGCGCGCTTCCGAGTCGGGAGAGTTTCCAGCTCCGCAGCCGCCGATCTGTAGACTCTAGGTGGGTTTTGAAAACTGGAAACTCAATAAAATTGGAGAAAACTGTAAAAAAAAGCCACATCAAGTTGGCTTTGGCTCTGGAAACTCGAATGACTCGAGCGCGTGCAGCCGCAAAGCGTGTCGAGACGCAATTGCGAACCGGAATTCGGCCCAGATAAGCACAGTATTTAGTCGGACGGGTGGGTCAAGTGGCTGGCCTTGTGGTGCTGGTGGCATCACCGGCCAACATGGTTTCGACCGCGCGCGTCGATCTACCGTCGCAGCCCCGTCCATTAACCAGACTTAACTAATTACGTGCACTCTATGTACAGTCGGCACTCACAAGGGGCAACCCACCAGGGTAGCAGACGTCATGAAAAAAGTTCTTCTGAAAGTTGTGGGGGGATGGATTAAGTAACTTAGCTGTATGTTGAGTTTTCACTATGGACCTTCCGGTAGGGCGAAAAATGGGAAAATTATGAAAAATTAGCGGGCGCATACTCTCCAACCGTCCACCATGGCTTTGCTTTCGGTTTTTCAAGAGCGAAAATTGGCTGGCTACTACAGCTAACACCCGCCTACCTCAATCTGTTTTATTTGGATCAATTTGGCGAAAAAAATTCGACTTTTTGGCCATACACTCGCTCACCCTCGAACTTCAGATAATCGAAAAAAATTTTGACGTGATCGAGCCAAGTTCAGTAGTTTTTGATGGAGGGTTAGCAGATGTATTGGGCAACTGATTGTCGTCTTCTGAAATTGAAAATTGCGGCTGTGATGATGAATTTTGAGAAAGTGTTCACCGCTTTGCTTCTTGCAATGGCAATGCTTTTTGTACCATGATTCGAAAACGACTTCTATGCGTTTAATAAAAGGTGTTTCCTCCACTCGAGCAAAGTAATACGAAGTTACAAGATGCTCGCATTACAATATTTCTCTATAGCAACCCCGGCATCCCTTCGTAGTTTAGTATCCCGCATCGTCATCCTCTCGACCATCTCTGCTCGCTGACTATGGCAACTTCAATCAAGTGATTAGGGGAATGGAATGCGCATTGAGCTCGGAAACTTTTATTTTCCACGAATGGAATAGAATCAAACCGTCAAACCTTGTATAGGGCAATGTTATGGTAACTGAATCTGTGCCGAGCATAAGAACTCATTCCAGCTGCCCCGATTAGGAAGTTAAAGGTAGTTTCGATTGGTTTTTCCTCTTTTTCTGGAATATTGGAAGGTCCATAGGAAAAACCCAACATAGAATATTGTTACCCTATCCATACTCCGCAACTCGCAGAAGAACTATTTTCAGGACGTGTCCTCCCCCGGGGGGTTGTCTCTTGTCTGGTAAAGTTTGTCCGAATGAGACTGTCCGCCCACGCGGTCGGCGTGCGTGTTGAGCGACCATAACATAGGCATTTTTCAGACTTGTGAACTGGTTGGCTGGGATATCAGGCGAATATTGCGTAATATCCCAGTCATCTGTCTACAGCCGTGCGTACAATACCGCTCATAGGATTTGGTCAGAAGGCGCGCGAGGTCGGGTTTTAGCGTCTTTTTCGTCTTTTATGTATAACTCGCTTCAAAGTCAGCTTTGAGCGAAACTACGGTGATGCTCGTGATCCTGGTGACAAGGGCTACCCAACTATATAGCCCTTGATAGGATTTCGTTTTGAACTCACGAAGTTTGACAGGCAGGGTATACTGTATATTACCATTTGGTGGAGGAGGGGGGCTCGGCGTCCTGTCTCTGCGTCCTCCTGGCTCCCACCACAGCATCTGCGACGCGCCCCCCGTCTGTGGCCTCACTGACTCGCGTGCTGCCTCTCCTCACCACACCTTCGACCAGCAGCGCTGATTTTCGCCGGTCCCTCAACCGGCAATCCATTCGGTGTGGGTGCGTCCATTAACCGATGCCCCAGAAGTTGGGCCTATCACACCCCAAATCGAGGACACTTTAAATATTGAAATGGGTAAACAGAAGATAAGCGAATAGAAGATATAGAAGACGGGAAACTCTCGGGTTTCAGAATGCCGCTAACAGCATGGTTCAAATTATGCTTTTACATACTCAGATTTTTTACGAATATTCGACTTTTCGAAAAATTCGGAATTTTGAAGTATAGTTGTACACGAACGAAATTTTCGAAAGATTTTCAGAATTTTTTTTTCGTTTGTTTTCGCTCGTTCGAAATTTCGTCGAACGAAATTTGTTCAAATTTCGTTCGTTCGAAATTTTTTGCGAACCAACTTTTTTCATTTTTCGTTCGTTCGAAAACATTTCGATTTTCGTTCGTTCGACATTTTTCTCGAAATTGTACAACTATATTTTGAAGCTCTCGAATATTCGTTGTTTCGAATAATTCGGAAAATTGGGCTTAATCCTCACAGACGCCTCGGTCATCGGGACTCACGCGTAAAATAAAATGCGTGTGGTGCAGGCGCACACAACACACGCGCCTTTACGCACAATTCGCTAAAATTTCACCGACTCACCGTTCCTCGGATTTACGTTCGTTAGAGTCCGAATTCAGGTCAGAAAGAGCTTTGCGGCCAGTTTTTCTTACAAAAGATCGTTTTAAATACGAAAACCAGTTGTCTTATAAATACACTCAAGTAATACAACTGGAATAGCTTATTTTTTCATGTGGTACGGAATCCTTTTATCATATATTCACTTGTGATATATTCTTCATACTTTTTAAAGTCATTTTTTAAAATTTATATCAGAACCTGGTCCCGGGCGACCCGTCGCTGCTCGTCCGGGTCGCCCGAAATGGTGAATCGGGTCGCGAGAAAATTTGTTCATTGTAGATTAGTCGTCCGTAACGTACAGTCACACGCAAATTCGCTGCACTGGGAAGGCAATTTCCATCATCCGGGTGGCTGGTAACAACCGAGGGGTTAGCGGGCGCCCGGAAAGGTTGGCGGGTCGCCCGGAACGGGATCTGGCCCCGATTTTGAGGGTCCGGGTGGCCCGAAATGCAGTTTTTTTGCACCGGGAAGGCCGAAACGAAGTTCTGAGATATTGATGATGACCAACGTGGGATATATAGCCTTTAGAGGCACAAAGCTGAGAAACTCATGTGATCTGGTGGACAATAACACTGTGACAAGGAATTTGTGATACGAAACCGATGTACCGTCATTCGCGTTCGAGGGTTAAGAACATATGCTTAATCATTTACTTCCTTCCTCGTCTGTGTGAGCTTCCCCCAGTGCCTGGCGAAATCAGAGTAATGATGGAACGTTTCCTGACATTCAGGGCAGACAACATTCAAGACTGCATCATTGACTTGATGATCATGCTGAACCCGTTGATGATGAAAAGTGGAATACGTTTCTTAGACGCTTTTTGTACCCCGTATTGATATAATTCAATGCTGAACCGGAAATCCGTACAAGTCCAAAACGCTATCAGTCCGCAGAAGGTTCGGAAAATGTGCTTTCACCCAAACTTGCTTAGGGGGGGGGTGTGTTTCGGGCGCTAAACACTATTATAAGATCCTTTTCCGGATTTTCGTAAAAGTAATGCGCTTTTGGAGTATAGAATATGTACTTAAATCAGAAAAAACGCCTTGTGCAAGTGGAAAACGCTTTCACTCTGTGCAAAGTTGGGAAAACATGCTCTCACCTGAACTTTGATCAGGCGGTTATTCTGGGCGCTGGACACGATTATGAGGTCAGATTCCGAACTTTTCAAAGACTAAAGCGCGTTTCGTAACGTCCAGCAGGTGCGGAACTGGCGAAAAACGGCTACACGAATTCTTAACTGGTTCATACGTCTAAAGAAGGATGCTTTCACGCTCCACTTTTGATACCTCTTGGCTTTGCAACCGTGGAACTTGCAGTAATCAGAATGTTTCAGGGAGAGGGTTTTTGCAATTTCGTCGTTTCTAAGGGGTTAAGAATCTGATGATTTTAAGAACACACTTGAAGACTCCCAAACAGCTTTGAACTTGACCGAATTCCTCTGATTACCTAGTGAAAATAAAAAACGAATTTTTACCGAAAGTTTGCCGTTTCAAGCGAAATTTTCGGCAAACGGCAACGGCAAACGCCAAAATTGGGCAAACGGCAATTGCCGCACTCCCCTGGTGAATAACCAAAACAGAGGCACAGATTCAGACGATGGCATCCTGCTCCCCTGCCATCAACAATGGAGACTGGACAATTAGGTGTTGAATACATAGGATGCCAAACGCGGCTACATTAGATAAGCAAAACGGTTGCAAAAAAAAGGATTTCACGGATGGCAACGCGGATCGAGGTTCTGAGGAAAACTGGAAAAGACTCGTGGTGAGCTTGTTTAGGAACTTCCTGGAGAACTTGTCTGGTGCCTTAGAGTACCAGGTTATTTTTGCGGTGGCCTACCGCACTCTTGTAATCTCCAAGTACTGAGCGGTACACATTGCCAAGGTTGCATAAAGTGGTGATACTAATTGCATTGCCTCATCGCCGACCGCTTATGTTAACTAGGTAAACTCTCGAGGGAATACTGAAAATTATTGTTCTTGTTATGAATTACATATATACACCGCCCGGTATTTCTCATTGAGTCCACATTCATACGAAAATCTGAAAGAAAACTCTGGGTGATCGTGATTGAAAAAGAATTATAGTCGATGTTTCAATTTTTTACGCCTTTTTACGATTAACGTTCCAGAAGTAGAACAGCTGTGAAGAGTGGAATGGTATGTGACGTCTGTTATCAATGAAAAAGGCCCAGTACGAAGAACTAAAAACTCAAAAAAACTGGCGCATTATGCCCGGAAACCCAGAGAAAACTTTTGTGCTGAAAAGAAGTGATGGGAACGGTAGCTAAGCAAACAGGGAAAATTAGCTTCGTAACGTAAAGAGAAGAATTACGGTGAAAGTCTCAATCCTATAAATACTGTACTTTTATTCAAAGGAGTCGTTTTGTCGTAGTCATATACGTATGTTAATGCACTGTCGCGTATTCATCGCATAATTAAGGCTTTATCCATGCTTAAAAAAATCATTTTTCTGTTTTTTTTATTTGCGCGTAAAGGCGCGTGTGTTGTGTGCGCCTGCACCACCCGCATTTTACTTTACGCGTGAGTCCCGATGACCGAGGCGTCTGCGAGGACTAAGCCGGAAAATTGCGTCTCCCAAATAATCCGAAGGCAACTTTTTCAGTCGAACGATTTTTCGAATCATTCGATTCGGTCAAAGTATAGTTCAGACTGGACACTGATCTCAGATGTGGTGTTTCAAGTAACTTCGCAGGAGCCAGAATACTAGCTTATCTTCACAAAAGGTGGATTTCTGAACAGATACATCTCATTGAATGTAAATAAGGTCTCGTGAAAAAACGAGATATTTTGTCGACCGTTCTTATGAATATTGCGCTAAATGAATGTAAACAAAACATGCATCCTACAACACTTCAAAGACGTATGTGAAAAAAAGAAACAAATAGCTTTTGAAAAATCAAGCAAAAAAGACAGAAGAAACAGTTGAGCAACAACATTGCCGTGGACTAATCCCAAAAGCCATATTTCATCGTGACCACCGCCTTTACAGGCCATAAAACGGCCAAAGATCTCACCGTCGACTGCGTACCACGCGCTCCGCGACCACACGCGCGTCGGAAGCAGACGAGCTTTGGCCGCCGCGCGACTGAAGTTCCGGCTGCCGCGCGACGTTTCGGCTTCCTCCGCGCGGCGGCCGAAACTGCCGTCGCGCGGCGGCCAAAACTCGTCTGCTTCCGACGCGCGCGTGCGCGGTCCAGCGCAGCTCGTGGAGTACGCAGTCGACGGTGAGACTTTGGCCGTTTTATGGCGCTGTAGGTGTGCAGAAAGACTACTTCCTGGACCGATATGTATTTGTTTACAAAATATTCGAATGATACATATATACATAAATAAATAAATAAAGAACGAATCAACTCAAAATAAGAAACTTTTCTTCTTGTTCTGGAAATCTTCGAATACTTCGTAAGAAGCGGCATAGAATGATATTCAAAAGTCTAATATTCCAAAAAACAGGCTTTCGAGATATTATTCGGGATTCATTCAGAAATCCACCTTTTTGTTGAGCTTGGCTAGTATTCTGGCTCCTGCGCAGGGTTGAGCAGCCCTTTGCGCCAATTCTTCGACGGAGCGACGACTGTCCCTTCCGTGTTGACCATTTTTTTGAAATTTCCAAAATTTTTAGGGTCACCCTCTCCAGGATGAAAAAAACTTTTTGAGAGTGATAAAGATGAAGAAGTGATGAAATTTGTGGTGAACTTCGGTCCAAATCGTACAACCCTCCTATTTTCATTTTTTTTCAAGAATTTTCCACCATTATTTCACGACCCCCCCCTTGCGCCGAGCTCGCAGCCCTGTTCAACTCTCTGCTCCTGCGAGGTTACTCAAAACACCACATCTAAAGTCTGTGTTCAGCTTGAACTTTATTTGAACGAATCGAATGATCCAGAAAAAATCATTGGACCGAAAAATCGACTTTGAATTATTCGGAAAGTCGAATATCCGTAAAAAATCTGTAGATATGTAAAAGCATAGTTTGAACCATGCTGTTTGCGGCATTCCTGAGACCCGAGAGTTTCCCATCTTTTATATCTTCTATTCGTATACCTTCTGTTTACCCATTTCAATATTTAAAGTGTCTCACCCGATTTGGGGTGTGGATAGGCACAACCTCCTGGGGCATCGGTTAAAGGCAGGTGTTCTACGATGATTTTTCGTTGCGGAGTTTTCCACTCAAAACGATGCGCTGCCCACCAAGTGTTCCTCCTAAAATTACGAAGAAATGGCGAGAAACGCACTAAAAACGTCTTATTTCCTGGTGACATTTATCTTCTGACCTGTGCTAGTTGCCCGCTTGGATGAACATGTTTCACGGTTGTTGTCACCGATGAAAATTTGGGCTAATCTTGAATGGAAGAATATTTTAAGCCAAAACATTTTTAGATATTGTCCGGAGGAAAGAACGGGAGCAGCAGAAAGTAGAGTATTGCAAAAGACGGGTCCACGAAAGATTCCATTGCCACAACGAACAGTTCCTGTGAGAGTAAAGAGGCGTGATAAGAGTAGAGGATTTCGTACCCTTCTTCTGCGTTTTTCTCGATTTATTCCTCATTTCACTTCTATCCTGGAGTCAAGTAATCGATTTAGCTCTCAATCTCAAAATCGAAGATTATCGTGAACCCTGCCTTTAATGGACGTACCCATTACCGAATGGATTGCCGGTTGAGGGACCGGCGAAAATCAGCGCTACTGGTCGAAGGTGTGGTGAGGAGAGGCAGCACGCGAGTCAGTGAAGGCCACAGACGGGGGCGCGTCACGCAGATGCTGTGGTGGGAGCCAGGAGGACGCAGAGACAGGACGTGTGCGAGCGCTCCTCCTCCACCGAATGGTAATATACAGTATACCCTGCCTGTCAGAACTTCGTGGAGTTCAAAACGAAATCCTATCAAGGGCTATATAGTTGGGTAGCCCTTGTCACCAGGATCTGGCGAGCATCACCGTAGTTTCGCTCAAAGCTGACTTTGAAGCAGGAGATTATACAGAAAAAGACGAAAAAGAACGCTAAACCCGACCTCGCGCGCCTTCTGACCAAATCCTATGAGCGGTATTGTAGGCTCGTCCGGGAAATGCCTTCGCGGCGGCCTCACGATACGCACGCCGACCGTGTGGACAGACAATCTGATTCGGACTGACAATATGTGCAAAATACTGTTCTGAACAGAAAACGAGGAAAAGTTTCCAAAAATGAGCAGAAAACAGAAAATTTTCCAAAAATCGATAAAGTGTGTGCAGTGCACACTTCAAAAAATTTTCCTCAGATTTAAACTTCTTATACATTTTTAGTGATAAATGCTTCTTTTGCACTTTATTCAACACCCAACAGTTGGCCAGAGCAAGAAGTATAGACGCCCGAGAAGTGCAGATGAGTGCAAAAGTATGACAAATGTTCCACTAACATTTCCTCATATGTAATAACGCTGGAAAACACCATCAGAAGCCCAATATATAGACTTTGGCGAACTCCTATTGACTTGTGACTTGCGTTTATCACCAGCAGCGAAGCGGTGAGCCTCGGTGAAATATAACTAGTGATAGGAAGGTTCCGACGAAAAAGCCACTGTTCCGCGCTTTGATAATCGAAAACAGGAGCTTACTTAGAATGAACCGGAGTCTATGTGCAAAGAGCGCGTAACATCAGCATGGATCGGGAGTAGAGTTCGCGTTCACTGTGCTATAGCATATGGCACCAAGTGCGCGCCAACCTTCAACAGTGTGCGCGAACTCTCTTCACGATTCATGCCGACGTGAGAGACAGGCGGAGCAAACCCTTTCATAGCGCACCTATTTTAAACTGAATTTGGGATTAGAACTCTGTACTATTCTTCAGTACCCGAAAGTCACGCGCGCACTGCTCGGCTGTGCCGTTCGGGTATACATGACCTGAAGTGCTACTCTTCCCACCGTCGTGAGGCCGGTCATACCTCTGTGGCAGTGTTATCATTTGCCTATCAGCCTTACTATCAGTTCAGTTGCGCTTCGATCTTAATTGAATTCTGTACCATCCTGCGGTGCAATGAGCAAAAACACGTATTTAGAGTTCGCTTGCATGGCACAAATGGGGTCCCACTGTACCCCGCTCCTTTGAAGCGGTGCCGCTCAAGTATTCTTAGTCTTTCTCCACGTGTAGAGAGAATTTATCAGATTTTATCGATGGTCTACTATAGCACATACTCAAGAGAATCTCGGCCCTGAGTCGCCTGACAGTTCGGCTCGTTCTGTCAATGAGCCGGCTTTATTAGCTATTCCGGGCCACTGCTGTTGCTGCTGTTCTGGGCTGCAGCAGCAACAGCAGTGACCTGGATTGGGAGAATAAGCCAAACAGTCAGGCGACCCTTCGTTTTCTGTTCGGTACGGCTCGGTGTTGAGAATCGCCTGAGTAGTGAACAAACATAAGATA